>JAWWLV010000100.1:53195849-53237404 GCA_035041135.1 Platyrinchus mystaceus | reverse complement strand
CGTAGGTTTGTTTAGAGTGACCTTCTCTTAGATGGATGGCCTTAGGGGCTGACGAGCTCCATCTGCCCGGGGGACCTTGAAGCAGGAGCGGGATTTGAACCTGCGGCCTTGGTGCTGAGAGACCAGCATCTTAACCGCTAGGCCTAGAAGTATCATATGAGAAAATATAATCAATTTATTTCTCTTTATCAAAGTTAAGAAGCTGGCAAACTGCAGTTCCATTAGACAGTTCTACACTGCAATAAATAAATTTCACTGACATTCTCTGGCTATTTTTTATCCTCCTTTATTTAAACTTAAATTAGCTATTATAAACTATGATCAAAACAACATATTAATTCAAAATGAATGGTCCAAATAATGAAGTATTTTCTTGGTAAAAGTACAACTGTTTCTTTGAAAGGGTGAAGAGAGTAAAAATCCAGTAAATCTTTCTCTCAGTGAAAAGAGTGAGCACAGCTTTTCCAGGACTGTCTGCTGCTTTCCTTATATCTTAAAACAGCTGCATTATACAGCTGGGAAATCTCCAGCTCGAAAGAATGTAATGGAAGATGAGGCTGGTGAGGTTTGCATGGTAACATTAGTCTTGGTGAATCCCTTATACTGACACATAACAACTTTCTACTTTGAATTCCAAAAGAGGAGCTCTCTCATGAAGCACTCCACCCCCACCCTGTGCAGTGAAAAGTAGAATTTTACATACCTAAAGTTTTCAGGGTGTGATTGTCAAAGTCATGCTATCCTGCACTGCTAACCTCTGAAATGTTCTTCCCAGTCTCACAGACTAAGCATTTTCCTAAGGCTCCAGAAGACCAGGTTTTAGATGAAAATGTCAACTGCAACTTAAGAAAGCTCCTGGCTTTTCTGATTTTGGTAAACCCTTCTAGACTTTATCACTTGAGGACAAAGGATGAAAGAAAGACTTTAAAAAGTCTTTTAAAACAAACTCTTGTGATTCTTCAAGACATAATTAAAAACAGTGTAAACCATACTGTTATATAATCAAGCAGAAAATAATATAGTCCAGCAGAAAACTGTGATCAATCTATTTTAATGGAGCAAAAATTGAGTAAACCCTTCTTAGTTTGAATACTACTGAGGACTACATGATCCCTGGAGCAAGGACCTTTCCAGAAGAGCATTTTGGCCCCTCACATTCTGCTCCAGGGAACAGGAGAGGTTAGTGTTACTGGCACGAACCTTGTCATGTCAGCTAGTCATAGTTCACCAGCTCAAAAGATTCCTGGGCTCTTTTATTCACTCTGCAGATAAGACCAAGAAAAAAACAGGGCCCTCACATGGTACTCACTAAAACCAGACCAGCTAGCACTTTCAGATGGCATCAAGCTATGTCAAAAAGATTTCACATACGATATTTACAGAAACATGCTGTTTTTGATGTTCAGCATTGATTAGACAATCATATCATTGTATGATTATATGCTTAACAGGTATTACTTGGATTACTACATATTTCTATTTAAGTTTTACATGGATTTGTAGGCTAATATTTGGTGCATTTAGAAGTCCAGAATGAAAATTATGCACAGTATCATTAAAATTTTATGACATTTAATCATATTCTAATATGGATAGCCAAGCAGGGAGAACTGTGAGAGCAAAATTTAAATCCTTTGTGGATCACAGAGCTATCTGTTTCTCTGCATGTAAGAATAAAATTTTGTCAGTATCCTGAAACAGATTTTTAATGACATCACACTACATTTTGCTATTGGCCCCATCTATAAATTAGTATACCATCTGTTTTATATAATTTATATTCTTATCTGTAAACAGTAAGTACTTTTTGGCATTAATGTATGTTTGCTTTATATGTAAAACAACCTGTCAAGAATTCCTTCTGTTTTCTTTGATCCCAAGCAGAGTGTATCAGAAAATAGAACTACATATATTTTTATGCCAAATTTGGATAAGCCTCAAAATATGTCATGTTCCATGTTCCAATTTACACTGTACTGTATCATGTGGGAGAGAGTTTAAACAAAGACTGTGGCCAAGAGGAGATGTGGAACAAATATAGTTTGCCACTTACACGTTCTTTTAGACTGCATGATTCCCTCATTGAGGGAATCATCTGGATGTCACGATTAATGTTAAGAAATTACATTGCTCTTTTTTCTCCTTTTTTTTTTCTCTTTTTTTTCCTCTTTTTTTTTTTTTTTTTTTTTACTTTTCTCTTTTCCCCCTCCATCTGCAAAAATTGGCATTTTGTTTCAGAAGGCTGACAGGAATAACCACACAAGCTAGTGCAATGTAAACCTGTGATTCTTAGATACCAATGACATTTCTGTTCAGGAACTCATCGCCTGTAGATATTGCATGGCAAATTCATGAAAGTGTTTTCCTTACACAATGCTTAAAAGAAACTTAATTTTCTCCTTTGACACCAGTAGAAGCCTAACTCAGTGAATTTTACTTCTTCTTTAGGGACATACCCCAGTTTCCAAATTATCAATTTGCTGACTGTTCAGTCCCTGATTCAATGGAGTGTAAACGATGATGAAACCCTTGGCTTGGTCTCCAGTGTATGATATAAAACAGATGAAGTTTGTTGCCTAAAACAGTCAACTTCTCTGAGTTTCTCATTTAATGTTTGCATGACTATATTAGGTTTTCTTTTTACATCACAAGGAAGAAGAGCAAATAGCATGGAAAGATTATGCAATTGGGTGGTTTTTGAAAAGTTTAAATAGGTTTTACGTACTTAGGAAAACCAAGTAAATTCAATAACATATGAATTAAGGTAAAAAAAAGTATCAATTTCACAGTGTCACATGATGCTACTGCCTTACACTAGAGCTGTCTGAAAAGCAGATTCTGCTCCATCTGCAATATTTTCATAGGCAATTGTGAGTTCCCTGTATTGCAACATATTGCCACATTTCACCACATTTCTGTTTATCTGAGCTTTAAATTGAACAGAAGTTATTGAAGTATTTCTAATTTGAAAAAAAAAAAAAAAACAAACAAACCATAAATAACCACAAAACAACAAACCCTCCTGTACTGTTCCCTAGGTGTGCATTCCGCTTTGGAAGGGGTGAAAGCTTCAGCCTGCCAGCTATCTTCCTAGTGCTCTGCACACATAAAATGATCATATATAAAAGCAGATAATTCACCATATAAGAAGCTGGCAAATTTCCCTTTGAGTGTAAACTCCCTGTATTTTCTCTGCAGGTGAGCAGCTTCTCACAGCAGATCTGATGTGGGCCAAATATAGTTCCTAAAACAGCAAGTGTAAGGAAAATCATTAAAGAGTCAACCTGCACAGATGCTTTTGTTTGCTACTGGTACTTCTGCTACTGGTACTTGCAACGAGGCTTGCAAGTGCATAGTTGTTTCTGGAAAAGAGCTTGGTGAAGGAAAAGGTGCTTCTGAATAGAGCGTCATGAGGACACTGAAATGTCTGGTATGTCTCACTTCCAGCACAGAATCTATTAGAGTAATGCATATGTAGCTTAAGCCAGAGCTATAAATTTATTTATTTGTTATATTTGTCTCTTTGCTTCACCTACATTTTTTTATAACTAAACAAAAACAAAAAACCCCCGAAACATAAAAAAAAAGCCTCCCATTCTCCATTTGGAGTCAATTCTATCCCATTTAAATAGTTTTGATTTTTTTCCATTTTAGGTTTCAGCACTAGCTAAATAACTTCAGCCAGTGTTAACAGGAGTTTATTCACTCTGGTGTTTGTTCAACTGTGTCATTTACTTTTACAACTTCAACAGAAATTTGTACCAAAGCCTGTGAAAGCTAAGCCTCTGAAGAGCCAAGTATTGACTGGAAATGTTGCAACGGTAAAGGAAAGCCAAGCCTATGTGGACAAACAAAAAAGTTAGTGCTGTGTATTCAGCTTCTTCCTGGAAAACTTCTGATAGTTTGTACATTTCAATGGAGGATACACACACATGTGTGTGTGTGTATGTGTGCATACTCTTTATATAGTATACACTGTTTGGGTACATTGATGGGAAGCATCTGTCTCCTCCTACTGCCGAGACCCCCGATTTTTGCAGCTGCACAGATTCTGGCAGAGTTCCTGAAGGACTTTCCAAACTCCTAACAAGACAGGAACAGTCTCTTCCTGAAAATTGAGGTTATAAAAAAGAATATTTCATTATTTAAAAAAAAAAGTTCTTCCTATAGAAAGTTGTATAAAACTGGCTATTCATCACTAAGGGTTTTTTTTGGTTTGTTTTGTTTTTCTCTTTTAAAAATCCAAAATTTCCAGTGAGGTTTAAATTCTACCTCCTGAAATGATCCCTGTTGCCTTTAACTCAGTACTATGTTCTTGTAAATTTCACTCAGCAGGAAGAGAATGGGGAGAGATGAAGAGAAAAAGGTCATAATAATGGAAGTAAGACTATGCACACAGGGTTAAAATCACTGAATATCTAGTCTGGCCAGTAAAGACATCACTAGGTATCTAATGGAATACGAGGTTATTGTTTATGACTCAAAATCAGTTAATCAGCAAATCTGTTAAACTACATCAGAAATGAGAAAGAGGGTAATAAATGAAATCCCATAACAGAAATTTTATTATTTTTCCATGAGAATAAGAATTCATCTAGACCGTGTGTCCTCATCAGAAGCTCTGGATTTGCAGTAGAAGGAGATCAGCAACATGAATGATGTGGACACAAAATTTTTTCATTTGAAAAGATTAGTTAGAAAGCTGATGAAAAAAGGATGGTCTAGAAATATACAAAGCAACAACAAATCTTTAGCAACATAAGGTCACAATACTACTTAAAGTATTTCAAGGCAAAAAAATCAGGATTTCTAAAAAAAAAAAAATCTATTCAGGTCCAAAACTGACATAAGCAAATTCTAGAGTGCCATAAGTAAACATTAATATGTTACCCTTGTATTAATTTTCTTATTATTTAATTAATTATCTAGAAATTAATTACAACATTTAGACATGGTACATGCTGAACTTGCATCAGTTTGTTTCTGATGCATTCGGTATCAGATTGAATGATAGATCTATTTATAGTGCTCCTAGAATTTGTGATACATGAGGGAATTGGAAGTCAGATACTTCTGACATTTACATAAATCCCCTTGGACATCTACAATTTTTAAATAAAACTGAGTATTTCTTGGTGTTTATGATTAGTGTAATCTTTTTCTTCCTCCCAAGAGATGCTAGTGTCTGCTCCTAGCCTAATCTGCAAAGTTGGGTTTTTGTGCGGATTGTTTCAGCCACAAACAGCAAAGCCCAGCCATTTATTTATTGTAAACTGTAGAAACACTAGTCATCAGAATTTACTTCACTGTGTATAAAGGAATGTTTCCTGTGCTTATTCATAGAGATTCTGGCTTTGGCTGAACTTATTTAAGCATAAATTTGGAAAAAAAAACAAAAACCTTGTTGATAAAATACTTCAGTTTTCTGTTTATTTCACACTAACTAAATCACTTCCAAGGCTGCAGCAAGAACCACAAAATCCCACTGAATAAGCTCTCAGGTAACACTAAACCAAAGCAGCATAAGAAACACTGACAGACACAACCTGTACTACTGTGATAGCCTCACTCAACTTATCTGTGTGAGGATCAACTATGCCAAAGAAATTTAAAGCAAAACCTGAAATTTTAAACATGTTAGTTCTCTGCAAGTTTTTTTCCTGATGTTGGGGACCTGTGTACTGGATCTTGACTTTCTGAGCTGCTAGGAAATGGTGTAGAGACTCTTTATATTTATTCATTACCAGGGACTCTTACGCAGTTTTGACAAGGAGGTAGGTCTGACCAAAGGTCAAGCATGATTCATTTGCACCTGCTCTCCTATCACTACTTAATCTTATGCCTTGCTATTTTGCCACTTTTCCCAAGATTTCAAATCAACATTACCAAATGTTTGAATTGGTTATGATGATATTCTAGCATGCAAATTTGTCTAAAATAAATCTCAGTGAGGTTCAAAACATCCTTTTAGTGGTGATATGGCATTCTATGAATTACAGAATTTCTTAGCTGAATACGAAATCAAATGTGTGATTCATTGCATTCAGCAGAAAACTCCACACTTATATATTTCAAATATTTCCCAGAAAAATTTAAATGACTGCTCAAAAAGAAACAAGACAGTTCCAGTGTGCTGGGACTGTAATCCCTAATAAAGAAAATAATAAACTTTAATCTGGTTTCTCTTTCCATTTCACTACTAGTCTTGTAATAACAAAAAAGTTAGAATATTATACTCTGCTCACTAGGAGAGCTTTGACATAATTAAGAAATCCCCTTAGAGAAGGAATTCCTGAAAACTGCTGTTTAAGAGAGATATTCCACTTTCCAGCCCAACTCCCAAGAGTTTAGTGGCTTGGAGTACAATCATCTGGCAGGAGAGAATCTGCCTCCTTATGTACGAATGCTGTGAGCAGCTGGCTGCAGAAGTGGTACTGGCAGTAGCTTCAGCCACATGACTGTTCCTCTAGTCCAGGGAAATGTGCCAGATGGCAGCCAAAGAAGAAAAACAGAAAGAAAGCAGAGGAAGGAACAAAAGAAACTCACATAATACAACAAAGAACCTTTCTTTCTTTTCCCCATGAAGGTGTGTCATGATCACTGTCTCAGGAAGTATATCTTCATACCTAACCAAACGAAGATGTAGTTCTGATACTGCAATAATTTGGCAAACATTAATTATTTGATTCCTCAATTTAATGTGTATTCTTGGTAGTCTCATTCCTTATAACACCCATTTTACTTTGGAGCTTACAGTCTCTACAAAATTCTCTCCACAAAGAGGTTTTACTCAGCAGATAGTCACTGTGAGTTATTTACAAATCCTTCATTGTGGAAAAAGACATAATGACCACACAGACAATCAGAGCAGATTCTGCTCCCTCTGGAGGATCTTCTAAGTGGTCCTGAGGACCTGTCATTAAGTCAGTGGGAGGTGTGAGTGTTTAGAAGGATTGAGTGTCATATAACAAATTCTTATTCATACATCTCAGTTATGTGAGGGAAATTTTGATAGGTGCTTTAATTCTTCATCCATGCATGATAGGATTTAGAGGTCTATCTCCATTTGTTCTCCAGAGGTCCCAGGAGGTTCTGAAGTGTAACTGTGCTACTCTTATGACTTCATTTTTACAGTTAAATCTAGTGCTATTTTCCTGAGCAAAGCTAAATGCAGCAGGAAACAGGATTCCTATATGTGTTTCAGGAAAGGAGGTGTGCTTTAGTTTAGAGAGACTCAAGGCTTTAAAAAGAAAGGAAAAAAAAAGGTGGGGGTGGGAGAAACAAAAAGGAAAAGACATGAGCTTATCTGTGCTTTCTGAAAACACAATGAAGATGTGTATTTTGTACACGTATTTTGTTTATATTGGAGCAGAACATTCATCTTCCAGAGAGCAGCGTGGGCATACTTCCCTACAAAACTAAACAACCCTCCTCCTCCACCCTGCAAAAAGTTGCTGAAATTGTGAAATGTTCTGGTGGTGTCCTGAGTTTCCTTGTCTGCGAAGTACACATTCCTGGCCTTAATTCTACATCTAATGCTACGAATACTTGCATTTCTGGCGTACAGCAAAACATAAGTGTATTTACCAGCTTTTTCGGTTTTATTTCATGGGACAGGCAGAGGAAGAAGAGCTCTAACTAACTGCATTGCATTCCAGCTCTTCCTAGAAAAATTGCATTTTCTCAAGGTACATTTTTTTCCCTATGCTGGGAAAATTTGCATTAGCCTGGGTCTCTCAATATCCTCTGAAAGATGCAATCCCCAGCACTTGCTGATCAGCAAAGAAACTCAATTCATTATTTGACTATAAGGAGACATTCATTATTGGACTACAAGAGGGCATCAATGTATTATAGAATCTCCCAGAAATTAAATATGTAAATAAAAACATGATTGTCTATTAAATCAATAGATTATAAGAATCTCACAGAAGAAATGCTGTTTTTTTCCCAAAAGGTAACAAAAGAAAAATTAAAATTGCAGCCAACTTCAGAATTTAAATGGTTTGCTAAACAATGTTCATCATGGAATACCTGGATGGTACTATCACATATTCAGTTTTAGAAACCAAAACCCCCTGACATCTGATGGTTGAGTAACGTGAGCAGAACTGTCAGTTGACATAAACAAGGTTATTAAATTACATAGGCACTGAGTACTGTAAAATTTTGTAGTGGATTTCTAAATATAACCTACAGTGTGAATGGAGCCATGGCAGTGACATGGCAATATATTTAAGGATTTTTATTTCTTCTTCTAGCAAGAACTTATATTTAAATTAAATAGTAGCAACAAACATGGCTCACATTTAATAATACAACTATGACCTGTTTTCTATAAAGCTATCATCAACCTCATCCTCATTCTTTAAAGATCCTGAAAAACAAACACGTAATACTTTCTCTATGGTAAGACAAAATTCATTCACATCTCTGGACTTTAGATAAGGGTTCCTTTCTTTTTGTTTTTATTAGCAACTTTTAGGAAGTTGCTTCACCTTGTTAGACTGAAAAATTAGACAATATGCTAAGCTACATAAATCAATAATCAAAATAACCATATCCTATATTAACATGCTACATTAAATACTTTTCTTTTTGCTTTTAAAGCATTGGTATATATAACAATTGATATAAATTTGTAAAGGAAACATAAGCAGCTTTCTTTAAACAAAAAGTCCCTGATAAGAAGATTGTCTTAAGAAAATCTCAACTATATGATCTAGTTTTGAACAGGTGCCATGTTTTTACTCTCTATTAAATTACCTTTAACTGTTATTATTATTTTTGTTAGAAACCTAGCTCCCTCTGTATGAACAGCCGAGCTCTTCCAAAAGAAAACACTGAGAGAAGTCAGACTGTACCTAGTCAGTTTTTTAACACTATTCACCTATATAGTGTTTGCTATCAATAATCCTACATAAAGCATTGAGCTTCTTAGGCATTTGGTATTGTACACGTGTACAAATAAATGTGACCATTGTATCAATTAAAATTAAAAAGTTATCATTAAGATGATATGCAGTGAATTCTCCAATGAATTACATACAAATGGGAGGATCTTAAGAATTTTCTAATTGAAAATGTATACACATTTATTATAAATAAATGCAAGGAAGTTGGAAAAAAATACCGGTTCAATTGCCAAAAGTAATGAATTAAATAATGGAAAGCATACTTTGCTACTGCTATTTTTAAATAATATTTTAAATAATAGTGTGTTTTTCTTACTGGCTATGCTTACTTTCAAAAATAACTAACAAGTATGATATTCTGGCAAAAGCCTCTCAACCATAGATATTCATTCAGGTTTCTTACACTGTATCAGTGTGTCATATTTTTAAATACTCTTAATTATAACAAGTACTGAGAATACTTGGAATTAATATTTCCATAAGAACACAGATATAAATATTAATCTACTTTCCCCCCCAATTTAGAGTGCAAAAAGCATTCAAAGTTATTATTTACTTGAAAAGTGCAGTTTCCTACACTTACATGGTCATTTGGTCATAATGTTTTTCATTCACACAGACACAATACCTATTTGCCTGATATACCATGTTCAGCAAAGCCTTTCCAAGCTCAAGAGAGTCACAATCAATACAAGCCATTTCCAAATTTTTATATACTGCAATACTATAGAAGAATAAAAAAGAGCCACAGTTGCAACTATTACCACCGTCAATTACACTGTAAGCCACTAGAAGAGATACCTGTAGGACTTCAGAAAGCGAAATCTCATCTTATTTCTTGGTGATGGATGGGGCACATAGCCTCTGAAAGGATCCCACAGAAAGGCCATTGGCAAAGCTAATTCTAAAATTGTCTAATAATTATATCCCTTAGGAACACAGGACTGTTATGCTGCAGGTGGCCTGCACTAATCATGAAGCACTTGTAACTGTGTAAGGGAATGTTCTTTTCCTATGGTATGCTTTGGCAGAGATGTGGCTGGCTGAGAGGAGAGGCTAAAGGGATAACTCGGATTTCCTGCTGCATGAGGCTTGTCCTTTGCATAAACATCTCCTATATTCAGGGCTCTTATCGCATTATTCAAGTAAGAACACTTATGGTAAACCCTTAGATAGTTATAGCAGCCAGTAAAGAGCACAGAACCATGGAGCTAAGGTAGACCAGAAACAGTCAATGCTCTGATTATTCACTGCTGCCCAGACAAAACCCTTCAAATTTAACAGTCCCTTGAAAGTATTTTTAATATGGATTATATTTGAACAACCTGTTCTGACTGGTATCAGATAGCTACAGAGCACAGAAAGAAAAAGAAAGGCAAACAAACAAAAGAAACCCCAACCCAAAATCTGCTTGTGTACCAATGTGTACCCCCAGCACAGCAAGGAGCTAGCAAACAGGGAGTAAAACTGCTACTGGAAACACAATCACAAATCCCACAATTGACTCTTTGTTTAATTCTTAACCCACTTCAAGTGTGTTTTCCATCTTCACAGTTTCTTAAGATAATCAATGTATAACATTAAGCAGCTTTTCTGAGAGGGCTTAATGATGCACGAGAGATCAGCCACTCTAAGAAAGTACATCTCAGTCTGACAGATAATTTTCAGGCGTCTTTGCAGCTTTACTCAGTGACATCACTCCTGTGCTCAATTACCACCAGTGACGTTTAGAACTGGACTCAGTTCCATCCTACCTGGGTTCATTCCAGTTGAATGTCTTTTTGTTTTTGTTTTTGTTTTTGTTTTAGCTGTCCAGGTTTTTGCTTCTTTTTGTTTTATATTTTATTTTTTATTCAAGCCTCAACTCTTGCATACAATTGTTTCAGCCTACCCCTAGAAGAGCTAAAGGCAAACAACTCTGAATGTGGCTATGATCTTTCAACACAGATGGGCAGAATATTCTCTGCTTTCAGTGATTTTTGAGACAAAGTAAACTATTTTAATTCATAAGAAACATGATGAAGTAGAAATTGAGTATTTACCCAGAGTTAAAAATGAAAATTTGGAATTTCTCAGGGCATGAGTAGAAAAGTTAAGAGGCTTAGAGAAATAAATTTCTAGGAATACATTATGACTATCAATCAATTATCTGACGAAATGTGCTATTTTTATGCTAAAGGATATTATGAGAGAGTACACTCTTCAGAAGAATAATAAATATGCTACAACTGCTTATATTTTCTCTTTGGAAGAACCATTTTTCTTCTGTTACACCAACAAATGCACTAGAGAATCAACTGAAAACAAATGTTTTGACACCATGAAATAAGTTTTCAATATTTGGGATTCATAAGTGAAAGCCTGGAAAAGGCAAAAAGTGAGGATTTTGTTAGGTTTTGTTTCTTTGTTTGTTTGGTTTGGTTTGGTTTTGGTTTGGTTTGGTTTGGTTTATTTTGTTTGGTTTTCTTTTTTTTTTTTTTTGGTGCAGATAAAGGTATAGGCTATTTAATTAAATTAATATAGCAAATAATTTTCAAAGGAATGGAATTTCGATCATTCCAATAGTAGTTAGTAAGGTGCTTTCTGAGTATCACATGCTATAGTCTTCTTCAAAATCTTGATATAGTTAAAATTCAAGTGATTAATAGATCACTTTAAACACACCTGAGTGATAATACTGAATGTGAGGATTGGCAAAACCAATATTTCCCTTCTGGCAAAGAAAACCAGGATAGAATGCATTTCCATATTGCCAGGTATATTTCCTTTTCACATTCTCTTTCTAAAAAGGATTTTGTACAACACAATGCAGCAGCAACAGTTGCCTTTTTTCATTTTTTAATAAAGAAAAGTGAACCAAATGAACTGAACATGTTTACTGTGAGCTCGTTTTTCTCCTTGATGCCTTTTCTTCACTGTGGCACTAAACCTGCTAATGAAGCCAACCACAATAAGGTCATAGAAATAAGCTTCTTACAAGATTACTAAAGACTAAATTTATACCTTGATATCAAAACCACTTATTGTCACCGTGTAGTGGCATGCAGTAGATCACTGTACCAAAACACAGCTCAGTGTTTATAGACATTCAAGGAAATGAAGGAGTAAATAATTCTGTAATACACCTTGAATTTTACAGAGGAGTTTCTAAACTCTTCATGCCATTTTTTTTTCTTCCAGATAAAAGAACAAAAAAAAACCACAAAAAAAAATTCCTAGAAGCACTCAAAGAACATAAAATTATTTGACATAAAGTTATTTGTCAACAGTGTTTTGTGCTAAAAATAGCTCGATACTGTGAGTAAGCAAATATATAATTTTATATAGAAGAGATAAAATCACTCATTGCACTCAATGATAATACAGATATCTTATACAAATTAATATTCTAATAAACAATTACGGTACAATATCTTTTACATTCTATGCAGTTCTGTGATTGCAACATTTGCTGTATACTTTTTGACCAATACTAGGATATCAGCTCCACACTCTTAGCTGCTCAGTGGCACCACTTTAGTGTGTCATTATCGATGGCTTCAGGATCTGCAAAAAGTGAATTATTAGAAACACTTTTAATATTCTTCCAGATATGTAAATTGGTGCTACTTTTTTTCAGAAAAGGTTTATATAAATAGCAAAATAACATTTTGCATAATTTAAAACATGAAACTTAATAATGAACACACAAACCCACATGAAATTAAAGATTTGTGTTCGTCAGTTGAATTCAGGTAAGTGTAAAATGTCTTGCAAGTAAGTAGGTCTGGTGATATGTGTAAATATCTTTACAGACTTGTTTCTTGTTTTAATTTCCTGTTTTGACAGGTGAAGTAGCAGTAGATGTAGGAAACAGAAAAAGATACTGAGGTTATTTTTAAGTTGTGGAAAGCAATGGGGCTTTTCTGCATGCTCCCATTCTGGATCTCAACAGTCAGGCTCTTTCTCTGGGCAGCCTTCCCAAAGCTTCTATCCTCTGTGTTGTTCTATTGTATGCAGTGTTGTACTTTGAGAAAGAGGATGTTAGAGTTACTATTGTGACAAGGCTGAGTCAGGATCTACTGGTCAAACTAAAGAGAAAGAAGCAAATTCATAGACAGCTCAAGGAGAACAGGTGACCCAGGAAGAGTATAGAGATGAAGTTCAGTTGTGTAGGGATGGGATCAGAAAGGCATGTATAAAGGGTTTTGTGTCATCAGTCATGAACTATTTGTGGCGTCTCATATATCTGTTGTGTGGAAATTCCTATTGAATAGTTAAAGTGAGAGAAAGTCTGGTGCTCTTGTCCTTGCCACTGGAGTCATTCAATGAAGCAGCAGCGCTCACTCAGAAAGTAAAATGACTGTATCTGTGTTGGAAGCAAATCACATGAATAGATAAGTGTATGAGGGATAAAAGAAGTGTGAAATTCTTTCCAACAGATTAAAGCACCAATACTGGAAAGCAAGAAGGGAGATGTCAAAAATGTGACAGGCTAAACAGATAGCTCTTCCATTAGACACACATACAGACACTACCTACTATAGGTGACAGCATCAAGAAAGGAATATCAGAACAAAAGTAGGAGAGACGTGGGCTCAGAAATAAATTATTTTAATAATGAAGGTGCTAAGCCATGCAGGAATGCTAGGATCCTTGAAATAGGTTTAATAAAGTTTTTATGAAGTCTGTACAAACAGCTTTTCTGAGCAAGGTTTTTCTCTGCATCAATTGACAACTCCTGCAGCCTGTGCAGACAGATCACGGTACACAATATTATGCTCATCTATGGCCATTACACAAGCACTTTACACTGATATGGGGCTTATCGAGTTATAGACTATGGAATTCTGTAAAAAACACAATTGAAAGTATTGATTTAAAGAAGGTAGCCAGACTAAATACCCTGTGGTATAAAAATGCAGTCATTCCTCATACTTTTCCCAATAAATTGTATGACCTTATTTACAAAAAAAAAAAAAAAAACAAAACAAAAAAACCCAAAACAACAAAAAAAACCCCAAACAAACAAACAAACAAACAAAAAAAAACAAAAAAAAAATCTACACAAGAAGTTGTGTTGTAGTAATTATTTTTTAAATCACTGCTGAAATCAAGGCTCTTCTATTTATCTGTTCTCTCAAAGGATGCTGATAAACTTCAAGGACAAATGGCACCTCTAGAACTACTGAGGAACCTAATTTTAGTGCAAATGAAATTGAAGAGCTTGTGCAAACGATTACCAGGCACCTTTGAGTCATGTTTGGAGCTGGTTCATTGAAAGGGGATTTCACAGATAAGCAAAATGTATATTCAGCATATTACCTAAGAAGGCTTTGAGATGTTTCTCTGATTCCTCAAAGACCCAACAGAGAATTAGTCTCATTCCTTGCCCTAAACACTTCCAATCCTATGTTTTTAGTGGGATTTCAAGAACTATTTGGCAGGAACACATTCTACTTCTAGGTGACTGCAACTGAAGTGGCATTCAAGCTACTTAGATCAGAGATAATTTGAGAATTGTCTTGGGACAAGGGCAGAAAAATGGGACAGCTTTGGACAGTACTGAAAAGCAAAAGAAACAACCTTAGTTTAGAATCTATATCTTAATTTACTGAATTTACTGAAAGCACACATAAGAAATTCTGTTTGCATCATATCTAGTATTAAGCAATCTTTTATAAACATGGAAATAAAGATGCCTGATCACAAGAAGACAGAATTAGCTGTCAGCAAGACTTGGGAAGTCTTAAAAGTCTTTGCAACTCAGCCCTGCTTGTCTGTGCGACAATTAAAAAGCACGGATCAATTACCCTGCTTCTCAGATAGGCAAATTCATCCATCTTTCAAAGATGATGAACAACAATTAGAGGTAAGTTCTTAAATGGGGACATATGTGTTATGCATCAAAGTCTTATTCAAATAAAAGGGACAATAAAAAGGAAAGGCATTAAGGCTGCCCAGGGCTCATTTCCTGGAGAATTAGCAAACTGTGGTTTTCTTTTAGCCTCCATGGGAAATATATCCCACAGAGATAAGAAGAGTGAATTGGTAGTCAATATCACAGACTGGATAATCCCAGAAGAGGTGCCTGCAAGAGAAGAGTGGAGATAACTCTCTCTCATCTAAATACATAAACATTGCTTTAAAATGCAAAATTCCTAGGAAGTGCTAAGGTTTTTAATTAATAAATTCAATGAACCAACATATTAGACATTTTGTATTTGAACAGAACCTTTAAATAAAGTGCTCAAAAGAATGCTTTAGATATCTATTTTGTTTTGTGTGTTTCAACAGTTTATAAAAATGCAAACCATACATCTGTAAAGAAGTATTTTCTCATGTAAGAAAAATGGAAGAGGAAGTGGGGAACTTAGCTGATTTAACCTAAACCTAAAAGGATAACAGTACGTGAACTAGGACTGGAATCTTGCTTAACACATTGTTACTTAACACTAATGTAATCAAAATAATATAATGTAATAACATAAGCTGCATCTTTAAACAACAAATTATACTGCAGGCAGGAAAAAGTATTATACTGTATTTTTAATAATTTTTATTATACTTTTCCCTATTTTCTGCTTAAGTGTGTGGAAATTAAACTAATTATATTTGTAATTCATTCTTCTAGCTCTAGTGACTTATTTAATTGCACAATCCTAACACAAGAATTACAATATAAGATGAAGAGAACAGTTTTATTAGATTTTATATTTAAAGTACTATCATAAAGTTCTCAACATAAATAAGGAGAATTAAGTTAGGAAGAGAATGAAATAAAGAGGTCATGTTTGGCAAGTTTCCCTGAAAACTTAACAGATCCAAAAGTAGTACTAGACCAATTGTTGTTGCAGGTGACTGAAGAAAATTCACTCGTATGAATTTACTGCAAAATTCTTGATAAAAATAAAAACAAATTATACAAAACTATAGTATAATAATTTTGGTCACTTCATTGTGAGAGCACATCAAAACTGCACATAAAGCCATAAAGTTAACAAGCAGCATGGTCTTGGACCACCTACACCAGGTCACTCTGCTGGAGCAAAAGTAATGTCAATTACAGGAAATTCACGTTCTAATAATTGAAAATAGTACTAAAGCATTTCCAGAGGTGCCTTCTAGCCTGAGTGATTCTGTAATGCTGTAAAGCAATCCCTTTTCTGATAGGTTTTGAGATCATGAAATCGAGGGGATTTCTTAAGTGCTTTAACTTGCTTGCAAAGGGTTTCTCCCTCTGTGAAATTATGCCCTCTGGTGTTCAGTAGAAAACGTTACTCTCAGAACAATTACATCCAAACTAATCCACCCATAACCAGGTCATTTTCTTCCTTTGGAACAGTTTGTTCAGCTAGCCATCACTAGCTGTGTCGGTACGGTGAGCTCAGCTGACCTTTAAGCTGCACTGACAGTACTGACCAGCCGCCCGTTGGCTGCAGTAGCTCTGAAACCTCTCATACACACACAGATCACCTCTTTATATAGAGAGTTGTCCCACCATGGAGCAAGATTCTCAAGGGCTTAAAACCCTCAGAAAATGGGGCTCAGACAACATTTTTAATGGGAGCATAATGCCTAGCATTTAAAAATGTGATCTGTGTAGAACTCAAAGTGCTTAATATAATATTATTCAATCTTAAAAATATGTGATTGTAAGGTAGGAGCAGTAACAAATATATCAGTTCAAAGTAAAGGTAATTACAGCAGCAAAGCTGACTTATGCTTGTCTTCTTAGAGCTGTGGCTGAAATTCAACTTTTTTTAAAAAATAAAAAGCAGCAACCATCTGAACTTTACTTACATGTACCTCTTCACTATTTCAAACTGTGAAGAAGAATATTGGGACCATCTCCAATACACAATTCCCATACGAATCACTGACATACATCCTCAGCATGAATCATAAATTAGAAGTTAATTCAGCAGATTGGGAATCAGTCCACTAGTAACAGCTTGTGCCCATTAAGAAAGGATCAAATCCTGGGTTCATGAAAAGCAAAAAAATGTATGTTTTCAAGTAACGATATCGCACAGAGTTTGCTGATATCTTGCACAAGGGCAGCTCTTTGTCACTAGCCTCTTGATGTCCTCCTACACACAGCATCCCTGTCTCAGTGGGTAGGGGCACCCTGCCACCTCCGAGCTTCATCAAGACAGCCCATTATTCCACAAACTAGAGCTAAGTCTTCATAAAAAAAATTTCACTTGCCATGAAAAAAAAAATCTAAACCCCAAATCTGTTCACTACTACTACTCTTTCACCTGTTACAAAAAACGAACAGAAATGAAAGATTAATTTTAAACAAAAAATCATTCTTAGAGAAAGATCCTGAAATGGAGACAGTGAAAACTTCTTTTCCTCTCATGCCCTCACAGAATTGAAGAAAAATGTCAGTTACCTTATATCCAAAGAATTTCAGAATAGTTCTTTGAATAATGAAAATATGAACAGTACCTATAACCATTCACTAAGTCATAAGGTGGCAAGACAGAGACTACCAGTAGATGTCAGATACTGCTTTTCATTCATTCTGAATAACAGATTTGTATAAAGCTTTGTACCCCAAAGAATTAGAGTTGGAACAAATGCAGACCAAGGATCCAAACAGAGCTTTTTAAATTCATTTCAGGAAGAAACTATGAAAAAGCATAAATGAGAACACATGGGAAAAGGGATAAGTAGCACACATTCCCTGAACAGATAGATGCAGTGGACGTACCCTTGGGTAGCCTTTGTAAATAAGTTATTAACCTAGTGCTTTATACATATTATATTTCTGGTTACAAAGACAGATCATATTTTCTTATGCTCTCTTTTACTTATTGGTACAGCAAAATTTGACGCTTTAGTAAATATATTTGTTCCTTAGTTTCACACATTAAATTATAGAGACTATAGTGTGTGCACTGAAGCAGATAAATAAAGGTCTTTGTTCAGAAGTGGTATAGCAATGCTGTTTCATGAGAAGTCAAGGCCTAAGGGAAGAATACTGGTCCTGGAGTCAGGTGCATTTAGCTGAACTTTTGAGTATGCAGAAGATTTAATTGAAACCATAGCAAAGGAGAAGAAAAGGGCTTCACACAGAATATTGTAGAAATCTGAGCAAATTAGGAAAGCTGGAAATCTTCCAGAACTGTATAAACTGATGGGAGTTATTGGACAAAGAAGGGACAAGAGACTTTATAAGAATCACAGAGATGAAAGAGGAAACATGAGTAAAGAGACCTCTGCTTTTAATCCACAAATAAATTTCTGGGGGAGGGGGTGATTTTTGTCTAAAGTATTTTTTCTCTTTTTTTTTTTTTTACTTTCTCCTTAATGGAAGAAACTGCTTCATTACCATGTGCATATTTATGAGAGAGAAATAGCATGTTCTGTATCTCCAGCATTTTCATCTAAAAATTATTTTTCCCTCACAATAAAGACAGTCTTGGTGAAAGCCTATACAAAAATCCCAGCCTCTCCCCTAGATTTACCTGGAATATTTTACGTGACTTTGGCTATATACCTTGAGAATTCATGCTAGGCTTTTATAGCATTAATTAGTACAGAAAATTTATTCATACCAGAAATAAAATTTGGAACAAAATTACTAGTACTTTTAAGAACCCAAGTAAAAGGGAAACAGAGATCTGAACATTTCTCAGAAGCAGTTTTCAACTTGGTTTCTTAACAGGACTTTTTTTTTTTTTTCCCTATTTGCAAGGTGTAAGTCATCACTTTTATTATTCAATATTCTCAAATTATGTCAAATTTGTGATTATATATTGTATTGCAAGGTTACATTTGAATAAAATGTTGAGTACTATGCTGATTTGCAAAATTGGTTGCCAGTACACTACATTTTTATCAGCTTCACAATTCCAAAGAACAGACAATATTTAGTTGAATGAATAAAGGCATTTTGGAAATTAGTCCAATGATATTTCTGTAAATTGACAGCTGACTGTAATGGATGAAGCTGAGTCATCAGTCAATCATGGCTGAAATCACGAAGTTCAGCTGTAGAGTGCATTGATTTCCCTTCTATTATGCTGGTAAGAAAGTTTCAAGACATTTTACCCTTTCTGATCAGATTTTAACTCAGTATAGGTCATTTAGTATAATTTAATAATTTTATCTACTTTATAACAAAAGGCTTTGGTGATTGTTAATGTTTCTTCTCATTTTGCTATTTTGTTAATACTTCTCCTCATTAGAAGCCCAGCTATTTAAGTATTTTCCACCATAGACTATTCTGATGGATTTGCTTTATGAATCAGTTGAATTGTATCTGTTATATTGGACACAAGTGAACAATGTGTGATTTTTATAAAATAACAGTCTTTTGCTGTCTGTAGAGCTGCCTTTCCAAAACTGAGACAGATTTGCTGTGTCTGCCTATAGGGTGCATTACTCTGGTAAAAATCTCAAACCTAATAAATTTCCAGTACTGTTTGTATTTTGGAGGCATCATGGAGTATCCTGACCATCTGATATCAGACAGTGTCACTGCAAGAATAGGTGAAGGCTGAACTGGCTCATTGGAGTTTCTCATGACCTAGTCACTTGGCAACTAAAGACACCACTGGATGATGTCAATCCCACAAACTCTGATGAGTTTTCCTCCCTAGTTGTAAGAACTGAACTTTCGTCTAGTTCCAAAATCATTGCACAGCAATGTTGGTATAGCCATTGTTTAACAAGATTAATGCTTTTTAACCAACTTTAAAGAGAAGATTAAACACTAACAATTAAGTAGTAATGCTGCAAAATCTTACTATTTTCTCTTATAGCATCCTGCAAAAAGCAACAGATTCTTTACAGGTAGGTTCATCTTAATTTGAGGGCTACAATGATTTTTGAAGTAGATAATGCTTCTAATACTGTAATCAGAAGTAGATCACCTTATTGAAAAGTTAATTTATAAATTAGTGAAACTGTGCTCAAGAGCTCTTAGGAGAGTAATAAGAGTACTCTAGAATTTCAAATTCAAAGCTTACCTCTAGTTCATCTGCTATAATATGGTAGCTATGACTGATATCAAGCCTTCTATTTTAACAAAAATATTACAGTCACTGTCAGCAAAAGCTCCTTGTGTAGGTAGATTCAATAATACACATTACTTTTTAACATAATTGTCTCAACTCATGAATAATTTACATTTAAGAATTTAATTACATTTTCATGAATACCCACCATGTGAAACATTTAATTAAAAAAATCATAAAACCAGGACAAGAAAAAAATTACTTTGTTTTCCAGAATTACACTCTGATAAATACTTAAGAGTCAAGTTTCATACTGTATCTCAGGAATGTTAGCAATTGACTTCTGCGTGGGGAACAAAACATTACAGCCACTTGATGTCTGAAGTCTAATTTCTGGCCTTTTAATTCAAAATGTTTTGCATGGCCTTGTTTCAGTGTCTTGGGATTATGTAGTTTTCACTTTTCACTTAATAACAGCAATAATATAATATTCACATATTGCACTGGCCACTTAGTTTTATGTAGCTGTTTTATTCTTTGCAAAACTGCCTATCATGTGACAGAATGAAGCAAGTGATAACGCTGTACTGTTCTGGTGACTGTGTTGGAAAATGTATTGCATGAGACGGAGAATCCCTTACTCCATGTCTACAGGTATCACAGGTCTTGGCACTGTCTCAACAAAGTTGGTTCAAAAATATGCAAGAGAACTGGATCAGACAAAACTCTTCCTTATCCCTTAAGGTCTCTTATCAGTTACTGGGAGGAAATACAGACAACTCTTTCTTTCCACTAGCCATTTTATTAATCCAGTCCTGACTGTTTATCTAATTAGTGTGCCAGTTAACATTTGTTAAATATTGTCAGCTAGATTATAATTGTTAAAAAATATTCGCCTGAATTTATGTAAAGCAGCTAAGGTGCAAAGAGGACTGTATCCCTTCCTGTCTTAAAGGAACACACAGAATTAGAACAGATAACAATTGGTACATGATCACCAATATTTTAAATACATATTCTTGAAGAAAAATCAGGCTAAAGGTTGACTACGAAAATTATATTTGTCCTTCTTGTATATGTGCATTGTGCTACAAACTTTGAGGAAAAGACATAATTCACCTTTTACCCACTGGAGTCTGTGTTATCCACTAAGATGGAGCTGCAGAGGGGAAGTCAGTATGGACAGATAAGACAATAAGAGACATATATTCCAAAGCTATGTAGGGAAATTAGAGAAAAAGAAAGAATGACATTATTAAGAAAATTGAATGCAGAAAAAAATAAAGTCATAGCAATTATATTTTCTCATGTTCTGGCTATCTGCACTTGCTTTGATAATATGCTCAGTTTATAAACTCAGTTAAAGGAAGCTTTTCGTGAACAAGTGAAAATGTTTACCACAGGTCTTTTAGGCATCCAACCATGTACATAAAATTAAGAGCTAAACTTCGACCATACTTTTGCTATAATCAGTACCCATTTGCAAAGAGAAAGCAATATTAATTCTTCATCAATCAGTTCTCATTGTGAAGAAAAACAACTTCTGCTTTACAGTACTCAAGCATTGCAGCAATGAACCACAGAATCACAAATTAGTTGGAAGGGTCTCTGAAAGTCACATCTCCTGATCTCCTGCTGGAAAATGGGCTATTACCAGAACTGAATAATGCAGCCATGTCTTTGTCTACTTGAGTCTAATAAAGCTCCAAGGCTGAAGATCTGACAGCATCACCAGGTGACACATTGAAGCACTGTACTACCCTTCCAGTGGGAAAAAAAGTATGTCAAAATCAGACTCCAAGCTCCAAACCTATAATTTGTGATCATTGTCCCTGTTTAGATCACTGTGCACTATGAAGAAGAGCTTGATATGTCGTTATTTGCAATTATCCATGAGTAGTTTTTATTAGTCTGTTACTATCTTCAGACTATTAGATCCTTTTTTTTCTTCCTCTCTTTCCACTTGAGTAAACCAGCCCAACTCCTTGAACTGCTTCTCACTCCACCTTGCAAGCTCCCCTACTGGATTCCTGGTGGCTTCTCCAAATCCTTCTTTAATCGGAATCCCAGAACTACAGAAAGTATTTCAGTAACTCACAAGTTCTGAGGGAAATAACTGCTTCCATTGATCTACTCCTAATGTAGCTCAATATGCAGCTTGTTTTGCTCATGATGAAAGTCCACTATTAGCTCATATTCAACCAGATGTCCATCAAAATCTCCAGATGCTTTTCAGTAGAATTGCTACTCAGCCATTTACTCCCTGTATGGGTTGTTCTAACCCAAAACTGTGCATTTCTCCTTACTGAAGTTAATGAGGTTAGTCCAATCCTCATGTCACTCTGGTCTGCATTGCTGATATTTGTCACATTAGTCACTTCCCTTTTCCCCAGTGAATCAAAATGCATCCTGGATGCTTCTTTTGGAATACATATAGTCTTAATTTTACCTCAGTTTTTAATTCCCAAAAGGTATTTATTGAGTCTGAATTAAAATGCTGAATATTTAAAAGTTATGAATTATTTAGTGCAGTATTTTATGCTATTTTTAGATTATTTTGAATTTAAAAGACGGAATGAAAAAGGGCAAGTGAACGTCACACTAATAACCAAGTAGTGAATCAGGTTTTTTGCACTGGTAAAGTCAGATAAAAAGCTTTTTAATTCTTCAAAAACTTACACATATTTGGCAGCAACTCATACTTCACATGTTCACTTAAACAAGCAACTCTTACTATGGATGTGCCATTTTGTGCCATGGATAATTATTTTTTTTTTTATTCTTAAAAATGAAACTTCTATTATGATGGTAATTCTGGGATCTCCAATCTTGCCTCTTTCAGTAAAAGGATCTTGGGGGCTGGAACACCCTCACAGCACCAATCTCAAAATGGACCCTTTTAGTAGCAAGCACTACACATGCAGAGAGGAAAGGCAGCAAACCTCTATTTCATAAAATGGAAATTTTGGGATATTCTTTTACATACTATTAAAAACAATTTTTACTTCTCTTCCAGTGGTCTACATTGTTTCTGGTAACTCCAGAAACTGCTCTAGATAGTCTTACTTGTTCATATTGAAAATGATGGAGGAGGAAAAAAGGTATTGTTCCAATAGGAACAAAATTTGCTTAGCTCACTTTCAGTTATTTAAGTTAGTTTAGTTCAAAACATTTTCACTAGTCTGTGTACATTAATGAACAAAGACCTTGAAAAAGTGATCCATTCCACCTACCTTAAAGGTCAATTTTGAACAAAACTTCAGAGGTGCCTTTCTCTTTTCAATACTCACAGAAGAAATGTGGATGAATATGAACAAAGATGCTTGGCTTGGCTTTTAAATGACTGGGTTGAGAGTTGAATCCCAACCCAGATGATTAATTACTGGGATGTAGCTATATTAATTTAGTTTCTTTTGCTATCTCAGTCCCTCTTCTTCAAGGTTCTAATCTTAAAAACACATTATTTTTTTGACAAAAAAAATTATTTGAGAACCACACAAAAGGGACAAACAGTTAATTTAGAATTGTGAATATCGGGGGGGGTAATTTTTGACCAATACTTTTAAATTCTTTTTTTCATTATGTGTTCATTGGATTGCAGAATATGTATTCTACACACATCTTGCAACACAGAAAACCAAACACATAGTGTTACTTCCTACTGTAAGCACCTTTCTGTTATGCAACTCGTTATGCAATGGTTGGAGGATTCCCATTTTCCAAACAATAATCTTGTTGGCCACTTTTTCACCCATTTTCAAATTCTCAGTACATCTGGTTCTTAGTCATGCCTTGCAAATGAGGGATTAGGAATGGGGGGTTGTTTGGTTTTGGATCTTTGCAGGGTGTGGGAAGAGAAGGGAATTGATCTACAAACTGTCTGGCTGTTCAAGCTCTAAAATGCCACAATATCATAGGAGAGACTAATATAGCACCAGAGACTTCCAATGCACCTATCCCAGATGAATTATCATAAAGTTTGCTCTTTCTCATTGAGACAGAATATTCTGATTGCTGTGATAAATCAGCAGAATATGTCCCTTTAGAGCTGTCATCTTAGGTTGGCATATTTAGTGACATTTCTGGTATTTCCTTGTGCTTGATAGTTCCTCTGGGAGATGCCATTTTGCTGTACAGAATCCACATTTCTAATAATTTTATTTTGTGAAGTTGAATGCTATTTCTATACAACCTTGAAATGCTCTTTACAGCAGTTCAGAATTATCTTCCCTTTGATAAGTAGCATTTCTTCAATACATGTTTTATTTCAGAGACCTGTCATATCACACATTTCAGCAATCATCAGTACTAGGCATGTCTACCCTTGTGCATTTACTTTCTCATCAGTCAGACAATATCTCCAAGTTCAGCAACAGCATTTGTTCTTATTGCTGCTTATTATCTGAGTAACAGTAATACCTAGGAGCTTTCAGAGAGAACTAAGGCTCCAGGTTGCTATCTATGAACCCAGTATATTCCGCTCACATACAGGCTCTTTTATTCAATAATGCCAGTGGGCCAATCAATCAATATCAGTAGCAAAAAGTTTCCTAAATTTATTAAGGTTGATATTTATGTCTCGATTCTTCCCCCCTCCCCTCCCCCCCGGAAACCACAGCCTTTTTTAAAGTGCTTTCATGTGCAGCCTGAAATTCAACAGAAAATATTTAAGTTTCTAAACTCTCTTGAATAAACTGAGTGAAGCAGAGAAAGGATTTAAAGAGTTACCTTAGAGGGCCCAGAATCTGGTTCTTGGGGCCTTGCTCTGAGGAATGCGATATTTATGTTAAAATGTAGCAGAAGCAGGGACCAGGCTCTAAGGATTAGCTTAGAAATATAGCAGAGGTAGTTTGTTCTGTTCTGTGCTAGTAAAAGATAGCAGAAAGGTCAACCTAGTAGCCATAAATAAAGATAGGATGGCATCCAGGGAGATAGAGCGGTGGTGGGTCAAGGCGAGTTTTGCAAACCCTAACTTGAAGTCAGCAAAACAAGAAAGTTGAAGAGTTCAACAGAGGAAGAAGAGAGGAGAAGGCCCTAAAGTGAAGCTGAAGAACAGGAACGACCCCCATACATCTCCTCAAAAGACAACCCCACCCCAGGCCCCGCCTAAACCCTGCTCTTTATGAATATTATAATTAGTTGTCAGAACCTAATGAATATGTATATAGAAATGTTGCAACCCCTCACAGAAACTGTATAAAGACCCTGACTTCTCACTCAAACTTTAGAGCTACTTTGTCCAATGCAAATCGGGGCTCACCAACATTGTATGCAATAAATACCTTTGCTGTTTAAAGACACAAATTCGTATCTAAGCAGTTTTCTGTGCTGTTTTGGCATCATGAGCATAGATCAGAATTATCTATTTCTGCAGCATCTCATAAGCATGAAATACAGATACAATTGCTTTACCAGCCCAAGAAGATGTATCCATGGTCCCCTCTAATAACAGCAACATTTTAGGAACCACTCTTAACAAGTATCATAACAATATATCTGAGTGATGGCAAAGTATTTTATTAAAAAGTTTGAAGACATAATTAAATCATCATGCCATATTCTATTTAGGGATTTTTAAAGGGCTTAATCAGAACAGCACTGGAGCAGGTGCAAATGAAAGATGTGTGTGAACAGTTGCCATAATATAGAGGACTATATTTGTTGTGTGAGATTCTAAATCCTGGACAAAATTTGAGTTATATAATTAAATTTTATAATTAATTTATAATTTAATAAAATAATTAAAATAATATTTAAATTTGAGCAAAACACAAAGAACTATTTTTCTTCAAATTATTGTATCACTGAAAAACCAACTGTAGTAGTTTACCCATGAAAGAGAGAGAAAAAAAACTACAGTAGAAGTGAGCAGCCTAATTAGAAGCGATTGTAAATACAAGTAATCATACAAATTAGAAATTGAAAACTGTAGTATTGAAAATCCACTTGAAAATAACAACCTGCTTTCATTTGAGGAGTTTTTTGGAAGGTTATTCAGCAAAATCTTGGCTGTAAGGAGTTGCAAAGAAAATTCATTTCTGTTGTAGGACTGCTTTAGACTGTCAAAGCAATATAAGGCAGGTTGCAAAGAAGAATGCGAGAAACAGAGACACAAAGTCCAAAAGAGTGAACTTTATGCCATTCTCTGTGAACAGAGAAAGCCATGACAGAATGAGCAAGTGAGACTGAAATGACATGAGAGGTACATCAAAATCTTTCCTTAAAAATATGGGGATAAATACTAGCACTTAGTGCTATGGTCTAGTAACCAAGGCAGTGTTGGATCAAGGGTTGGACTTGATGATCTTGGAGGTCTTTTCCAACCAGGCTGATTCTATGATTCTAAGAATTTAGCAATACTACCAGTCTTTAGTAGCCATTAGTGAAACATGAAAACTCCATACCTGGGCATCTAAGCAAAACTAATCTTTTTTTTCTAGAGCATAGGAGTGTAAGTAAATTACTGAAGAAGTCTTCACATTGTCTTAATATTTCTATGTAAGACACCAAGCATCTATGGCTCTGGAATTGGGCATTTGCAAAATCAAAGGAGTACATGAAAAACGAATGTATTGTCCAATATTCTGTTTTGCATGTATGCAACTCCTGTAATCTTAATGGGTGATATGCACCCTTATCAAGTCATGAACTTGCCCCTACAATGTAAGCATCTACTTTAAATTTCCTGGCTTTTGTTGGTTTGTCTCAGTCTTAAACCTATTGGAATGTTATTGAATTTCCGTTATTAGACAAAAAAAGCAATAATGATGAAGTTCTGCTTATCTATTTGCCAACATTCATTGCTTTTGTTCCTGGTTCTTATCTACTTTTAGAAGATAGTTCTTAGTTGACATCCAATAGGCTTTTCTAACAGCTATTTGATTTTGTTTTTATTGAAATGTGATGAGAGTTTAAAGAATATACACAGCTGTGCTACATGTTTACACAAACCATGCATCTTATAATTTATCCAGACTCTTGTCAATTAAGAATCTCAGTGGACAGTTTCCTAATATTTTTACTTCTTAACAGTGAATATAAATTAAAAATGCATGATTTGAGAACAATATTATGATGGATATTTGCTAGATGAGTTATAAAACAGATTACATAATTAAAAGCAGAAAGGAGAAGCAAAACCAGGACCATATCATACAAAGACCTTTTCCATGTGAAGGAAGCTGCAGCTATAAAACTTAGTATTGGAACACGCTAAAAAATCTTATCTGAGTTTTTGTAAAATATAAGGGAAAGTAAAGGGACAAACTCAAACCTACTACTCAGCTCTTAACCAGTATTGGAAAGCCTGCATCAGCTTTTGCCAAATCTCTAGTTTTAAAATTAAAATGTGTACAATATTGGGCAAATTTCTGAATCACTCTGATCTCATTTAATTAGTAGAAATATTTATAAATTAACTTTCTTTGGAATTTCTTTGAAAATATTTCAGCTACATTAAAGTAACTTAATGCATCTGCACTACTCCCTTAAATGACTCCTATGCCAACACAAATGTTAGTAGCTGGAAAAAATATTAGTTATCTTTTAGACAAAACTGAAATTCAGTGATGTATGTGTACTGGATCTGGATGAGAAGGAATTAGTTTTCCCCATAGCAGCCCTCACAGTGCTATGCTTTGAACCGGCGGCTAGAAAGGTGTTGGTAACACAACCATGTTTTGGCTACTGCTGAGCAGTGCTCACACAGCACCACTACATTTCCTCCTTGCATCAGTAGGCTGGGGATGGACAACATCTTGGAAGGGGACACAGCAGGAACACCTGATCAAAGGGTTATTCCACACCATATAAAATCTGCTCTTCAACAAAAGCTAACAAGGAAGAAAAGGGGGCATTTGCTATTTATATTTTTCTTCTGAAGCAATCGCTATTCTTCCTGAAGCCCTGCTTTCCAAGAAGTGGCTGGATATGCCTACTGATGGCAAGTAGAGAATAAAGTATATTTTTTCCTTTACTTCCACACATGACTTTTGCTTTTGCTTTATTACTGCTTTCATTCTGACCTAAAGGGCTTTCCATCTTATTTTCTTGTCCCACTGTCCTGCTGAGGAAAAGAATGGTAGAGCCACTAGGTGGGCACCTGGCACCCAGCCACGGTCAACTTATCACAGTATATTAGGAGATTCAGATGGCCTCATTTTAGTTGTCTAAAAATATCCTAAGTCCAGGAAGCTCTGAATTTTTTTATCACAATAACTCATCTACTGAATTATACGTTAGCAATAATTAATTTAAAAATATTTTTCTTATACACTCTGTTAGTAAAAGCAAAAAGGAGAAATTTTTTACTATACAATAATGTCCAGCTATTTGACTTAATTGGGCAGGTTTGTAACACCCACAAAAATAGAAAAGCTGTAGAAAAAGACAGCTGCTGGCTTTGCCAAATGTACAAAACAACAGAATTCATTTTGTTTCTTCATATTTTTGCTTTCTGTTTCAACATAATCTTTCCAGAGCACATCCAGAAGCCATATGGCTCGCACAACCGCTATCCTTTCAGATAGCAAATTTGATATTGAGTGATAATTGCTGTCACTCAGTATGCTTAGTGTTGCTCATTGATCCTGTATTCCACCTTCCCTTTCACCTTCCTATTGCCCCTCACAGTAAGCAGAGCTCAGTCAGCAGTTCAGCCTAATGCTCACTGTGATAGCTTGTTCATCCTCTTCTCCCTCAAACACATGCAGAGCCAGGAGTTGGATTTGGCAGAGCCAGGAGTTGGATTTGATGATGCTGCTGTTAGACATGGCTACAAGTGTATTAGGAAATAGGTATATTTTCATTGTTGCCTCTTTCATTATTGTTTTGCTCTTTTTTTCCCCTGTGCATTATAAGTAGAAAGGTTAAATTTCTAGTGTGTTATTTTTTTATTAACCAAGATTTAATATTCTAAAATATTTTTTCTTGGTAAAGAAATAAAAACGACTAAATAGAATTTATCAGAGTACTTTGAACAGAGAGCTTTGAACAATTTGGTTTCCAAATAATTTGTACTGATATCCTTTTATTGCAAATACATTTATATATAGATGTATATATATTCTATATGGTTTGAAATATATACAGTTTTTCAAATCTTTTAATGACTGAAAACTTCCCGAGTTAGTTTGGGAATTTATTCCATGGATATGTCTAATTTTTTTTTTTGACCCATGCAAACTATCAACATTCACAACATCCCTTGACAAGGATTTCCGTAGCTTAATTATACATTTCATAGTGAGCTGCTTCCCCGGGTCTGTTACAGAACTGCTCCCCACTCCTTCCGACCACTGCTTTGTCATTGTTCTGAAGGAGATACTGAACAGTCATTGACCAGCCATATTCTTCACAATCTTTCTCATACTTTCAAGTTGTCCTTCTTTTCTAAGGACAAAATCCTAGACTTTGTTCAGATTTTCATCTTTTTGACATGTTTGCTATCTTTTTCTGCGGCTTTTTCAACTACTCGGTTTCTGAAACCAAGAGAAATCAGGGTAGCTAATACTCAAAACATGGGCATAACAGCTATAAATAATGGCATAAAGTTTCCCTTTCTGTTTCTGAATGGAATTCGGTAGTTCAGAGCTTTAAAGTTCTTCCCCTCCTCCTCCCCCCAATGCCTTAACTCGTATTTATCTGTTTCTACTTAAACGTGCTGTTTTATTAGATATTCAGCACACTGAACTCCTTCCCCAGCTTGTTCCTGTAGGTAATGTTGAGAAAGAGTATCACCACCATCTTGTTTGTCATTCATCACAACCTACACGTTCTCTCCTAATAGCTGCCTGCACAGCTGCCCACCTATTTACACAGTCTATTCCTCCTTTCTAAATACTTTGTGCTTGTCTGCACTGAATTTCATCTAGATTTGATTTCAGCTATCCCACTAAGCCTTTTGACTCCTCCTCAGTTTGTCATCCAAGTACTTCCTACTTCACCACTTAAATCAAGATCTTCACACAAGTTCACATAAAATTCACCCTGATTGGCATTAAATGTTTGCTGTTTTCTGAAAATGCACTTAAATCAGATAGATACTCAGTTTGTACTAATTTAATCCAAACCACGTTAACTAGTTTACTTGCAAGGCCCTCTTGGGATAAGCACCATAAGCTTTTCTGTAGTTTTCCTTAATATTAGTACACTTACCCCACTAAAGAACATCATCACATTGGTTGGACATAATCTGTTTTAGTCCACACTGGCTGTCAGGGTTCTGTTTGACTTAATTGTCTGGTAGGTGCACATAAATTGATTCTCTGATAAATCATTTTGATAACCTGATTGTGATATCATCTGTGACAACCTTGGCATGAAAACTAAGGTTCAAATATGCAACTAAGCTTTAAAAGTGTCAATTGTTCTTCAAAGCCAGACTGTTGTTGTGTACACTTTTAGGCTATCACAGTTCCCTAGCTAAATGTTTCAGTTTCAATTTCTGAAAGACAATTATCAACTAAAGAACAGAAAGAGCAGAAGGTACTTCTGCCTCACTAAATTGGACAGTAAATTAATACACAGGGCCAAATCCAGGCATGGCTTCATGAAACAGGGTTCAGAAATTGATTCCCAAAGAGACCTAACATTTGGTTCAATATTAGGAGAAGAAGAGCTGGCTAAGAGCCCTGACTGAGAGTTTGAGTTATGTGATTTTACTATGTGACTGCACATTTGTCCAAGCTCTCAAAACTCACTATTGGAGACTGAAGCTATGATATTTTTCTTCTCTCTGCAGAAAGCTAAAGGGGTGTTTCCAAAGATCTGAAATGTGATAGCACAGCCCTGTGCCTCAGCATCATCAAGATTGCTGCTGTACATCATGCCAGCTTTTCCCCAATCTTTAAGGATGGGGCCTTGTTTGTCCTCATTATTTCTCTTGATTTATCTCACTGTATGAAAATATAGAAGCTTAATACCTTTAAATATTTTCAGTTCTACTCTTTAAAGAGCTCCTAAATAATACTTGGTACGACAAAACTAACAATTATATTCTGTTCAGAAATTCTTCACTTACTATTTTTGCAAGTCCTGCCTCAAACTGAAAAATACAAACCATATATGTTCTGTGTATATTTGAAATTAACTTGTGCACAGCATCTCTTCTCCCTGAAAAAGATAGCAAGTGGTCCCAGCTGTAGGGAGTACAATCTTGCACTGTTGTTTAGATGAGTTTTCTAAAGAAGATGAAATAACAGGTAAAGAGCTATGAAACTGCTTGGTATGTGGAAGATCTTCAATTTCTAATACTTTTTCCAGTTGTTTTTAAACTGATTTGGATTTGAGCTTGCAAAAGAGGAAGGAGAAGAATGGATGGTCACATAATGCATCAACTTTTTACAAAAATCCAGCAACTAAATTGTTACATCACCTATAACAAAGGTTAAAATCCTAACTAGAACAGTTATTAAACAAGAGCGAGTCTTCTTTCTGAAAAGTACTAGTCCAGTGGTCCTCAAGATTAGTGTGATGCCTTAGAAAGGCCTTGGACATGGAGATCAATAGATATATCCCACCATATTCAGCACATGCAAGCATCAGCCTCCATGTTCTTCTAAGACAGCTGAGACTGGAATACATTTCCCATTACTAATATAGTCTAAGGAAGAAAATTTGTCTGGCTTAAACACACAAATGAATCATTGGTGGCAAAATCAAGTCACGCCTTTGTACAAGATCATTTGAAATTCACTGTTGGGTTTTTTTTTTCCTCCCTACCTGCTCTGATGAAGTTATACTGATGTATACTCAATGAAGACTGAAGTCTACATGGTGGAAAATCATTTACAGACCAGAGTAATATACCCTTATAATACCAAACCCCAAACTTCATGCTTTAACATACCCTGATATTATCTTAGGAAAGGGAAATATAATCATGGGAAAAGTTGTGTTACATTGATTTTAAAAACTCTAAACAATTAACAGTATATTCAAGAGGAAAGTAGATTTTGTAGAAAAATCATGGTGCTTTCTAAGCATCATATTAAGAAAAACCTCTCAGAATTTTCTTATAGTTTGGTTACTTTTTTAACAGTATTTTTATAAAATTAACATAATCAGAAATATTATGGAAAAACATTTTTTTAAAATGGAGAAAAGTTTTCATTGACGTTTTCAGAGTAGCTTTTTCTTTCTCCATGGCAAAATTTGTTCTTTTCTATTTAAAATCTACATATAATCTTTTCATTTCAATGAAAAGTACTATGACCTACATAAGCACATGAAAGACTTATTATAATTATTTAACCTGAAACTACTTTTGGTAAGGCAGTTGGAATAAAAGATTATTTTTTCTAAAGGCAACTTTTTTTGTTAGAATCTTGCCTTTTATTCAACAAAAGGCACTGATAAAACACTAAGCAGATATCAGCAGTTCTCTGATCTGACACGGACCTTCATGTCCCTTGTTTTTTTCCACTAGGACAAAATCAAGGAGAGTGATTGGTTCATACAAGTGTCAGTAAGTCTTTCAGACTCATTAATAAAGAAAGTTCTCTTCATGTCACAGTTTGATAAAACTGAATGGACATTTTGCCACACTGAACAACATGCAAAAGGCTGTTTCAGCTATTTTGCTCAAATATGGAACAAATAAATTCTAGATAAAACAATAGAAAACATTCAATGTAGTGCATAATATAAGAAAGATTGGATTAAGAATTAATTTGTGACTAATCGAATTCATAGTATATTTTTTACTTGACATTTAGAGACAATAACACTAGTTATCTGTATTTTAATAATTAAGTAGCCTTTTATCCCTGGAAAACTTTCTAATTATTTGTAGTTGCACATACATACACTACAAATATTACTTTGTGCAGCTATATTTACTGCAGTTACCTGGTATTGTATCTTCTCCCTTTATCATTACCCTTCTCTTCCATGATTCAATATTGACCCCACACACAGTGAAATCGTTTTTATAGCATGCCCCTTCTCCCTCTCTCCACACACAAGCACAGAAGGTTTAAAGACAGCTAGCTGTAGACAATGCAAACACTTTGCTGAAGAATATTAAAGTCTCATATTGTCTCCTTTCCTGTTTAATATCAATCGGCTTGTTAATAACATAAGGCGATCCGTGAATGTACGCATTCTGGAAACTAGCCACTTTCCCCAGAGTCATATGCTCACAGCTAGATGGTAAACTTATTTTATCCCAAAAGAAGCAGCTCAAAACTAACAGCCCAAACTGTTACACAATTGGTGTTACACAATTAACATCATCGAAGTATGCTGCTCCAAAGGGGCCAAACAGTCCTATGCCTGGAAGGCAAATGCCCTCATCACAGCTGTGGCTGTCACCCTCCTGGATGCAGGAAGTTGGCTGCTTATTTCCACCCAGTCATACTCCAACCAATTACTGACTAAGCAGATAAAGCAGAAAGTCATTTAGGAACAGTTTACCTCATCCATGGGCACTAATCTTTTCTCTAATCTTTTTCCTTTTTTTTTTTTTTCCTTTGGTGGAAACAGACAGCTTAATCAGTTAAGACCAATGTCTAAAAAAGCCACAGACTGAATTCACTTTGAAGCAGCATGTGGGCCAGGAGAGGTGTTTTTGCCCATATCAAAAGATCACTGTGGGAGAAGGAATATCTGGTACATTTGAAAAAGTCAAATAACCTTTAAGATTCACTATATGAATTCAGACTTATTACATTTATTCTACAAATTATTTCAGAACGTAATGTGTATAAAACCAAAATGATGATCATATAATTTACAATACATTTTAAGAAGGTTTATATTCTGTGGTATGTTTATATTGTATAGCAGAGCATTCTGCACTAATACAAAGTAAAAAAACATGTATAACTCCACCTAAGAACCTCATCTGTCTGTGAACCACAGAAATACATTATTTTCCCATATCATATAAGACATTTTACACATTCAACTACTCAAAATTATCTACGGAATTGCCTTTATTTAAGAAAAAACATCTACTTGGCCTCCACTATCTCAGCCTCTGTTAAATATCTTAGAGGTCCCAACGACAAAAAACAGAAAAGTGGTACTACAGTGCTACTTTCACACACAATCAGATTATGGAGTGGATTTTACACTATAGCATGAGGATTTGAGGGATACAAAGGAGATTTATGTTCAGCACAGAAAAAGCTCCATCATGGAGAACTGGAAAACTGGGGAGATTTTGTGTATATCATATATAAATAATATATGCAGCTAAGCCTATCTGGCTGATATTAATCCTCTTGAAATACTGGCATTAAATCAGAGGAGGCTGCAAAGGTGGAAACCTAACAGGAAAAAAGACAAAAAGAAAGATAAGGTTCCTTACGAAAGCAATGGATGGGGGAGTGTTCCCAAAAGGGGAGTACTCTATGCTTGGTTCCAGAGAGGGTGGCAACATCTACCTTTCCCAAGCTGCAGAGTACTGGGAGAGGAAAAAAAGGGCGAGTGGCAAGAAATTGCCCACGATGACACATAGGTAGCAGAGACATCCACCAGAATGGAAAGCAGGATGACTCCCCTTGGCACTGCTAAAATGAACTGGAAGCAGGGGTTCAAAAGTTCAGATGCATCAGACTGGTGCTCTGGCTGCAAGTAAAATATGGCTACTCTGCATGCTGACACCTCCAGTGTCTTGCTGGAAACAGCAATCTGTCCTGGACTTTTGGCAGGTGTAAAAGTCCTCACAGGACTTTGTTAGCTAATTAGAAAAAAACAGGCAAAAGGTGAAGAGTCAGCTATACTATATCCTTTCCTTGCATCTAATACAAGCAGATAAATGTAACATATAAATCTTTTAGGTTGTTCTTAATTCTATTTGTGTCCTGAAACTGTTTTGTCTTTATAACTGGAGTACAATTTTGTATGTATAACTACTATAAGACTGAGTTCAATTAAGGTAAACTTTAAACTGCATTATCAACCACTCTGAGGAAAGAGGGGTGCATACTCATGGAAAGATGAAAACTGCTGAAGTGAGAAGAGCTGAAAATCTGCATTAGTCTTTTAAATGCAAAAATATTAGTATACAGCTATATCTCATTCTCCTTAGGGTATAAGATACCAGTAGTTAAAAATCATTTAGAAACTACTTTAGTTTTGTACAAAGAAAGCTAAGACGAACAACTTAGTCTAATCTAAGCCTCAAGAAGCCACTCTCTAACATGCAGATACAGCTGTTACAAAGAAATAAAAAACTAAAAAGCAAGCAACCTGAATCCCCTACTTTTTAGCTTTTTAACTTTAGTTAAGAAAGAAAAACAAGTCAATAAAAAGGTACGGAAAGCAGGGAAATTTAACAATCATTTAGGAATAATCAGATCAAAGTAAAATCAAAGGGGTTTTGTTGTGGTTGGTTTGTTGGGGATTTGTTTGGGGTAAATCAGTCTTTCTATATAAGGAACAGTTTCTTCCTTCCTTATTAATGAAGTGGAATACTTTCTTGCCATTTCCTAATGGGTACATACACACAACTAGGAATATTTACTCTAGATAAAAAAATTGATTTAATTTATGGGTTGAAGATTCTTCACCAAAGAAGGAAATAAAGTGGACACAACAGCACTTCAGGAGCAGTGTTGTGTCAGTAAATTATCCTTTTCACTGCTGAAGCCTGTATCCCAGGCCTCAGTAGCATTGGGCTGGGCAAGCTGGGAGGCTTCAATCTTCCTCCTAGTCACCCACTCATGTTTAGAGGCAATCTAATTTACTTATAAATTTATGGCAAATGATGTCTTCCCATGGTCTGTGGTCACATGTGGGATGGAATATCATATCAATGGCAAAGCACTTTCTACTGAGCAGCCCACTGGACACAAGTACTTTTATCTTATTTGGGTAGATTTAAAGTATAGAGCTATTAAAATTTTGAAGTCTCACTGATATCAGATATGGTCAATGGAACTTATCTTTTACTTGAGAGCTCCTTTTTTTCCTTAGTGAAGAATAAGTCTTTGAAATCTATACACTAAACACGACTTCACCTTTAACACCTTTGTAAAGCATGCAGCCAGAATAAGTGAGGTTACTTTTACATAATGTTTCTGAAATAATGTGTGTTGGGAATTAGACCATAATAAAATTACTATCAAATACGGAAATTTAAATGGAACAATTTAGCATCATGATATATCAAAAACTTTTTGAGATTGGATTGTTTTTATGGAATTTTGGCAGAAAAATTAAAACAACCTAATTTTGATAACATAAGAGCCATCTAAATTTTTTCATGAAGATGCAGTTCTGAGTATTTTACAATATACAAAATACTTTAAATTCAACATTTGTGTGAAATAAATATCTTTCAATATACGGTATTTAAGTTGGTCTAAAACTAATCCACCTGAGATTTCCTTATGTGGAGGGATTTTGATATTTTGAGTTGCCACACAGCTTAATTTAAGTATCTCAAAGTGTTGGAAAAATCCTTTCTTTCAACTCAAGAAAATGGCAAAAAAAAAAAAAATGCAAGCAGAATAGGGAAAATTACAGGAGATCTTTATTGCAGCACTGGGTGACATTCTAGGCCACATGGCCCGAAAAGCACACCGCAGTTTGAAAAACACGCCTTTTTGTATATTCTTGCTTACATAAGCTGTTACATGTTCAGTAGATTCAGGTATTTTACCTTAAAAGGTAATTTCTTGGACTCAGGAGGGGGTGTTACCCTCCCTCTTGATTGATTTGTGACATACACCCCTGTACATTGTACAGGGGGGGTCTCTTTGCATACAAAGGCCGACCATGTGTCCGAGTGTATATTTTCATTTTTATATTTTCCCTATTCCTGTAAGTCCGTATAGTTCCCGTATAGTCCGTAAGTTTCCCTGGCATCCAGTCTAGAAAGGACTTTTCCTCTCACAGATTTCATGATACGCCTAAATAAAATCTTTATGTTTTCTATTAAATTCACTTTGCTTATAATAAAACCAAATTATTTATTTCTCACAAAAGCTTTTGCCAAAAATGAAACTTAATCATAGTTTGTGCCCACGATATAATTGAACATTCAAGTATTAGTCAAACATTTTCCCATTCTCTGGTCTTACAAAAAGTTTTTCAGCTCATGTTTTTTTTAATGTTCAGTTTTAAAAACAGCTACATTTTTATTACCCCTTATTCATGTGCCCAAGTCTCAATTAACTATAGAATACTAACATTGTATCTTTTGAGGAATTACATTCCTTTTGGCAAATGATGTGTTTGTATGACTACTGTCTGTATCAAATTTTGACAGTGTCTGCAAAGTTTTTACAAGTTAGTTTGATTTGTGTTTGCCACCAAGAAACAACTAGATATTACAGAATAAGTAGCAAAATCTTCTCTTGCTGTATGAGTCAAATTGCACAAGATTTTGACTCATTACTTCTATCAGATTGCACAATTTTGACTAGATGACCTCAGCCAATGTCATGGACTTCACTAGACCATAGAACGTTTTAAAGAAAAAGAAAGTGTTCTTCATGTTAATAGCCGAAGCTTATGAAAAGATTTTTCTTGATCTATACACTATCAGTTCCTATCTACTAATTAAATCTTTTTCCTTGTGACAAATTTCTTCCCAAAAATATCCTGAGTGACAATTAATTGACAGATGACAAGAAAATGGTTTGGCAATATGTGGCAAATTTTTCTGAAGAAGATATGGTCTATCCAGAATACAGAAATAGTTAAGAACATTCTTTTTTCTATTCTGAGATTAAACAAAGCTCCCCTCCCCTTAATTGTTTTGAAGATTTTCCCTTTATATATTTTTTTTTTGTTTGACTATTTTAAATCTTGGTTTTGAGCATTCACAGGCTGCTGAGTACGGGCAAATATTTAACTCTTAGTTTAAAAGCAAAAGAAATATAGAAATATAAGTGTTATTTCAACATGTCTCCTTGATTGATGAATATTTGATTGTCCTTCCCATTTTTCAGATGATGAATTTCCAAAGAAAAGTACTGCTAATTTACTTATAAAGAAGAATATTGCCACAATTGTCCAAAACTTGTCTCACGTGATTTTATTAAGTGCTGAAGGTACTCTGATTGATAGTAATCTGAGAAAGGATGCTATGTGTCCTACAAAGTGCCAGACAAAACAAACACATAAACAAAAATCCGTAGCATGAGTCATATAATAAAGTTGCGAATAAGAACAAGCTCTTACTTATACCATGGCACAGACTGCACAGACATATTGTGAGTCTATCTGCTACATATGGGGATTACAAAAATGGTTTTATTTAATACATATCAAACACACACTGGAAAAGACCCCCAGAGCAAAGGAGTGAGACAAATATTCAATAATGGCATATGCTTGGCTTCACTTTGAAATGTTTTAATTTGCCTTATAAAGACGAATCTGTTTTTAACACATGCTCCTTTAACTATGCCAATACACACTTTTGCTACTGAAATGTGGGACTTCATCCTGCTGCCTTTGAAGGCCCTTCTTTTTAAACTGACTCCTACACATTTTGCTTCCCTTTATCTCATTGAATATCACAGGGAACCTTTAATGAAGACCTTCTATTCTCTGCTTCACATAACAATAAGCCATTAGAATAGCCACACTGGGCCAATTCAGCTCAGCACCCCATTTGCAACACTGGCCCAGAAGTCTACCATTTATTTGGCATGCATCCTAACAACAAAACCAGAAAGGCTCTAAAGATTTAATTTCTCATTGCAAGTAAATCACATTGTTCTGACAGAAAAATTATTTAAGGGCATAAAGTAGCTGAAAAATAGAAGCAATTAAAAAATCAGGAGTTCTTATTAAATTCAGTCTGCAGTGATAGATAGTGTCATTGTATATAATGTTACTCATTAAAAGACATTAATAACATACTGTAGTAGTTACAACAGTAGAACAATTCTGTTTATTCATCTCTCCAAATGAATATCTTATACATCAGCTGCTATTATCATATTTAAAATATCAAGAAAGTAATGCCAATGTTGTTTACTGAATAGGTAAAATAAAGACATTTTAGAACTGTTAGGTACTACTAACATGCCTTACTTCTGTGGCATACTGACTACAAATTTGTCTATTTAGGATTAAATTTGTATATTCTGTACACATTTATAATCACCTAACTTTTGAGTCCATTTCTTAGGTAAATGCCTACTTTCTTTCCATCTGATGTCGCCTTCCATGCACTTATATCCTATTTTGCCGAAACAAAACATGTATTGTGCATTTGCACTCTGTTCATCAGGGCTAAATTAGAATTTGTAACGTACAGGTGAAAAATTAAATATCCCATTACAGGTTTCCATGGACAACTAATTTTCAAGAAAGATATTTTCCATTAAAAACTGTCAGTTTATAAAGGTTATAATTTCTGGGCAGTTTTCAACTTTCATTAGTTGTTTTATTAACAAATCCATGAATAAAGCAAGGAACTGTTCTGTCCTCTTTAACGCTAACATTATCAAGACTTTTTGATTCCCATTGAAAAAGTGCAAGGAGTAGACATCTCTATAGAAGTTAACCTCCACATTCTGTGAGTTTTGAAAATTTACAGCATACATATAATAATATTCATTATCTCTTTCCAGCACAATATAACCAGGCTTTCTTAAAACCTTCCTTTAAAAACAAAACTAAATAAAACAAAACTCCTAGTAATATTGTCAACATGGCTCTCTCACTCTCCACACAAATCACCCCTGAGAGAAAGAGCAGGAGGATGTGTCTTCAACTTAGTGTACCTGATGAGAAAAAGAGTAGAAAGACATCCTTACCTGAAGGCAAAGGAGTCATAAATTCTATATAATCTAGGGAAAAGGATGAACTTTTGCTGTAAAAATACAGTGATGTAGCATAATCATGGTTTACAGCTTGATGTAGGTCCTAACAAGGTGAGTTCTCCTTGCTCTGAGTAACTTTCAGACTGTTTATAACACTTCAACCTGTCAGAGCTGAGTCTGGAAAAAGGTAAAGGTATGCATGCATTCATATACCTGAGCTGCATCAGCCTCTCTTTTGCTCTTGTGTTGGCTAGGGTGTTCATGTCGGCCCCTAGTGAACTGATGCAACTTACTAACTTACAGAGAAAAGAAAGAAGTAAAGTTTTCCTACGCTAAGCATTTGAACTTCTGGAATGAGAAAAATTATTCCCTACAAATACTGATGTTTTTCCATCAATAGTTCCTAGTGTGACATCCCCAAATGTAATGTCTGCTATAGTGATGTCTACCTCAGCGAGGTGTTGCGTTAAACATTTTCATTTGCAAGTATTGTTGGTGAAAATGTAGTCAAAAAGGTGCTATAAAAAACCCCACAAAATTGAAAAATTAGGATGCTTTTAAAATTCAATACCCAAAATAGTTAATGCATATTTTTGCCATTAATCTTCCTGTGTCTAACAATAGAAGCACCGTTACCATTTTATATGTTCAGGCTACTGTAAAGACAAACATACAGACAGTTTCTCAAAGCCTCATATATACTGCTGAACAGTTCATAAAAGTGAACAACAGAAAGGACAAATATTTTCACTTGTCAGGACTCACAATGTTCTATAGTCTTTAGATCTCAGTTGCTTTTTCTTAAAAAAATATAGGGATTCTTCACAAAGAAGAATTGTGAGACAATTAAGATAAAACCAGAAACAGTCCTGTATGTCTCACTGAATTCCCAGGGCTAAGGTCCATTATAAAAGCTCACATTTACACATCTGAATACTCTCAGTCCATGGTCGAAATTTAAGTTTATAAAGTAAGCATAATATAATCCTTTACAAAGTTGGAATGTCAAGTGTTGCAACACATGTTTCTTAATGCATTTTTGGGGGTTTTAACTACATGAAATTTTAAGTATGTTACAGCAGATGAAGCAAATTGAAAAATGGTGACAATATTCACAGTTATGAAAATATTGCATAAACCACAGTTTCCACTCAAGAAACAAAACACCTTCTTTCACCTGTAAGAGATCATGCACTTTAGCATTTCCACTCTGATAGCTGTAACACTTTTCTTTGTGCCGCACCAACTATATTGAGTATTGGATTCTTTTCTTTGATATCATGATTCCAATTCCTGATCTCCACTGGAAATTAACTTCAGGCACTGCAGAGAAAATTGCATGCTGATTTGCAACTGAAATCAGTAGACAATCTGCTTTCACACACAGGGACAAAGCTTCTGCATTACTGTATGTGGCACTGTGATAAGTATGCTATTATGATTTGCTTTTAAAAATAAAAGAATGGTTTTATTTCTCTTGCAGGAAGTATTGGATGGGGTTTCCTTTCCCTTTTCAAACTGTTGAAAAATAATTAGTACTTAATTGTTCTCTCTTCCAACGTAATGGATATACCTGTCTCTATTCTATGACTATTATGGGTTAGTTCTGATTTCTATCAAGATAAACCCAACCCACCCTCATCTCATAGGAAATAATTCTCTACAAAATGGCTTCATTGTATGAAATGAGTCACACTGCTTCCTGGGGTAAGTTGCAGAGCAAGAGTTAAGGAGAACAATGTGGTCACTAAGTATTAGCAAATATGACTTCAAACTCCTCTCAAATTTGATGAGCCTGTACTGAAGATAAAAGTGAGGAGAAAAATAAAAATTAAGCCATTTGTATTGTAAAAAATTGTTCATGCATAATCATTTACAGTAATGTGCAAATAAACATTGTCACATTTGTAGCAAAGGCTGGTTTTCCTTTCATCACCTTCAATTTGAAGTGCATT
>JAWWLV010000100.1:53183756-53193845 GCA_035041135.1 Platyrinchus mystaceus | reverse complement strand
ATATGGGAGTGAATTTCTACTCTAGATGTAGTCACTGTCCATCATAGTTTCATTTCAAGCCAAGATGTGATCTCATCCAAATACAGGTTCAGAATACAGGTGGAATTTTCTGCTGAGAACCCCAGCAACTTAAAAGCATCATAGACGTGATGGTTTACGTCTGGCAAGTAATTTCCTTAACAGTGACAAACCCTTGAAGCAAAAAAAAGCTAAGATGCAGAAGTGGCAAGAGTTGAATTTTTCAGGATAGCATTATAATATAGTATAGTAGTGTACAACTACATAAGCAAGACCTCAAAATACAGTTTTTCACCTTTTAGAAGACTAAAATATTTGTAGACAGAGGAGACTTTTTTGTTTGTTTGTTTTCTGGAAGCCACCAGTGAAAAACAAGGTTGGGGAGGACAGAGGATATTCCCAAAGGATGGCTGGAACGGGGAGAGGATGGGCAATTGGAGTCATGCTGATAAAACAGGGCAAGTTGGCCTGAGAGACAGAACAGAGTGAAAGAGACTTGAATCCATGATCACCAAACAACGCTGAGTTTCCTGTGTACCTCTGATGACAGGGTGCAGACAAGCATCCTGGACAGTGCATGTTTGTTCCAGGTCAAAACTGGAAGAAAGTAAAGGCCCACAACTTGTGGAAGAGTCAGGAAACAGACTACTTTTCTGGCTTCAAAAAACTGATATTAAAAAATTTTATTAATGGCATCCAACACCCACAGACATTTGTTACAGAGAGCACAGAACCCACTCTCTGTGACTGCCACAATCTGATTTGTGTCAGGGAAAAAAACCCTCTATCTTTCTATTACTTACTCAGTGGAGTGATTTAAAAAAATCTACAAAAGGATTACAACCCTCAGATCCGTCACAAACCTAAAATTAAATGGAAAACCACAGCTCCTATAATTTCTGTCTAGATGTCTTTTCTTTTCTATATGCAACAGAGTACCAAAGTCAACTAGCTCTATACTGCAGATTTATTTGTAGTAGAATTATTCAGGAGTCTCTCTGAGCATACTAAATGGTTAGTCATTTTACATGCATTCCAAATATGTAAAGTATGCAGTATGTTACCTTATAGGCATCTGATGTTATCTTAAACATGTGAGGGTACTTGCCTCAAACTGAGATAAGAACAAAGATTTGAGCTTATCTCAGCTGCAACAACACAAACCAGGTACATTTCCATTTCTGCTGTCATCATCTATAACACACACTACATATGATTGCTTTTCTTTTATTAGCAAATTTGTTCCAATACTACAATTTATTAAACTCCTGTCCCTATGAGTACACAGTTTAATTCCTGTAACAGCCTGTTAGAAGATATGTTATTTGCTCTTTTGAAGAACACATTCTCAGCGCTTAATTCTGTGTCTGTACCATAATCAGAAAGTGTGGAGCTGAGAAGGAAAATGTATTCAAAATCCAGTAAAAGCCCACTGTACGCAAGACAACAAAGGATTAATAAAAAAATATAAATTGTAATACTCAAGCTTCTAAGTCAATAAATCTCCACTACTAAATACATGATTTGCATCCAGTTTTCCTCTAGCAGAAAGAACAGCTGCATATTAAATTGGTTTGACAAAACGTTAGAAAAAAATCAATAGAAATGTCTAGAACTATTGCATGAAAAACATCAATATTTAAAACCAAAAAAGATTAGGTTTAAAAAACGCAAAACAAACAAAAAATAAACAACAACTCCAAAGCAAGCCTGCATTTTATTTCAGCTTGGTCTGTGGTTATGAGAATGCAATTATGTTTGTGCCATTTCTCAACACTGTCACTTGTGCATGCATGAGATACACAATATTACCTAAATAGTACAACTGGCACAGTTGAATGGCCCCTGCACAAATAAATAGAAGAGCTTACTTGAAATACATATGTTTCTTTATTTTGCACAGTACAAAAAAACCTCCTCCTATCTTCCAAGCCCCAATTCCTTTCCTTTGAGGTCTCCCTTTCTGAATGGTTTGTGCTCTGAGGATGGCAACACAGAAATCACAGTAGACAGTTCTTAACAGGCTCCTTGTCAAATCTCACTTAAGTCAGATTCAACCTTTTTTTCTGTTAAGAAAGCATGCTGCACTATGGAATATGCTTGCACTAAGAAATGCAAGGTTTGTCAGAGCCATGTCCGACAAAAAATGCCTCCTCATTTTTATCATACCACAGGACCACTCCTCTCCCTCAAAGGGTGTTTTAAATGATAAGAATTTTGAAGTTGTAAGGAATGGACACATAGTCACAAGGGGTTTATATATACATATATATATTTATATGTATCAAAATACACATTTAACCTCAAAATAATGCATGAGATGCATTATTTTGAAGGGAAATACAGTGGAACAGTATAATTCTTCATGCTATTGAAAGCTTTATAGGACTGCAATGCTTATTAATTTTTTTAATTTTTTTTTTCTTTCTAGAACTGCAGAGCAAAAGATATTTTATAGGTAAAAAAATCACTTTGAAAGACAGTTTCTATTCCATGACAACTCAGAACAAGATATACTTTTTTAGTATTTTGAGCAGCAAAATCTAGCAACAGTAGGCATTTTGTATGAACTTTTAAACTACTTGTAATCATGTCTTAGTGAATTTTCTCATTTCCCTATTCAGCCAACCATTTGCTATGCCAAAATCTCCATATTGCCCTCTACAGGTTGATTTGGTCCATACCAAAACATTCTTTTTGCCTGAAGCGTCTTATCTCCTAAACATCTGAACAATTACATCTATTATGAAAAGCTTTAAAAATATGTCTTTATCATAACACTAGCCACTGTTATTCTCCCTAATATTCTCAAAACAAATACAGAAGTTTTAAATATCTCAGTACAGATTGGCTATGTACATTCACCAAAAAAAAGAAAAATGTACCCAGAGCCACCAAAAGAACATGTAAAACGCAAAAAGAAACAGCACATGTTCTTTTGTTTTGATTTGTTGGTATTGTTGTTCCTTTAAACTTAGTAATTTTTTTTTAATTAGAAAAATACTTGATTTTAATAGCTGGATTAAATAATTATGTGTAATAGACAGAAGTTTGCATTTAAAATAGACATAACAATCTCATAGTTTCATTAATCTGTAACCTTTTAAGGCAATATTCCTCTATGTCTGAAAATCCTTAGTTTGTAGAAAGCTGCATTAGTCATTCTTTAAAACGAGGGAAATACTAAAACATTGCCCCTATTCTTTCTACTTTTAGTCAAGATGGAGGTCCTTACCCATCATTCCTACAAATGCAGTAAGTACTGTCTCGTCTTCTCCTTTCTAGCCTTTGAATCTTTCTTCAGGCAAAATGTTTTTTATGGAGGTATTTTAATTTCTCTTTTCCAAACTGTCTAGCTCAAAAATAATTTATTTAACTTTTTGTCATTGTTTCAGATACATGTATGTGTGCTTGTGTCTCTGTACACGTGTGAACACAAACACGGGAACATTTAATGTTCGCAGTGTATAATTAGGCCAACTAAACTTATGGAAGATTGAAGTTAATAATTATTTTTCAGACATATGTCAGAAAAGCTTTAGTGGCTACCAAGCACAAGATCTTGAGTTTTGCAATGGAACATGTATAGATTCCTAAGCCAATATGAGTCCGGGGGCATTCACCAGTTTGACACTGATACTACAAAGGAGAGGGAGATGGGTGAGATCCATCTCTGCTAATAAGACAGCCTTCAGTGGTCATGTCCAGGACCCCTGGAATCCCCTATAGCATCATTAAGCTTTCAAAGCTCGCACTTGGAGAGTCCAGAGGACATCACCTCTTTCAATATCTTTGGTTAGGTCCTGAAAAGCAATAAAGTGAGAGATTCATGTTTCTGCAGCAAAAACCTTCACTTCTGTCATTTTCTTTGTAATTATCTTTTCTTCAGTCTCCTCCTCTGGTCTTTCTCTTTTCCCTGCCCTTGGTCTTCTGACTCAAAGCAATCAGTCCTACCTGGCTAAGGGTGCATCCTGCATTTCTGTGACTCTAACTACAATGGAAGCTATCAGTAATATCGTAAATAACTTCAATGCAGCACAGGACAGCCATATTTTGGAGTTCAAAAGGCCATCTGTTTTATTGCTTCATGAAATGGTTGTGAGACAAACTACAAAGAACCACATCTAAAGGCCTTTTCTCCTTTTTTTCACTTTTTCGATTTCTTGTTCTTGCCTTGTTTCCTTTCAAGGAAGCAAGATCAAATTGTACTTTAGTAAGAACATCACTACCACTTCAGATAACTTTGATATGATCCAAATAACTTTTAAACATAGAGACTTCTGCTTTGAAATCTCTCCGATTTTGCTTTATTTCAGCGTTATAGGAAATTGAAAAGCCTTTATACTCATAACATGACCCTAGACCCTGGAGAAGACACAGTGCTGCCTGCAGGTCACCTGGGCAGCCTGCAACTGCAGAGAGCATTTCAGGAACAGTTACTCTAAACACATTCTATCCTCTCATCAATTCTACGTAAACTAATCCTCTATAACAGATGCATTCTTTCAAAAAAAAAAAAAAGTAAATGAGCATGTAAACCAGAGAGAATCAGCACGTAAATCAAAGTGAATTCTTACCAAATGGCCTTTCATTTTTATTGTCTTGGTTTTTACCTCTTTCAATGAACTTCAAGAAAGCAGAGAAGAATGTTAGGAAGAAAAAGGCAGGGAGTACTTACCTAGAAAACAGAACGTTAAGAAAGAAATTATTAGAATATGGAAGCTTACCATTTTTACTTATATCAGTAGCATATAAAAGTATTTACAGAAGCACTGGAAAAATTATTGTTTCTACTTAGGTATCAATGCTATTTTTTTTTCACTACTGCACCATTAATGTGAAATTAGCACAAAAATATATAAATAAGACACTGTGTTTGTTTGATATTCAAAATTATTTCTGAATTTTGTTATGAATCTTCTCTGTTATAATACTTACTATTTAAAATAGCACTTATTTTTGACAGCTCCTGTACAAAATATTTCTCTTTTTCTGCGGACAACATCACACAAACTTTTATTTCAGTTATCAGCTACAACTATTAGCTTCCAACATATATTTTTGTGCAGTTGAGTTTAAAATTAATTTTACTTTAGTATTATTGAATAATATTGTATTTACTGATATCAAAACATGTAAGTTTTGAATTCTCATATCTTCATAGAAAAAGAAGTTTTGCAGTCATTGTATGTATAGATATATAAAATTTTAGATATACTAAAAATAAAATATTGAAGGCATGTTATGACCTCTGAAGTTTCTTTGCTTTTTAATTCCATCAAAACAATCTTTGCCACAAGTTGGAACAACAGAAAAATATTATAAAAATTACCTGAGATATAGGAAGAACTGTGTAAAAGGATACAAGAATGCCCTGCATTTAAAATGTGGCTAGGAATTTTACCAGTGCTCAGTACAGTGTTTCTCTCTAGTAATTTGTCCAAATTTAGGAATTCATACAATAAAGAATTATTGTTTTAAAAATTATCATCTTCAATAGTCTAAAAACATGAATTCTGTCCCCTCAGTTACTTATGCAAAGACACTTCTGGCCTAAAAACCCCTCCACAATCAAAAAATAAATCCCTATTATTCCATGAAGAATATTCTAATATTAAGGATTAAAAAAATCAACAGCTAGCAAAAGATCTTCATTTTAAATATTTTTTTCTGTTCCAACACTTTAAGACAGCATATAAATGTATGTTGTACTGATGTAGAGTATATCTAACTCTGCCCAGCAATGCAAATAGCTTTAGATACTTCTTCAGCTCTAGAGGATCAAAACAAGACGAGCATTCCTGTACACTATACTAAAATAGCATAATCTATTCCCTTCTCTCCCCATACTTGCTTCAGTGATTAAACAGCTGCAAAACAGTTATTAGAAAAGAAAGATTCTGTATGTTATACAACCAGAAAAGGGTTTAGAGTAACTGGGTTAGGCTGTAATTGGTTTTAGGCTGTAACTGTAATGAAGAAAGCTAGAACATTCCTGATTTTCAAATAGCCAGACCTCCAAAGGAACCCATCGTCTGACAAAGAGTTGTAGCTTTGCTTGTTAAACTACAGCAGCAATAATTCATGCCCTGCTGAGTGCCGTGCAGTGTCACAGTTTCTGCTAGCTGACCTGGGTGCAGGAAGAAGCTGGAAAGCTATGCTGTGTAATTGTATTGGACAGAGTCAAGCCCGGGTTAATGTATTTGCTTTCTCAGTGGGGCTTATTAGCCCAGGTTAATGTGTTCACTTTCTCAGTGGGGCTTATTTGATTGTCTGCCAGACTGGCTTTTACCTCAGGCACTTCAGACCATTAATGGAGCAATCACAGAACTTTTCCACTGACAGCAGGAAACTGATGAGAGTTGAATGGAGGAATGTCTTGCTGAGACATGTAGTGAGGAATGGTGAGTGAACCGGGTCTGAATAGTGAAGGTAAGGGCAGAGAGATATTATTACTGTACTCAGCTACTTATAAGGAAGGTATAGCTAGGTTAAACTGAACTTTTCTCAGCTGTTCATGGAAAATAGAGACAAAAAAACAGTCACAGTTTCCACAAAGTAGTATTTTGAATGGACATGAAGAAAAAGTAATCTTCACAATGATTATAAGAACAGAAACCAGCTGCCCAAAACTTCTGCGGAATCTCCACTCTTGTAGATGCTCAAAGTTCTACTGATGAGGGCCCTGGGAAATTTGATCAAAATGTCACCCCTGGTCTCAGTAGAAGATTGGATGAAATAGCTTCCAGAGAACCTTGCCAAGCTAAATTACTTTATGATTCAGTGATTCTAATTCTGTAGTTAGAACTAATAATAATATAGTGTTAAAGAAAGAGAACAGAAATTAGAAGGTCAAGACATTCTTTACACCTTTCCCTTTCCTTGGTGTGACACCATGCATTCAACAGCTGTAGGCATCACTCTGTGCCCTCCATACAGGAGGACAGAATTTTGTTTTTTCTGCTTAAAATTACAGATTCCTTATTGCCATCATTTTTTGTGAAGCCCAGATGGTCTGCAAACAATTCTCTACAATTAGGCTACAAATGCCCGCTCAGAACACATAAGTATTGCTAAACATTTCCTGTTTCATTAAGTACAATGTTATAAAACAGTTTTGAAACTCAGAAAAAGGAATTAAAGACTTCTTAAGAAGCAGAGTTATCAGTGTATCAGAGTTATCAGAGTTATCAGTTATTAGTTGTACCTCTTAGGTGTGGGAATTGATACTTGCTTTTGATATTTTCTAATCTAATGCATTTAAGGTCTACTTTTTAAATACCTAGGACAATTTAAAAATGTATGTAAACATAGATATAGGAACAAGACCAAATTATAATAATATTAAATATATTAACGACAATAGCACATTGCTACATTGAATTAGGATTATAAAATACTAAAAATGTTATTTCATAATGTCTGTGTACCTACATTTATTTTGTCAGTTACACATGTGTTCTATGGCATACTGGAGGGACAGATACCCTGGAAGTGTTCAGCAGGTCTGTGTATGTTTTACAGACCACAGATGCAGAATGGAAAGGATGAGCTTCTGTAATTAAATTCTCAGATAGTTTAAATACGACAGTGGACATTTTTGTGAAGCCCAAAATGATACACAACTTTAGAAACAAGTTCCATCTTTATAAATCTATTTTTTTTTTACATCCAAGAGCATGCACATTTATAATGTTCAAATGTTGGCATTGGTGGATAGACTCTCAGTGGTGCTGTTGCAGAACTAATTAAAGCCACAGCTGGAGGAAGAATTACAAAGACAAGAAATCTGGAGCAATTTTAGTTCCTCCCCCAAAACAAATTCACATCCTCTCGGCCTTTTTGTAGAAACCAGATGAAGAATTATAATTTGCTTCTCACTAGACTGCAGAATAAAAATGCTTGGATAATGATTATTTGATAACAGAATGCTATGTGGCACTGCTTCTCCTTCTTCTCTTTCTTTTTTTGTTCCTCTTAGTGAAAGAGATCAAAGATGCCTACTATGAAAATAATGATTTTCAAATGCTGATGGCACACATCAGGTGGAGAAAGTCATCTTTGCAAGCCTTCTGTTCCCAGTTTATGCTAGTGCAATACTTAACAGGTAGAGTAACTGACAACAGAAGAGACATGTATGGCCTAATATTTTAGGAGTTGTCATCACAAGGAAATGTTAACTGCTGTCTACAGCAATATTTCTACCACCTAATACTATTTTTTTCCTCTTTACTCCTCCCACACACATCCTGTCTGTCATATACCTCTTTGTCCTTAGTTTTGCATAAAAACACTGCCTTTTGAAATGGAATGTGTGAGTGCTGCTGAAACACAAAGACTCACTTTAATGGCTATTGGAAGGGTGTTTCACTAACTTAATGGATTTTGGACTTAAGCAGAAGTGCTCTCAGGCTTCCTTATCTGGCCAAGCTCCCGGTAATGCCAACATTGCAGGCGATGGTAATAAAGGCACGGGAAAATAGACATGCCTGTAACTATTTTTAAAGTGATGTCTACCGAAGCCTGAAAAAGAAACCAATCAAGATCCTGCAGATTCATTGCCAAGAAAGGGGAGGGATTAGAGGAGATTTCCTATCAACAGCACATCGGCAGCCCTCTTGTCCAAACAGCACCCTCAGTAACAGCCCTCTGGAGAGCCAGGGCTGCCTTTTCCTGAAGCAGCAGGTTGCCTTGTTAGTACTGCACTTGCAGCATGTCCTGCAAGGATCCTGTGTGACTATGTGGAATGACTGCGAGTTGCACTTCTGGCTGCATTTGATTATCCTGCTTGCCTGTTTCTTGTGATTATCAGGTAAGATACAATAGTGATGAATTTTGACCTGCTGAACACATAATTTCCATACCCATGTTTCTGAGCCTTAAATATGGACATACCTTAATGTGCTCCCACTTGAGTGTTATGCAGACTTCTAAACAACATAATCTGAAACCATGATGGCTAGAGTAGAAAATATGTTTTAAAGAGATGAATTAAAGGACGTCAGAAAAGTTGCAGTATTGAATTGCCATCTGCCTACTGCTGCTCTGCTCTCTTCACCCTGTAATTCCCTTTTTTACAACCTTCCTCGTATTTGAAGAGTGAGTTTGGTAGTTATAATTCCAATAGTTTCCAAACATTTCAAAGAAAAACATACCTCTAGAAAAGAAATACAAGCAGCTGATAGCCTAATCTGATAGCTTTTTTTTGCAGATTTTACTTCATGCATAACTATATGACTATTCTAGCAGTAAGATGTGACCAATATGAAATTTCTGATGTATTTGGTAGTTCAATAGGACTGCATTCCAAAGCAAAGAACGTGTGATGCACTATATTTTAAGGATTTCAAAAGTTGCTATGACAATGAAAATAAAGGGTTTTTCACATAGGATACAAAAAATGGTCAATGACATCATTGAAAGATAATCAAGATAACAAAAACTGTCTTATGTTTGTTCAAGGAAAAGTATATAGAAATGTTCTATATGTAGAAAAATAGATATTAGCATGGTAAGATAATGCTAGTATCATCCTCATTCACAGATTCCATATTTTCTTTTTATTACTTATTTATTGATAATTTCTGTATAATTTTCTCAGTATTATTTATAAAGGTAGGATAAGGAAGTTTTAGAGGGGAAATTGCTGTTGTATTGCTTCTAATGGGTGGGACAGCACTTCCCAGAAATGTATTAAGGGATGAGCAGGCAAATGCACCGACGGAACAGACATTTCCCAGAAGTTGGACCAAACCATCTATGATCCATTCTGTTTAGCACACTAGACCAAATCTAAGAACTTTCAACCTAAACTTTCCTTACAATACGAAGCAAACCAGGTCACTGTTTAGCAAGAGTTACACAGACAAATATTTCAAAAGTTTAGGTCATCATCATGGCTGGGCTTCACGAACAAAGATTTGAGAAGGGCTCTACCCAGGCTTGCTACAAGTGCACTGATGGCTAAAAAGGCCAACGCGAGACAGACAAGTCTGGTTGCAAAAGGCACAGCGGAAAGACTCCCTGGGTGAGATCGACAAGACGCGATTCTTTCTGCGTTGTCTTTTCTCC
>JAWWLV010000100.1:53138931-53183267 GCA_035041135.1 Platyrinchus mystaceus | reverse complement strand
AAAAATCCATTGCGCAGGCTTGAAAGGTAAAAACACCTTTCCCAGATCTTCGTTCACGAAGACTGGCCATTATATATATATATATATTATATATACAGGTATACTTAGGTAGTTTTTTTCCCTAAGAAATCTTTCCATGTAATTACACAATGTAATAATGTGTCTTCCCTGGTGGTAACAGAATATTACACTGTATTACATCATTGAGATGGATGAAACTTGCCCTAGATCACTTGCCTCTCCGGTTTTTAAATAAAAATAAATAACATTCTTTGATATGTTCAGCATAGAGAGAATCATGTGTTCATGTAATTAAAGACTTCAAAACGGCACCCACACTAACACAGGGAGAATTAAAGAAACTACATGTATAGTGACATTTTCTAACTCCTAATACTTCACTTGAAATTTTTTTTTTAAAGTGAGTAGATACCTATTTTCTCCTCTGAAGTGTGAAGTCTATGACTGTAAACCAGGAAATCTGAGTTTGGTTCTTGTTTCTACCCAACGAGCTTGCATGATTTGAGGTAAATTTCTTTCTTTATTTATCAATATAAAACATTATTACTGGAAGTTATACAGACCTTTTTGTCTATGAAGTGCCAATAATTAGGGTACCAAAAAGAAGCCATCTGCAGTTTGTCCTGTCTCTTGATACTAAAGCATCTAGAAGACAATTGCATTTACATTGAAGGCTTACAATCTGAAACATCCTTCACTATATTTTGATAAATGTTTAGCCCTTCTGCAAATTTAGCTTCAAACTCATATATGTTAATTACAGTCTAAAATGCACATTAAAAATGTAACATCACACATTTTCTCTGTCCTAAGTTTCTGAAGAAAAATCCAGGAGCTAGCAATCACCTGTATTCAACAGAAGTTTTATTTAATCTTCTATACAGTGTGTTGCCAGTCCAAAGAAAACTGAAAGCCCTGTCTCTCACTGCTTTAAATGGCTATCCTTGAAAAGCCATAAATTACCTTTTTCGTTAAAACTTGTAAAAGGTGAAGCTTTTACCAACAAATGAACAACAAACCTAGACCGTTGAAACATATAGATCAGATCCTTTTTTTTTCCAAATCATCCTTTTTCATATTTGTCTGAGGTAGTGCAAATCCTCTACTGCAAACTCTCCTAATTTCAGTAGCTGTTTTTTCAGTGCAACAAACATAATATTGATTTCACCCTCACAAGGAAAGAAGAGAGTAACAGATTCAAGCATGTTTTAACAACCTATGGAGGCTCTGTATGTTAGCAGAATAGTTATAATGTAAGCTACTAATGCTTAAGAAAAGTTAAATCTGAATTTCTTTGAGAAGCTAAGGGATTTAGACTCCGCTAAAAGGCCCAGCACAAAATATTTCTATGAAAACCCAGTAAAAAACAGTATTTATTAATTTGTATTCTTTTCACTATAAATTATATACCTATAACTTTATACTTAAAAATTTACAAACATATTGATAAGTACATAGTGGCATAAGTAGCTTTTTTTTTTCTTTTTTAGAACACAGAATTTGAGGTATACTTATAGTTCAATGATGTAAAGTCATATGAACTTCCAAACTGCATTTCTAGATTGCACCATGAGGATGTAAGAAAGGGCACTAATGACAAGATACTTCAAAGAAAGGTAAAAAAGCATTTCCTTCACACATTGAACTAGGCAACAATTTTCTCATTTAAATATAGGAACAAATGAATTCTTAATCCCACCTTAGATTAGTATGCAAAATAAAAGAATGGTGGTCAACATGGCCTTATTTCTAGTATTATCACATATAGTATTATTTTAATTATATAATTCTGCAACCTTTAAGAAACATTACACTAATCTTACTAAACCTTTTCTTTTGGAGAGACACTGCTTTTTCCTGTGAACACTGCCCTTAAATGCTGCTTATGGTTTGAAGTCAGGCAGACTTAGAGCAAACAGTATGGTACACTCATGTAGATATAGAGTCTGCAAGGCCATTGTTTATTTTCTTTTCACTGGTGTTGGCTATTTTTGCAACACACACACACTACCTACATCTACCACCTTTGTCATGTATTTTTCTGACATAACCACTGCTATTCCAGACATAACTGAAAACACATATGCACAATTCAAGTTTCATTGCAAAAGTATTGTATCCACACAGCTAATTGAAAACAATTTTGTTTAAAAGTATATTTTCAGAGAAAAGGATGTTGTTCATCTTAATTTATGAGAAGTTAAACACGAATTTCTTTCCTGATTATTTCATTTATATGTCTAACAGAAGAATACTAAAGGTAAGACAGAGCCTTAGCAGAGTTTTGTGAATCACTAATTGAAAAAATTCAGAACAGAGTATAGACTCAAAACTGCATGAGTATATTGCACATTCTTCTTTTTACACTGACTCTCAGGCTACCTTTACATTGCAGAAAATTAAAAGCACAGACATCCTCCTCACCAGAAGAATGCCCACAGAAACCAACCAAATTGCTTTCAGCATTCCCAGTACCAGGGATGACAGGTTGCCTCAAAAGTTCTAACTGGTGTAGACAGCTCCGGACAACTGCGAGGGTCTTATTTTCCCTAAATTATTTCTGACTTAAAGCTGGCCATCATAAATTTGTTATTTCAGCACCAGTGATTACTAGAGTCAACTCATTTCTAATATATTTTTTAATAATTACCATAAATGTTTATTTCTAATTAATTTTTATTCAAATTCACAATCAAAATTGCTGAGATTTTTTTTTAAGTGTTTGGAGTTATTTGGGGCTGGTTGAGAAAATTCTTCTCTCGCCAAGGAAATGCTAGGCTTTGTTTCATATTTTCCTGCATGTTTTGTTTAACATTCTTTAAGACAGATGCCACCTGTGCCCTGAGAAGTACAGTGCCTGTTGCCAAGGAAACAACACTTTTCTCTTGCATTCTCTCCTCTTCCCTCCCCCTCTCCTTATTCCTATGCCTCAGCATCAAGGGCAAATAGAAAAAGGTTTCCATGATTGATAACATAAAAGTAACACCTTCAAATACTTACATAAAGTAGCATAATATTCCAGTAATATCACAAATTTGGAAGACCTCTTAGCAGAAGCATGAATCATAAATTGTGTTTTTTCATTAAAACTTTGCCATAAATATAGCAAATCAAAAGAATAATAATAGATAACAGGGTATTTATAAGCATTACACTCCTATAAATGCAGACTGTTGATCCTGTTCAAACACAGAAAGAGAAAGATGCTCTGAAGAAGAAAGGTCTTCACCGTAACTGCCTGCAGCCCAGTGGAACAACTCGACTGATTACAACTGCATGTAGCCACAGGTACCAAGATTTTCCTTAACAATACAGCCAAGATTTAGTAGCCAATTACTTGTAACAACAACAACAAAATGTTAAATCCCAATCTAAGCAGTAAACCTAGATCAAAGTAAAGTTGGCATCCTTATCATGATGGATTTCCTACATGCTCCTTGGTTCCCATAAGCCCACTTCTAGTTGTCTGAGCATCTAAAGGAGAGGTGAAGCAACCTTATCTGTAGATGTCTAACCCCATTTCCCAGAGCCAGAGGAATACACCTGCACATCATTATCACACAGCATCTAGTTCCCAAATATTGTACAAAACAAAAACAGAAGAAAAGAGGAGACCAGGTTCCATTTAGTCATTAATACAAAGTCACAGAATAAAAACCAAATGCAGAAACGGACCCAGAAATGGATATCATTACTCTGCCTCTAGAGAAATCATAGCTTAACTATTCATGACTTCAACAGTAACTGCATTCATTTCTGGCTCCAGCAGATAGAGCAGGAATTGCAACCAGGCAGTAAATGTTATCAAACTTTTCAATGCCATTAGGAAATAGAAGACAAGAGGTGCTCCCAGGGCTGTGGGTGCACCAAGCAGCTGTGCCTGCTCTGCCCAGGCTCACTTCCTCTCCAGTCCCTGCCCCGTCCCCCATAGTGCTTCCTGCACATGAAACTCACAATCCATTTGCCTCAATGGTTGAATATGAAACGCAGAATAGTATTCTGTTGCTCCCCATCACTGATCAGAAAGATGGAAGAGATGGAATAGCCTTTTACTATGAAGAAAGCTTTCCCAAAGCTCTTCTGCAAAAGCTTTTAGTTTTCTCTGTTTAAAAACAAACCAAAACAGAGCATATACTATTAACAATTTAGTAGAAAACAGACATAACTTACTAATGTGCCACATGTTGTGCTCAGGTATTTTGTACCTGCAGGTGATAATATTTTCAAAAAAAGACAGTATCCCAAATAAGAACATGTTGTAGTCATAGAGGGTCCTAAACTACACTGAAAGAACATGGATCGTTTAAAAAAAGCATTTAATGCAAATAATTTTCATTTTTGAGGGACTTCTTAAATATATAATAATCAAACTGGGCAGCTAAGCAAAGACACATATAGTACATGAATGTATAAAGACCAGGCAGGTTCAGGAAACCCGGGTTTGCTGCTTTCTCTTACACAAGATCAGTGATGCCTTGTGTGAGTGAAATTCTCTGTGCAACTAATTTAATTGAAAATTTTAAAAAAAAAGTTACACTTTCAAACAATTGCATTCACAGTTATCAGTGGAACCTTCACAATAGCTAGATAGATATTTCACATACTAAAGTATATCACTGCACACAGTTCCAACTTGTATCTTGGATCGTGATCTTGTATCACTGAAGGAAGTTAAGACTTACATTCACAGGCTTATCTAAGCCCGTTGTCTGACTTTGAACTCTAAGTGCAGCAAATAATATTGCAAAATATACACGTTTCTATGTTTGAAAAAAAGTTCTAATGACTTTACTTAGATTCTAATGGAAATGATTATATTATCTTGCACTAACAAATTTGTCGCTGCCTTTGCAGGAAACATGGTAAAGCCAAAAGTAAGCTACAAGACTTGTTGTTCTTTAAGAGAATGTGTTTGAGTTAAAACATGCCATTTGGAAGTCAACACATTTTACAGTAATGTCTGACATGAATTTTGAAAAAGAAGGATTCTGAGGTCCAGGATTATGTTAAAACTATAACAGGTACTTCTACTTTTTGAAAAAATGGAGAGGAGAAAACTATCACTTTAATCCAAAAATGTATTTTCAATGTTCTCTGCTAGTCATAAAAATTGACAGAACACTTATTTTTATTGTGATTAGATCTGAACTTAATTTTGACTATGGCAAAGAGCATGAAATTGAAACTTCTTTCTTGTGCCTGATCTGTAAACCATGATTTAAACAGTTCAAATTAAAATTAATGTGGGGGGTTTTATCTCCAAATTTTAGTAGTGAGTGTAAAAGTACATTTATAGAATGAAATCTCCAATATATGACATAGCCACATGCTTTCCAGCAACAAATTTTACACTAGTCTTACCAACTCACAATTTATAGATGTGCTTCTAAAGAGATACTCTTAAATTGACTTATCTTTTAAGAAAAGTACTTGTGAAGTACCAAGAGATCACAAGGACCTTGTTAAACAGTTAGCAGTGCACTACAGCAAGAAACTAATTTTCTTTCCATCTTTGCCCTTCTGAGCACCAAGCAGAGACAGAAAATACACCATGGAAAAAGTTGGGAATCCCAGTTCAGATTGTGAAGTGGGGTGAAAAGGTGATGGAGAGATTTAGGGCTAAACTGTGGTGGCAGTGGGTGGGAGCTGGCTTTCGTGGGTTTTTTATATTATTTCTGAGATCATATATGAAGTGAATACGGATCTTACTTCATACTCGTACACATGTCCTGAGTCTGAACTACAAAATGCATTTCATGAAGATGGAAATTATTCATTAAATATCATCAACTCAAGAGTATTTATGATGAAGTCCAGTTTTTATGGCATTTTTAACTCTTTTCCCATTGCAAGAGAGTCATGGTGCCTATATTTAATGCTCTAACGAAAATATTACTTACTCTGATAATTGCAAGTTTGGAAGAAGTTTGGAATAGCAAGTTTATTCAGGATTTTGTTCTAGAAGTCCGGAACAAAATCAACTTCTCAAGCAGAATTTAATGGAGATGAGCTTCTTTAACCATATTTTCTCTACTGGATCTCCTGACATACTGTGTGATCTCCAATGACAGCGGTATGTTCATGTCTCCACTGGTTTGTTCAGATATGTAATAGCACTTTACAAAATGAGTCCCTTTTCACATGATACAGTATATTTAATCTGATGGACTAGCAAACCTGATAATGAATCAAGTGGATAATCCCTGCATGTTTTGAAATTTGCTTATACAAACTGAATATTCTGCATGTTGATTATATTTTGGGTTTTATAATATTTCATGCCAAAAGACCCTAGATAAATTAAATACACTAAAGTGTATTTAAAGTGTATTTACACTGAAATAGAAAGTTTTCCTTAACAAAGGGTCAAAGAAATTATTTCAATAAGTATTTCCATATAAAAAAACCAAGCACACTAATATTTTAAAAAACAGTACATTTGCAAAGTATTGTTGTGACCATATTTTAGCTCATTTAAAATAATGATATCAACATATGTAAGTAAATTTAATAAGCACAACACCAGAATATTTCTATTAAATATTTTTACCTTTTTATCAGTTACATATCTAGTTTATTCTACAAGTGAAAAACCAGTTATGACTAGAAGTAATATTTTTATATAGTTCTAAACCCATTAGCTTATAATTCCATAAAAAACATTTTTCTTTTTTCAGGCAATATTTTTCACAGTCGTAGATGATGAAAATAACCTGCTAATAATCGAATGCATATGCCCAAGCAGTAATATTTTTTTTTACTTGCTACTTATCCCTTCCAATTAAAGGAATATTTATTTTTTTCTCCTTAAAGTTAACAATGTTAACATCCTTTCATCATAAACCATAGATTGTTCACAGCAGGAAATTATAAATCGGATCCAAGCAACCAAGCTATCTTTTCTTTTATTTCTTTGTTACATATTCCAGTCTTGACAGCAGGTGATGTTGAGAAGCTGAGAAGAATAAATCTAAGTATACTGTGAACTACAACACTGAGCCAAATTATCTGCTGCTAGGTGAACAAAACTCCCACTGAAAACACGTCAATAGATGACTTAGTCTTTTAGGACAATAGAATTTGTTCTCATAATTTAAAACTATTCTTTTTTTCTTACGCAGTAGCTCAAAATATGTCAATGCTCATACTCTGCTGCATTAAGGGAGCCCTGTTGTTCTTTGGTAGTATATGTTCACATCATTGGTGTCCATTAACTCTGACACATATTTTTAAAATACTGTATCACATTTGAACTGCTGGACTGCTACAGCACAGAGAAATGCGCCGATAGGGTCTTAATACTTCGTATGTCTAAAAGGGCCTTGGGGATGATTCAAGGGTATTCTTAACATTTTCTTCATTTTGGGTTTTTTTTGGAGAGGAAGTGGTGGAAAAAAGAGCCACTTCCTTTGCTCAAAAACTGAATACATGCAGTTACTGAAGAAAGTGCATCTTGCCAGTGTAGTTGCAATTTTATGAATATGTTCAGGTCATCAAATATTTCATGACTTTATTTCTTGGATGTATCAACAGCAGTGTGCTGCTAGCACAGCTTCTTTTTATTATTTTTGTTTTCAAAGTAGGATCTTTAAAGTTTACTGATGCATTGAAGACTATCAGCACACAAGAAAACCAATATATAAATTATTTAATACCTATTTAGATAATACTTTATATATATATTTAATATATATATAATATATGACATTATGAAAAGCAGTCTATTGCCTTGACAATAGTTTTCATTCCTCATAATCAGTACACATTACTTTTCACAATTTTTAAACTTTTACTTTTTTCAGAAATGGATTTCTGTTCTGCCTGCTTCTCCAACTAGAGAACAAAAATAATTAAATTCTTTTGCTTCCATAAAATTAATAGGCTTGCAACTTTCATCTCATCATGTATCAAGTGGATTGCTAAGATGATTTGCCAAACAATACTGAAAAACTGTCTTTGTTTTCTTGGATTTCCATTCCTCTTTGCATCCTTTCACTTTATGATGTTTTTACACTGATTAGTTTATAATTTATATACTTCATACTCACATTGTCTGTCATAATTCACATACAGTTGTTTCAAATAAATATTTGTCTTGCTCGATCAAGACACTTTCATTTCTTTTGACTGAATTTTAAGTTTCCAAGGTACTGAAAGTAAAAAAAAAAAATGTAGACAGTTGTCCATACGCAAAATTGATGATGGGCCAGCAAGGCTGAATATAAACTTTGTAATAAAGACTGCTGAGGATTCTCAGGGTATGTAAAAAGTAAAATTTTTTTTGTATAAGCTGTTTCTCTGTTAATACATTTCAGGATCAAAGGTAGCCTGCACCTTTCCCTTATCTCAATATACTCCTTGAGTTCAGGGCACTGGTGTCTCCCTTTTCCTGGCACTACATAGTCCTGAAAATCTAGGAAAATATAGAGAATTCTCTGACAATACTTGATAAAGGATAAATTATTATTTCAGTATTTAAAGTTGAATGGTTTTTATTTCAATATTTACTCCTCTTTCCCTTTTTATCGGAGCAGATTCTTGCATAAATCTTTGCTCTACTACATCAGTTAACCTTTAGGAACTCTGAAGGACTTAAAGTTACAAAATTCTTTCTGAAACACAGTCAGGATCATCATCTCAGCCTGTCAACTCTGTGCATTACCAAGGATATAATCAAAACAAATACTTCTTCTCTTCAAAGACAAAACTTGCCAACTTAGCTTTTTCTCCTTGATACAGTTCCAGATTTCTCAGTCGTGTGGGTTAAAATGATTTTAAAGACGCTTTTACAAAATAGCAAATCTAGCAAGTCTGGCAAACCCTGAAGGCAAGAGAGCTCATCATTAGCAATATCTATTATTATGACAATACTAGAAAATGTCCACCCGCCTAACCATTAATATTCTTCCTGGAAAGATTCCTGAATGAGGAGCAGGAAATTATATTTCTTTGCTTCTTGATTGCCTCTTACAAATATGTCATGTAGGTGTGCATACCAGCAACTCAAATAACAATATTTACAGAAAAAAACTTATCATGGAAAGAGAAGGAAACTAGCATATAAATATGCATGATTTTTGAAACAGAAAATAATTTGAATTATTAATCTTCAGAAATAAAGTATTTTTTTTCTTTCTCACAGATCATGTCTTAGGCTAGGTACCAATAGTAGTTGCATGTTTCAAAATTTATTTCTCAAAGATAAGATTTCCTTTCACTGCTTTAAATTACAGACTAGACTAAGCATCAGGACAAGATTAACAGGGATCGAAGTTATTATGAAATGACTCAGGCCTGAAGTCAGCCAAGGAGAAATTGTGTTGGTACCTTAACTTTTAACCACACTTGGCTTTAAATTGTAAGCACATATCAACAACGTGTCATTTTAAAAAAGAAAGATTTAGAAATCCTTATGAATTCAACTTGGTAAAACAACTTCATGAAATCTTTATTTTCACTTTAAATTTGCATTGACTGTAAGTGCAACATCGTTTAGACAATTATTCTTATCACTTATTTCCTACGTGGTTAGGACCACATTCCTTGATCTGACCCAGGTTATATATCTGTAAAATAGGCGTAAAATTTCAAAGAAAAATTTTATGGCCAGCCTGTATTAATTGCTCTAAATAACCAAGCAGAGCAAATCTTAGGGGCATCCTACAGCAGGGGGAGCCCTAAGACAGGCTGTGCGATCTAACATTGCACCACAGTCAGAAGAGCGATGTGGGAAGGAATGCAGGCGAGAGGGATTTGATGACGAAACAAAAGTCAGAAAACATTTTCAAAACATATTTGAGACACAAACAGAAAAGAATTCACCGAGATTAACTCAAAATATGATGCAAAATACAGGACATTATTTTATGGAGCTATCAGTTCCTACTTACAACTATAGCCTGAGGTGAGGAGGAGGTTAAAGGAAAGTCAAAGATAAACATAAAAAGCATTTTGACAGACTCCCTAAAAAAGAGTTTCAGAAAAGCAAGCTCGGAATGTATCAGTGAATTCTTCTTATAACAACAATAACAAAAGCATTTGAAGAACAAGTATCTTCATTTTCCCGAAATGCTTAACAAATAATTTATATCTCAAAAAACTACACTGTTGGTATCTTCACTTTGATTTTCCACTTCTTTAATTGATAATTTGAAGATTTCTTTTCAAGACTCTTGTAACTTTTTTCAAGCTTGTGGGCTTTTTTGGTTTTTTGTTCATCATGATTATTGTCTTACACATTAGCCTTAGCCCTGGGGTCAGATAGTACAAAGAAAATAAATCTGAATGTCTAGTCATTTGAACAATTATGTAGATAATGTAAAATGTGATAAAGTTCTCAGAATTTGTCTGGTGTAACCAAGTATTTTAGATAAATCGTAAGTGAGAATGGAAAATTCTTTTTCAGAAGATGATGGCCACAGATCTCCGTTTTACTGCAATACCATTAGCCCTGATCTCAGAACCAAAAGCAATATACAGCTAATAAGAAACTGTATGCATTCTAGTGTCCTAATAAAAATTTGAAATATTAAGCTCTGTGTGTAGACATAAATTAAAAACAGCAAATATAGAGAAATAAATAAGAAGAAGAAGAAGAAGAAGAAAGTAGTATGCCAAAAATGCTATCAATGTACATTTTGAAATTAGCAAGTAGTCACTGGTAAAAATTCATCTACATCAGTATTGGTTTCTTTTTTTTGTTTTGGTGGGGTGTTTTTTTGTTTTTGGGGGTTTTTTTGTTTTGTTTTGTTTTGTTTTGTTTTTAATAAAGTATGTTACACACAATTCTTCTACAGAGTAAAATGTATCCCAAACAGGAACATGAAAAATACAGAAACTGGAAAAACTATAGTAACAAAAAGCTTTTTGATTCATGAACCAAGGCAAGAGAAAATCTGACACAATGAAATTTAATTACAGTTGTTTCCCACATTAACTAGGAAACGATTTACACATTTCAAGGAAATAATTAAAAAGTGCAAAATTGATGAACACCTTAAGATACCTCTATGAATGGCAACAGCAACGGTAAATAGGAAACATTGTAAACGTGTGTAAGAAGGCAATGACACTAAGAATTTATTTATTAATCTCATCCTGAAAATGTCATTTCTTGGCCTCAACCACTGTTAAAACAGGGCATGGCCACCATTCTGTTTCCCTTCAGGACAGGCTCTAAAGTCCTGGATATTTCTGACAAGAGTACTCTGTGAACTGTTATGTGTATGTGGGTGAGGGAACTCCTCATGTGGACTCCGCAGTAAATCAGCTGGCATTTGGAAGCTTATCTAGCTATACCTCTCCTGGCAGCAAAATATTAATGCTGGTTTCTAAAAATATCTGGTATCATTTGAAATCCACTACTGCATTTGACTCTATAATAATCTCCCACAGCAGTGAATCACACAGACCAATTAAAACATTGTTTCCTGAATTTCTCTTATAATTTTTTTTGCATCAGAATGTATACAATGTCCTTTTCTTTCTCTAGGACAAGGCAAGAGGCAGATTATAGCCCCTGTAGTTTTTTAATAATTCTCAAAATTACATACTAGTAACCACAGGCAGTGAGTGATCCTACAATTCTAGTGATGATGGTTTTTCAAATTTGAGAGACTGCATAGGAATTCTGCACAAATCCCAGATACAAAATTATAACTTTGCGGTTGAGGCTTTAGTTTCATTGCTGGAGATTTCTCCTGCCTAAACATCCAGCGACTAAACCAGGATGTCAGATATCATACGAGGTCTTCCATATATGCATCTCTCACATATATACATCTTTCTGGAAACTACAGCTGTATGAACTGCAGAGAGCATTTCTGCCACTGAGAGATAAGCTACCAGTTTTAAAATAGAGACTACAGAGCCCAAGAGAGACTTGTCAAGACCTATGGGCCTAATTTGCAAAACACATGTATTTCCACCTGGAGAAAGCATACTAAAAAGCTTTTGATAAAATGAACAAAAAGTAGATGCTGCCTGTACTTAAGCTGACCTGCAGAGCACTTTAAAAGTGGGAAGAAAGGACACAGATCCCTGTTTAACTCTGGCACAGAAGTGGGATCAGAGACTTGATTTCCTTCGGACACTCCTATCTTCCTTCCCACCACCCTATCCCAGCTTCAAGATAATGAAATCATTATTAGAAATATACAAGTAAATTTGGCTTTGAACAGTAAACAAAACAAAACAAAACCCCTGATGGATCTACTACATATAGTAAAAATACTGAAAAAAAATCCAACACGGTGAATCAACAGTATTAATTTTCTAAATTACAATTTATATTCCAGTAACTCCTACAGGAGTAATTGTACTTAATACTGTCTACAAATACGTGAGACTGCTGCTGTATCAAAACCCCTGCAATTTAAGGGAGAAAACACAGAAAGTAGTTTGCCAGCTAGACAAGGGAATCAGTAATGGAGATTTGATTAGTTCAATTATTTTATATTTTTAGCTATTTAAATAATAAATATAATTAAACCTACTAAAACAATTTCTCATTCAAGTTTTTCACATCAGAACAAGAACATAATAGTAACAAAGAGCTATTAAAACTCTAATGCTTTATTTCTGTGCTGGAGATCAGAATGTTCTGAAATTAAAAGATGGTAAAGAAAGAAGTTATGGTTTGCTGAGCCAAGGAGTTAAAGATATCAGATGACTGGGTGAACTCTATTCCCACCCTTACGGGTGAAAAATGCCTGGAAAGCCAAGATAGAAAAATCAATATATATATGTTCCTATGAGATACAGGTGTGTGAGAATGAATGCACACATAAGAGAGAGAAATTACCACTTAAAAATCTGCATTTACACCTTTTCAGAATATCAAAGATAAACATAAAAAGGAAAATAAACAATGCAAAGTACATCTTCAGTTGCTCAAGAAAGTTATGCCCATTAAATAGGTTTCAGAGTGCACCTTAGATAATTTCTTGACCTAATTGCCTTTGCTTTCAAGTTTTAGGCTATTTTTCATCAGCAGTAACCCACCTAGTTGAAGTGGGTACTAAGAGGAAGAACATTTTAATTCATTGGGTAATCCATCAAAACAAAATAAAATCAACAGATAAATTGCTAGCAGTCTAAGTTGAGAATGGAAATCTTAGTAATTGTATAATCTTTGTGCTCTTTCAGTTCTGTCATTGCAGATACTGCAGTTATAGTTAGGCTTACACAACCCTCCTTTTTTAATTTTTTTCACACCTAGAAAATTTGACACACCTTTGCTCTAAACATCTAATGAATGCAGTGGCTTTGGTAAATAGTATGATATATAGCAGTAAGAGAATGCATAGTCATTGCTTACTTTGTGATCTACGGTAAGTTCAAACTTCGCTTTAGAATATGATTCTATGAACCTGATTAATATGAGACGCTTTCAGGTTTCTCTATATTTTCTTCTCACAGTTTGCCTCAATTTTCTAAGATTTATTGTGTTCAACAGTCAAAATATATTCTTCATGTTTACCCATGCAAATAATTGACTACTTTGTTCACTCCAATGAAACAAACCTAACACATATTTTTACCTACTTACCCCAGAATCAAAAAGAGTACTTCTAATGAAAATTATTAAATGTGGCAAAAAGGTAATGCCATATATTCTGAAGCTAGTTGTCCTTTCCAGATCACTACTACTATATACATAAGCCTGCCAGATGCTACTGCATGCTGCAGCCTGCTGCCCCAGGCACAAGGGATTGCTGGGAAGTGTAAGGATCCACATGCCGTAGGGGAAACTGGCACTTAGCAGTGTAGCCAAAATATGCCTGAGATACAGTAGAGCTACCTTGATTCAGAGCAGCACGACTTTGAGATGAAGGCCAAAGCTGGTCCACAGTGTTTCATTATTTATCATTGTTTCATTATTTATCTATGTTATTTTAAATATACAAGGTTATTGATTTTTTTATGCTGACCTAAAGCTACAACAATAGAACTATTCAGAGTAAAACCTAAAGTCTATTCAATCTGACAACTAAATCTTTAAAAATTAGTGTTGAGAAATTGATTAAGTTCATCACAGTTCAGGCTAAATCTACATCACACAGTTTAAACCAATTTTGGTAAATTTTTCTCTGCATTTTAAGAATATTTATTATCTATGTTGAAGATCAAAAAATGCTTAAATAGATCTGTCTTACAAGTATTAGTATCATAAGAAGTTCAAAAAATTATTAGCAATATTTAAAAGTTCTGCTTCAGTACAGTGAAAAGTATGAATTCCTATCTAAATAATTTAAGAGTCTTCCACATTTTCTAGTCAAATGAAGCAATGTTTTTCTAGCTGCTCGTTATCACAAAAGGAGTACTGCAAATACCTAGAGAGTTAACTATACAATATACTGCTCACATGCTTACCTCCAAGCCAGAGAGCATATTCACACACACATATAAAACCAGTATTTAGTGAAGCTATCTCCTTGTTTTCCTAGGAAACAGTATCAAGAACTGAAGATTTTAGTTTGGGGAATACATGTCATGTAGGCTAAAAGTTCTTCCTAACATTTTCAACACTCCAGGTACACATATTACATAAAACAACAGATGAAATCTCTCTATTGCTGAAAGTTTTACAGTTTGTCATTACTGAATACTTTGAAGTCATTATGATCCAAAAGACAAGCAGACAAAAAATATAATTCAGAGTTATAGTAAAAGCCTGATAATTTCCCAGTTGCAATAACTACTTCAAAGCCTGTTGAAAAACTTTAAAGCACTATTTGACATTTGTCAAAATGATGACAAGATATTCTCTTGTCCCATTTAATATAACAAAAGTATTGTCATACTATCAAGTATCAAAGCATTAAAAATAACGACACTGGAAATATTTGGTAGAGAATCATCAGGAGCAAATGAAATTTAACCCAGTGTGTTTGTGAAACTACCTGAAATAATTCTTAAATAAGTGATGTTTTTCATGAACTGCAGAATAACTCTAAGAGCAGAGGGTACTGGAGAGGACAGATAATACCAATATGGAAAAAGGAGAAGGAGCCAGCTTAACTTCAATACAAAAAGCAAATTGCTCATCACTTCACAAGAATCTAAAGGATAAGATTATAATAAACAGCCAAAATAGTTTAAAATCTTGCCAGATCATTGTGGCTTTCTCTGCAAAAATGACCAGTCAGATATAGGTTGAAACTGGAGGCTGTAGGTTTCATCTATTTTGAATTTAGCAAATCTTTGGATACTGCTTTATGTGACATACACAGGAATGAAATAGGAATACCCATGTTAGATTCAGTCAATATTTGGCAGAAACAGATATAATGGACAAAAGTAAAAACAGGTAACAACTTCTGTCAAGTAGTAAAAGCATTGAAATGTCAGCTGTTCCCAAGTAAGGAGAGACATTTCTACACAAACTCTATGAGAAACTAAAAGAGGCCTTTTCAGGCAACAGCACTGTAGATGTAGATGCTTTTTACTACATTTTGCAGCTGTCATTTCAAAACTTCACATTCTTGGCCTATTAGGTAATTGCCTTCATGTCATTTATTCTCTGTTCCAGTGTAAAGGTGACTTCCATGCAAAACAAGTTATCTACTCAGATTATTTTAAAAACAGAAGTGATTGCTTTTAGGGATTTTCTTATTTAATTATTGAAAACAGACTATTATTACTTGACTAATTTTAAACAGCCAATTTTACCATTAATTGTTGTTATAATCTGAAGGACTTCTTGTTTTTCTTCTGACACTTGAATTTTAGGATTTTTTTTCATAAGCATACTTTTCCTGTTACCAAAGTTATTTTTCAAATTGGGCATCCTATTTCTATTTTTTTCTCCTCTTAGAGACAGCAGCTTTTTCATTTACTGTTGAATACCTAACCCTTTCCTTTTGCTGAGCTTCAGATGTAATTTACTTCTAAAATTAAAGCTCTCCATTTTTAAAAATAATTTTCATTTACGAATGGTGGATAGACAGTTACAAAGATTTCAACAGAGAGTACCTTATCAACTGTTGTTCCAGTTCTCTAATGAACAGATAAGATGTGCAAATATGCACATTTATTGTTATCTTTAAGCTTCATAGAACACAGAGAGCAACACTAATCAGCACATTTTTCTACAAAGCTGCAGTATATCTGCAAAGTTTGGTAGAATTTCATTGTCCGTCATATCGCTACGCAGTCTGACAAGACCTTGAATTTCTTTCTAAACCTTCAGCTAAGAAAAATAACTGTACAAGAATCTCAGCTCTTAGTTTTACAGGCCATTTCCAGCTTTACTAGGGAAAACTTGAAAATGAAATGCAATGCTGAGCCTGTTTCATGTCTGTAGTTTCCCACTGTAGTAGGCCACCATGAGCAATTGTGGGGATCCAAGATGGTGAGTGAGTTTCCAAGACTGGAAAGAAAGAGCACAAGCTGCTTGGGAAGCAGAGGCTGCTTGAACAGCATCTCTCCTCCTTTTCCTCACACAGCCACACACAGAGCTCAGAAGGCTGCATCCACTCATGTGACAGTGGAATGGTGGAAGATGGCTCTGTGTGTGAACAGTGATCCTTTTAAACAGCAAATTTATTACTCCCCGCTCCTTGGGGGTAGTAGTCAGGGAAGCAATTTCATCATCCTACAGCTCAAATCACCAGCTGCAATATATTACAGTTTTTGTTCTGGAATGACAAATTTCATCTGCACTACTGAGAAGCCTCAACCATCAACCAAACAGCAAATACAAGGATTTGTGGTTTGGGTTGGGTTTTAAATCCAGCAGTATTACAGACAAACTTTGTATATATTTTTTGGTTAATTTTTGACCCCTCAAGGTTGAAGTACTATTGATTATAATTTGTGAAGCTATTTGAGTGCCTGTAGTCTTTTCACTCAAAATGAAGACTTTGCTACATAGTACAGAATTGATTATAGAAGTTCCTTTTTCCTCACCTCCTCCACTGCTCAAGTTTTCACCACTTGAAAAAAGAAGAAAAAACAAAAAGCACTGAAAAGGGAACACATAAAACAAAGTAGCTACACAGTCTGTATAAATTAAGAATATGGTTTACCACTAACACATTCTTTTCAACTTATCTAAGAAAGGGAACATCCAATCTCATATAATTTTGCAACAAAAATTTTTGTTCTGGTTACAGATTGATAAAAATTTTACTATAGTAAAATAAATACATTAAAACCAGTGTTTAGCTAGAATTATCCGTAGCATTTTCACAGTGTATATTTTCTTCCAAAAATTAGACTATCAAGGCATGGCAAATTGCAAAATCTTCTGAAGGAGAATATACAGACTGAGACTTCCTCCCTCTTTGAGGTCAGAAAAAATAATGCTTTTTGAACCAATTACCTGCCTTTGATGCTAACCCCCTGCACACATACTTTTGCCAAGCCTTCAATTCTAGCCACAGCACACTCATTTTTCAAATTCCAAGGCTCAGTTATTTATTCAGGACAGCTCATTTCAACAGCTAAATAACTGGTGAAGTCAGACCACATTTAGCCTCTAGTAATCCTTGGATGTCTGACCTGTAAAAGTATATAAAAATTTATTTCAAAATGTACAAGTCTGAAGTGGGACTGCAGAGGCTATTTGCCTTGACAAGCTCTCTGCTGATGCCAGTTCAGGGGTGCTTTCAAAAGCAGAAAGACATTTACCCCCTTTTTTAGTGAGATGAGCAATAATACAGCCACAGCACCTTATAAACCATCCAATATATTTCCATAAAATGCTTACTAAAACTATTTAGTGAAATCTCAGCACAAAGAACTATTTTTAAGTTCTCTTCCCATTTCCTAGCTCGCAGGGCCATTTTCTTACCAGTAATTTCCCATTACAGGTATGAGACAATCACTCAGTTACCTACTGCTGTGTTTTTCTGTAAAATATTTTTATTTTTGCAGAACATGTTTTTTGTTTTGTTTTGCCTTTTTTTTTTCAAATGTCTTCCTTTCCTGTATATTTTTCCTAATATATGCTTTTAAAGTAGATTTATCACAGTGCAGTTACATACTTCTCAGGGTATATAAAACAATGGAGAAATTGCTCAAGGTGCCAACATTTTCAGAGTAACAGCAGAACTACATAGGTAATTTAATTAATCTCTGCACAGAGGAACAGTGGCAGAGGCAGTACCTTAACAGACTAGTCAAACAAAGGTTGTCCCTGCCTGGCCCTTCCCTGCGGACCCTTCCCAGGCCCCATGGGCCGGGAGTGATACCCCCCCACGGTGAGTGGATGGGAGAGACTCCCCACAGCACCTAACAGACTGAAAGGCTACTTCCAGGGCACATGGGACAAGTTATGGGGTGCCAGAGAAGAGCACTTTGGGCTTGGAAGAAACTCAGCACGGGATGTACAGGAGAGGAGAAAAATTGGAGAAAAGGGCAGATCAAAGGTGGCTTGCAGAGGAGCAAACATGGAAAAACAAAGAGATAAGGGGTTAAAAGAAGATGGTCAGTTCCCTTGTCTGATTATGCCCTGTGACAGATTCCCACAGCTTGTCCGGTCCTCTTTTTAAACTGCACATCTTATTTTCTTCCTGAGCAAGGGGGTCTCTGCTCTGTGTCAAAGCAACAGGCCAGAAAGGCCTGTTCCTGAGGCCAGAAAGCTTGTAATTGAGTCCATGGAGTAGGCAACCAGAAAAAATCCTTCTGTGGTCATCAACAAACATCAAGACAAGCTAGCTGGTGAGTAGTCTGAATGGCCTGGGGGCTACGTGCTGGGAATGAGGCATCTGGAGGACGCAGCTACCAGAGGGTCCAGGTTATGGGGCTGAAGGTTGTCCAAGAGGCCCTTCGCACCTGAGAGTGTCGGACTGGGAGGCAGCAGTGGCAACTATGGTTGGGGTTGGGTCTCTAAGCCTGGTCATGAAGAGATCCAAAGTGTGCGTGGGCGTCCGTGTGTACACGTGCACACTCACACAAATGAGGAAATGAGGGACCAGCTGCTGGACATGTCATTACTGGGACTTCTGACAAGTCCAGCTCCAGGCTGGACTGTCAACATGTGTATGTCCCATTAATGGACCTTCACGCTGATCAGTCAGTGGGGAAAACAGGATGCAGACAACGGAGCTGTTCGAGTTTGCCTTGAATGCTGAGTGCTCCTATCTGTGCCGGTATGAGTGGCCATGAACATGTCCTTATTAGTACTGCACACAAGTTTGTGCCTATTGGGAAGAAACGCTCATGCTACACCCAGAGTGCACAGAGCTGCAGCAGCCTAAAATCTATCAGACATGTATGAAAATACAAAATATAAGTTCATGTGCAAAACTGTATGCATTGTTACATTGCAAACCCTCAAGGCAAAAAAGAAAAAAAAAAGTTACCTTCTCTCATAAAGTTTGAAGGAAAATTCAAAAGAAAAACTACTACATTGTTTCAAGAATAAAAATTAATACAACTCAGGAATAGAAACCATTAATGCAATCAACATTCATGTTGTTGGCAATTTTAGTATCCATGACTAACATACTAAGTATGAATTATTTACTCTTGTTTTTATGATTGGCACTATAGAATAAAGAAGAAAAAAGAATCTGCTCAATCAGATCTTTGTGAATGGTTTCATTTGAGCTGTTGAGGAGTTTTCAGTAATTAATAGCAGCTGCATGTCCTGATATAATGCCAGATGGGTCCTGCATCATTAAGTGTTACCAAAATAAATTGCTATTTATCAGGTAATGGTCCAGGAAAATAAGTCCTTGGAAAAGCAAAACAGTTTTCTTAAGAGACAAAGATATATGTAAGGATTAACTCAATGGTCATTACCTAATTTCATTTAAGAAAAAGTAAGTGCATAAAATGTTACTTTCTTGTGCAAATTACTTGTATATGAGAGGGACAGAATCTACTCATAATCTACCATTTACAATTCAAAGAAAGTTCTTTTGACAAAATGACAGCACTGTTGATAGTTAGCATTCCTTGATATTTCTTTTAAGATATTATTTTTCAGTTGTTTATAAATTTGCCTAAAATTATTCACCCGGTCAGAAATTTTTTATGTTGGGTATAAATCACAAGGTTGTACATTATTGACATAGTAGTTTTGTGGAATGAGATATCAAGCTTCTGTGAAATATTGGGATACCTAAACTCATTTACATCCACACCCTTCAAAGATGATATTGGTATCTCACTCAATTTTGACAGTGCTTAGCTCTGAATTTTGAAGACAGATTAGTAGAAACAGTATTGCCAACTGCAAAAAAAGTTGGATTTGGACAGTATTTGGATTACATTTTCTTCTATTAAAGTACTAGAAATGCTGGATAATTAGTTTCTGAATACTGCAAATTACTTACTCCAACAGTAGCATGCCCCAAATCCCCATCTGTAGAATGTAACTAACAATATTTTGTCAGTGCTGCTACAGAACAGCTTTTAATCTCTGTGAAGCACACAGCTTCCACAATGGGAAGAATTAAGGAAATCTCATGAAGAAATGGGCCTTTTCAAAGCTGGTGCAGGTTTTAAATTGTTTATTTTGAGAAGGAAGTGCTGGGTTTTCTACTGAACAAGAAATATTGGGCAACTGCCAGGCCAGTGAAGGGATAAGGTGTTCTCTGGAAGCTATAGTATGACTTTGTGTGTTTGGAATAAGTAACTCACACACATAGCAATGCCAACTTTCCAGTCACTGTATGGTGCAAATTATGAAAATTGTAACTCCTAAGTTTTTCCTTCAAACCTTCTTGTTTTTAACAAGATTACATTTTTTTCATGTAAGCTTATAAACCACAGCTTCGCTCTTTGCCACAAAGGTGACTTGTATATGATGCTGAATTTATTCAAACATCTGCATGTGAAATCATTCCTTAGTATGTTTTGTAACCTTCGAAGAGAGAAAACGGGAAACCTATTTGCAACTACTCAATTTGCAAGTGCATAACAAGCTCATGAGCATGGTACTGATTATTTCCACATCCCCCATCACTACACTTTTTGAACACCTGAGATTTACAAGGCACAAAGTTAGTTTGGTACAGCCAGAAAAAGTATTTAAAAACTTATAATACTTTTGTTAGTGTAGATATTTTAACTCTGAATCAGAGTAATAGCATTATGTCCCACTATAAGAAGGTATATGAAGGAGGGATAATTTTTTTGTAATGACATTGCCTTCAAAGTGGGTATAAAAGGTTTCTGGCCCTGTATTTCTATTCCCACCTACACTTGGGTCTGAAGGGAAACAAATCCAACCATAAATGTTTTCCCTATAATGTAAATGACAAAACAGAAAAAATCAACTGTAAAAATAAAATTTCTAGTGCAAGAATATTTAAAACAGTAAGTAAAAAAAGTCCAAACCACAAATATTTATCTTTGCTATAAAGTACAGTCTTTCTGTCTGGATACTGATAAATGAAAGACAAGAAACTGCATGTCATCCAGAAAATTTTGAGGGATGTTTTTCTCAGACTTTCACAATGATCTTATGCCAAGGAGGGTAAACCAAGGTTAAAGGCTGACAGATAATTACTATCAGTCTCAAGGATGATTTTTTTTTTTTTTTTTTTTTTTACATACGGCATAACCACTTTTTTAAAAAAAACAAGATCATAAACAAGCTCTTCTTCAGGGAGAAACTGATAATATCTAATGACAGTACCTGGTATTCCTTAAGTTTCATAAATCTAAATTTCAATGAGTAATCAGCTCACACAAAAATATGATTTGACATAATGTAACCTGGTAAGGTTGATGTTCCAAGTGAAAATGGAGGATGTTCTCCATACAACAGGCTATTGTCACTTGTGGGATTTCCTGCCATAGGATGTTGAAGACGAAAAGGTTTACAAAGTTTCTAGAGGAGACTGAAAAAAAGCTTAGGAAATACTTGAGCTGAAAATAATTGGAGGCTGGGAGAGTAGTTGTGGGAAGTATCATATTGAGCTTTCTCCTGTGAATATCTGCTTACAGCTGGAATACCAGCCTAGAGGTAACATTCGTTTTCCCCATTATATCCATTCCTACAGTACTGTTACACTTACACAGTATAGCTTGACCATAAGACTGAACTAAAACAATTTTATCTGGACAAGATGGCAGCCAACATGATCTAAGGCAGAAATTAAACTTCAGGACCCCGCAAATATTTTGCTCTTGTCATGCACTTCTCTCTACCTTTGAATTCCATCTTACCCCTGCGCCTGCATTTGGATTAAACTTTTTGAGACAGAGGCTGCTTCTTACTATGAATTCCAAAAATGTGTACTACCAAAACAAAAATCCTAATCTTGATTATAATCTTTACTGTAATAACAAACTGTAATAGTAAAGAACAAGTCAGACATTTCTTATAACCAAACTTTACAGGAGAAAGTGCTTTCTGTGTTTCCATTTATCCCTCTGTAAATTTGATAAACAGAAAGGAATGTTAGTAATTACCTTTCCAAAATGCACTCTGATGTTCTCATAGGAAACACAATATTAAATCAGTAATTTACTGTTAAAATTAAGTATTCCAGAAAATACAGAAATAAAATCAATAACTAAGAAAATACCTTAATTTTTTCATGTAAGAAATACTTTGAATATTAAGCTATTCATGCAAATATAAAAATATAATAAAAATAGGATGGTTCCTGACTTCTCTCTGGAATAGAATTCCTTATACAACTGTGTAATTATTAAACAAAGTGACAGCAGAAACCTTAGAACTGCAAATCCAAATTACAGATTTCTCAAGACAAGTGAAAACTATTTTTCAGCTTCTGGGAAAAAGATGTTGCATGTTATTTTTTTTTCTTTTTCCTCCCAAAAAGCAAGTTGTAATTCCTACACAGAATGGTATACCTTCTATTATTTTCAAGACCAAAAAAAAGGAAAAAAAGATGAAATTCCTGTAGTTTATACAGAAACTAAAATATACCTCTGGCATTTAGGTTAGGAGCTGTCTTGTATTTCATATCTTCCCAGCTCCACCTCTGACAGTCTCCTTAGGGGAGATTTGGGGGATATTCAAACTTCACATATATCTATAATCTTCCCACATGCCTCAGAAGACACTTTGGTGCCTACAACCTTTTGTGGTCCTTCTCAAATCTAGATCTAACATGACTTGTGCACCAGAATCATATCCAAGAGTTGGTGTCAAACATATCAAGCAGGATGACAAGAAGGCAGAATTGAACAAAGCTGTGTTTTCCAGTATGTGAAGTATCTCTATTCATTTATTAACCTATGGCACATACTCCTTCCTGTAAGCCACCCTATAAGGCTCTACTTCGTATCTGCGAATGTCATATTGCATATAGTGGTAGCATTCTCTGCAATAAAAAGTATCAAAATTAGGACACTAGGTTAACATTACAGACATTTCACTATTTCCTATTTCCTCCAAAATTTCTACATGAGATAAGATGCTTTTTTTTGTAGTTTTATCTATTAAACAACAAAAGGGTTTGTGGGGTTTTTTCAAAAATAAATATGAGGGGTTTTCAATTTTTATGTTATATTCCTTGAAAATGTTGGCAGAATTTATTTTTTCCCCAATAATGAAATAAAGATACAGCTAAGTCAAAGATTGGACTCAATAATTTGGAGGTCTTTTCCAGCCTTAATGATTCTAAGATTCTATGATTTTAAGTGTAAAATAAACTTAAAATCAGACATAGCTTTAGTGTTCTGATGACTGAGAAACAAACAGGATGCCTAATAGAGCATGGAAAAGGGCAAATTTCAAGTATTGCAAATGGGTTTTTCCTAGTCCTTTCAAAAATCACACTTTGTATAGATCTTATGTTCAAGTTAATGGTACAATAAATAAGCAGTGAAAGAAAACCATGGTAGATGAAACTGTGTCCTTTAGCATGTTGATACCTTTGATATTTATACCGCTCAAATTTTACATTAATGTATTTTTATTTCTAATAAACTGAGCTTGTATCTGTTGAAGAAAACAATGCAGAAAGGTACTTCACAGCGGAAAGAATGAGTCTGGAGAAAAATTAGTTTCATCTCCTAGTGGTAGTTATCAAAATTTGGTTGAGAAAGACTCTGTTTCCATTACATTCCCATACATAGTGATAGGTATGAAGCCCTTGCAATGACAAATAAGGCATAGCATTTGTTTTCTCTAAAGGTTTCTCTGCTTTTCTGAAAATTTCCAGAAACCAAAAGCAAATCACAATAAAAATTAGTTCTTTTTTCTCTGTTTTATCTATATTATATACAACCTTTTCTGACTGAGTTGGATGCAGAAGTATTCTTGCCATCTAATAATTGAGAAAATTATCTATACCATTTTCTCAAGGGAAAAAAAAATCCAGCCAGATGTTCCTACCTACGCTCCCAAAACAATTTCAGCTTTCCTATGAGTACCATAGAAAAATGAGGTATTCCAATCCAGTCTATCTGTATGCAATCTTTCTTTTAACTGTTTCTTATTTCTAAGAAAGAATAAAAAGTGGTGAATTAAGCAAAAGATCTTTGTCTCTCAAAAAAATGCCACCTAATGCACAGTTAACCATTTATAATGATCAGCCTCAATCTTGATAACCAATAGACTTATATTTGATTACTCCCTCAAACTATATTTTGACCCATAAGGCATCTTGGTTTATTATTGAAATGTCCTAAATTAAAATATAACCCTGGAGGATTCTGAGGACTCCTATCTATTGAATCTCATCCTAAAAAAATCTGCATTCAAAAAGAACTCTGGGTGAAATAAAAAATGACAACTTTTAAAATATTATTAATAGATGAGATTTAGTGAAAATTAAATATTTTAATTGGCATATGACTCTAAGATTGGTAAAAAATATCTCAAAATACTCAAGCCACAGAGTGACACTGGATATGCAGCTTTATTAAGAATAATTTGTGTATGAAAACAGAGGCCAGCACCTAATTTATATATATATTTAAATATTTAATCTTTATTACTGATGTACAGGACAGGCTCAACAACAATCACCCCTTACTATACAATTATTAATATTTAATGTATAAGATTAAGAATCATCTTGGATAAGAAGAAAACAATGTACTTTAAGAACCCTGCTAAAAGACTTTGTTAGTGATATTAGCTCTATATTTTAATGGGTATTATTGACAGCATATAACTTCAGGATAGTTAATATCTTGTAAAAGCATAGTTTCAAAATTTTTCAGAATGTTAGTAAAGAGAAAGGAGTGTGACCTCTAAGACCTACCATCCTTTTACAGAGGACATTATCACAAGTAATAAGCACACTGCGGCTCTGATGAGTGTAAGCCTCAGGTCTTCCACCACACACGGTTAATTGAGTTGAATGCTGGGCTGTAGGGAGAATTTGGGTTTTCTGCTTGCACAGCATAGCAGGTGTGCTATGCCGCTAAAAAGACTTTAGAGAATTTCTTTGAGCACAGCAGCTCAGTCAATATGCTATTTCTCATGTCCAGAAGGGGGGCCACCTCCAGGTAGAGACACTAATGGTACTCAGTGTTTATGACAATCATAGAATCATAGAATCATAGAATCAGCCATGTTGGAAAAGAGCTCTGAGATCATCAAGTCCAATCCTTGATCCATTACCACCACAGTTACTAGACCATGGCACTGAGTGCCACATCCAGTCTCATCTTAAAAATCTCCAGGGACAGAGAATCCACCACCTCCCTGGGCAGCCCATTCCAGTGCCTGATTACCCTCCCTGTAAAGAATTTCTTCCTAATATCCAACCTAAATCTCCCCTGGCAGAGCTTAAGACCATGCCCTCTTGTCTTACTGATAGCTGCATGTGAGAAGCTGTTTGACACAGCATATTTTATTTCTTATTGCTGAAAGGTAAGATGTTTATCCTTAGGAAATTGCCGTAACGTTGAAACGTCTACAAGCAATAAGCTTACTAATTTTGGGGATAGCTAAAAGTATAATAATTCTAGACTATCACATTAAAAAAAAAACTATCCAGACACAATTTTCAAATTCACAACCTGGAGTTTGGCACATACACATTAATGGTTTGACTTTGACACATATTTTGCAAGCTCAGCTCTCTTTGATTCATGGCCATATATTCTAAAATTAGAAATTGATTATTTCACTGGTTCCAAAAATCAATTTCTTGTACCAAGAAGTGATTTTTTAATTGTAGTTTATTAAAAAGAAACAAACAAAAAAAGCCTTAATTTTTATTAAGCAAGGGTAAGACTGCATTTCATGGGATAGGGACCTGGATTATTTTAAATACCCACTTTTTTAACCAAGATTTTTCATTCAAACATGTTGATTTCATTAGATCAGGATTTAGGCAAGAAAGAAATTACAATAAAAGGAAAAAGTGAGAGAACTCCACCCCACACATCTGGGGGAAAAGTGCCTAATAATGTAAAACCAGCATGTTTTCTTAAATGGTTATTAACAAAGGTAAAATATAGACTGTAGGCAAACACAGGAAAACCAAAACCATTCTTTTTAATTTTCCCCAACCTGCCTCAGTATGTTGGTCTGTGTTCAGTAGTGCAAGTGGTTGGACCGTGGGTTTCTAAGTCTGAGGACAAGGAATAGCTGGCTCTTTCAGTGGCAACACATATCACTTTAAAGAGAAAGAATTAAATGTCAAAGGCACCTAAACATTGATTTGAACCCTGTAAGCAATTGTTAGAGAAAAAGAAGGGCAAAGGGAAACAGTAATAATGTTTAATAATGTAAAATAATGTTTAATAATTTTATAATTATATAACAAAACTCATGCAAAAAAATCTCAGTGTGAAGTCTTAGTTCTTCAGAATCAAGCCTTAAAAAAATTCAGTGCACTGATTACTTTGCAATTTTCAAAGACACTTAAGTAGACCATTTGAGAACCCTGACAAAGGTTTTCACTGCTGCCATTAGAAATCAAAGAGCTTTTTAAAATGTCAAAAAATGCTATATATAGAATAAAAAAATAAAATCATGTATGCAGGGTGCTTTGCTCCTACAATTACAGTAATTTGTCATATACCTTTTGAGAAAATTTCTCTTAAAAAAATCTATCAGAGACAGCAACTATTTTTTTAATGCTTCTGCAAATTGATTTTTTAACACCGGCACAATTTTCCAATTACCCACATTTGGTCCTCTTAAAGAATATCTAGACGTCCTCATACCATCTAATTCTTTTCATAACCTAATCAGGCTTTCTCCTAAAACTACCCTGAGCTTTTGGGTTTCCACTGTATCCATTAACTTTTAGCCCCTTCAAATTAGAATTCTATTTAATATTCAGTCAAACAGATTCATTAAATTACTTTGGCTTGAATTTTTGTTTGTTTCTACCCAACTGTGATGAGAACACAGCTTTTTTTAAATTAAAATATTAGTCCAGAAAATGTGCATAATTCTCCTTTTAATGAGATGTGAATGTCAAAGTAAAGGGGTTAAATGATGACACGGTAGAAACGAGACAACATTGAAATAGGTGAAAATAACATTGAAACAGGTGTCTGATGTGTTGCAAAGTTAAAGATATCATTAGGACTACAGAAAGAGGAGAAGAGCAGTCACATGGGTCCTTAAGAGCGATACCAGTAACATTAGTGAGAATAATAGCTGCTGACGTCTCAATGAAATTAGCTACAGCAGGGCTGGATTATGAGGCACTGAAATAGTACTCAGAGAACTCAGAACTGACCTATTAATCACGTACGGCTAAACAGCCCTATTGGGTACTAAAAGCTCACCAGTGAGAATATAATTCACTAGAAACTTTTTGATACTTACAGTCAAAGTCTGTACACAGAAGTAGGGCATGTGAGCAAAAAAAAAAAATGAAATAAGTATTCTGAAACTTCTACTGAAGAAACTACATCTTGATTGAGTGGGGAAAAAAAACCAAAACAAACAAACAAAAAAAAAAAAACCAACAAAAAAACCAGAAAAAGTAATAAATTTGCTAGCTTATCACTGCCAGAAAATGTTTTCTCAAGAATCTACTACCCTTAAACAGTTATAGAGAGTCTTTATTAGGTTCCAGCAACAGTCATTATGTTTTCAATCTTGAATGGTTTTAGTATTGATGTTCTATAATACTTGCAGCAGGATGTGCAGCAAGAACTATATAGAAAAAATATGTCAGAGGTTCCAATGTTGTCTTAAAAAGAAAAGATACAAGTATTTCATAGGAAATAAAAGTAACTGACAATATCATCATAAAAGTACTGAAAATAACAGTGAAAAGTTAAATGTAACACAAATAAGCAACAAAGGTACAAAACATTAATACAGAAATAAAAAAGGAGAAAGCATTCTTAAATATTACACAAATTATGCGTTTGAAATATTATCTGGAACTTGTTGAAAAATATCTTTTAAAAAATCAATCTATCTTTTGCATCTAGTAAGGAAAAGCAAAAACAATGTAAGGTATTGCTAGGTACACAAGTTAAATCAAAACAGAAACTATTTATAAAATTGAATAGAAAAAACATAATATGCCTGTCACTGTATTTCAGATATTACATTATGCTCCTGATAGAATATGCACAAAGGAACTAAGGTGATATAAAATTTCACTCAGTTAATGAAGAATATAAGAGAAAATTGGGCTTTCAGTGAAAGATATCCAAGTTGGTAGTAACTTTAGCATGTTAGCAGGAAAAAAAAAAAGCCTACTATATCTCTTTCCATTACTTAATTAGAAAACATTAGAATTCAGAAATTTCATAAAAATATGTATTTTTCTGTATATACAGTTTACACAGAAAATCTTCAGTAGAAATAACAGAATTATCAGATAGGTGATGCATAGATAATAAGCATATTGTATACTTTACATTTTATTTAATAGATTATAATATTGGGACTATTTTAAAGACATATTTCATACCATTTCAGGTTGAAAATACTTTAATTACACAGCACAGTGAAACTGAAAGCTAGCATTACAATCAATTATAGAAAGCAGTTGTGCTCAGTTATGTTAGGGTTTTTTGATCCAAATGGAGTATGAGCCCTCTGTATTAAAAGATTATAAAATAATCTAACAAAGAAAAGGGAAAAAAGGTTTCCAAATAATGCTGCTGAAGTAAATAGATTTTTGATTCCATTATCTAATAAAAAAAGCTGTTGAAAATCAATTTGGATTATTCATAAATTATTTTTAATCTGTTTTTCTCACCAAGATGAAAAATCTATTGAGATAAGAAGCTGCTGCTAAGGGCATCATAACTTATTAAACAGCTCTGCCATGAGACAATAGGATCTGCATTTAATTGCTTTCGCTGTTTGCTGATTGCCCTATTCACCTTGATAGAGAACTCCTGTGGGAGCATTCTGTGTAATATGTAATGGCTTGGCAAAAAAGGACAAAAATAAAGACATGCAAGAGTATTAAGTGGCATAATATTCAGGGCATTTTACAGGTCTATGGAACAGGAAAAAAACAACTCTCTGCATCCTTGGGGTTATTTTAGAGGAAGAGGAAACCATCAAAACCATAAACTCACATTTGAGCTTGGCAGACAGCTCCACACAGAACTACGAAGCACCTTTTTACACGTTAAGACTATTCATGCAATTTAAGAAAAAAGTGCTATTAGTATTGACTGAAACCACATTTCCAAAGAATGCATTTGTGCAAAAGTTTTCTACTGTTATAAATCCCATTTTCAAAGACTTAATGACTTCTTGAACTTTCTTCCCATAACTATTATTACATAGATCTACTCTGTTCCCTTGTTTTAGCAACTTTAAGAAAAAACTTTAAGAAAAAATCACTAGCCTCTAGTGATTTATTTTCAGACAGGTAAATAACTGACACATTATTTTAAAAGAACAATATTAATAGTTAAAATAGAAAGAGAACCAAAATGGCTCGCAAAGATAATTTAAAATATACCTTAAGTTTACACATTTTATATATTCCCTATATTACATATACAATAGAATAACTAGTTGAAATATATCAGTTGCAACACTAAATTCTACCAGATCCCTGTAACTCCCAAAATATAGTACTCAGAAATGACAGATAATACTACTTAGTCATTATGGAAAAATATAGCAGATAAAAAAAAATAAAATTCATTCACCAGAAATGGTGATATTTTGGGTGACACTGCCTGTTGTTAGAGGCTCCACATCATACAGACATTTTCACAGCTATTTTTAACATGCAACAGTCAATTACTTCCAAGCATTTCTCCAGTATGCTATTGAAAGGCTGTTCAAGTGGCCAATTAAAACCCATTGATTTCTTCCATTTTGCCAAATAGCTCTAACAGAGAAGTATTAGAAAATCCAATAGAACTGTAGCTAAATTTGCCTAGCAATGTTGGCTAAACTTGCCCTTAAAACTCTGAGATAATAAAGGATCCACAGGCAAGACATATCTTTTAACATCTCAAACACATTTTATCAGGAGTAACTTTTCTTAAATTTTGAGGGCCCTTCTAAGAAGAATTCTCTTTGACTGTGCCATCAGCCATCTCCCATCACTGCAGATCCGTATTTAGAATACAAATACCATCTGATATTTGCCAATCAATTTCATAGTGCCTGAGAAATTCTGACATTCAAGAGTTAAAAACCTCTGTACATTAAGAATATGTATCACTGAATACATTGGTACACTGTTTCACAGAATCGAACAGAATCACAGAATATGCCAAGTTGGAAGAGACCTTGTTTATTTCCCTGTCCTGACTTCTAATGTAAAGAAAAATAATTCAATGATACCACATTTTTTTTTTTCCTGTAAAGGAAACTGCATCAATTCATAAAAGACTCACATAGAAATCTTGATACTTAGCTACCTAAGTATCATGACAGTCGGGTGAAGTCCCTGGTGAGTGAAAAAAAGGGAAACATTGCACCTACTTTTAAGTCTGAAAGGAGGACTCTGGAACTACTGACCTGTCAGCCTCACCACTGTGCCTGGGAAGATCATGGAACAGATTCTCCTAGAAGTTGTGCTAAGGTTCTTGGGGCACCAGGAGGTGATTCAAGACAACCAGCATGACTTCACCAAGGACAAGTTCCATCTGATCAACACAGTGGCTTTCTATGATGGAGCAACTACATCAGTGGACAAGGGAAGAACTAAGGATTTCATTTATTTGGACTTCTGTAAAGCCTTTGACATGATCCCCCGCAACATCCTTCTCTCTAAATTGGAGAGAGACGGATTTCACAGATGGACTACTCAGTGGATGAGGAATTGACTGGAGGGTCTCATGCAAAGGGTAGCTAACTAACTTAATGTCTGGATGGAGATCAGTGATGACTGGTGTCCCTCAGGGGTCCATACTGGGACCAGTACTGTTTATTATCTTCATCAATGACACAGACAGAGAGCCTGAATGTACCCTCAGCAAGTTTGAAGACGACACCAAGATGAATGGTGCGGTTGACATGCCCAAGGCATGGAATGCCATCCAGAGGGATCTCAATAAGCAAAAAAAGTGAATCCATGTGAATTTAATGAGGTTCAACAAGGCCAGGTGCAAGGTCCTGAATCTGGGTTGGGACAACAACCAGCATCCATGCAGGCTAGGGGATGAAGGGATTGAGAGCAGCCCGGCCAAGAAGGACCTGGGGGTGCTGGTGAATGAGAGGTTAGACATGAGCCTGTAATGTGCATTCATAGCACAGAAAGCCAACCATGTTCTGGAATGTATCAAAAGCAGCGTGGGCAGCAGATCGAGGGAGCTGATTCTGCCCGTCTCCTGTGCTCTGGTGAGACCCCACCTAGAGTACAGTGTCCAGGTCTGGACTCCTCAGCATAGGAAAGACATGGACCTGTTGTAGTGAGTTCAGAGCAGGGCCATGAAGATGATAAGAGGGATGTGACACCCCCATTACAAGGAAAGGCTAAGAGTTGGGGTTGCTCAGCCTGGAGAACAGAAGGCTCCAAGGAGACCTTTCTGTGGTGTTTCAGTACTTAGAAGGGGCTTATAAGAGAGGTGGGGACCTTTTAGTAGAGCCTTTAGGGATAGGGCAGGGGGTAATGGTTTTAAAAGGAAAGAGGGTAGACTCAGTCTAGATCTAAAGAAGAAATGTTTTGCAATGGGGGTAGTGAAATATTGGAACAAGTTGCCCAGAGGCGTGGTGGATGTCCTGTTTCTGGAAACATTTAAGGTCAAGCTGGAACAGTGCTCTGAGTAACCTGATCTAGTTGAAGATGTCCCTGCTCATTGCTGAGGGGGTTAGACTAGCTGACCTTTAAAGATCCCCTCCAACCCAAATCACTCTTTCATTCTCTGTACTCAGAACACTAGAAAAAAAGTCTTCCTTACTTTTTTAAGACATACAAGTACATTTGTGCTTTCTTCAAAGTATTCCCTAACAAATAGTTAGTGCCAAAATTTATCCAGGATGCCAAAGTCTCTTTTGATATCAGAAATATGATACATCTTAAAGCCCATAGCAGTCACTGTTGCTATGATAAATCTCATTCCAAATGTTCTCAAATTATGTTTCTGAAATCTAAAACTCAGGCATCTTGAATATTCAGCATTCTTAGAGCACTTAAAGCACTGGTGGAAGAGGAAAGAAGAGCAGGTTTTTACAAAATTTAGATATGCTTCTAATTATCTCATTCTGTGTTTTCTGTAACTCACAGTTAAAACACTGAGCACATTTTTAGTAAGGAAAATATTATATCATCATTGTTCTGAGATGTTCTGGTGCTTTTCCAATCCTTGCTTTTACCTATGTTATTGATAATGTGAAAGAGTAAACACAACTGGACTAGATTGCCATTCTGTGAGAGCATTCTTCTTCAAGGTTTCAGAGGTAGCTAAAGCACTTTAAGATCTTTATGAGGGGCTTTTTAAAATATTCAGAATATGCTGTTTAGAGATAAAGTCTCTAGCTATCATAGATATGGATTTATCATTACTGCCGACTCCATTCTGTTTCTTTCCTGAACAGGTCTGCATGGCTGATGCTTTGACTCCACTGCTTCTCACCCATGTGTATGTAACAGACTTCACTGGCATCATTTTCACAGTACACCTGAATTGCAGTGAAGAATGCAAAGCTTAGACACCTCCCTCTCCAGTGACCCACCTGCACAAACTTGAGTTGAGGGTACAGGAGGCAAGAAGCATTGAGCTGACAGCAAGCTCTGCAAGGGCTTTGCCAGGCCAGCCACTGTCAGGAGTTTTATCACCAGGTCACAGAAGTCCTTCCCATAGGGACAGCACAAACTGAACACATTTTCTAACCAACACTGTTTTATAGACAAAGTTTTAAAATGTCTATCATCCAAAATTAGGTTGAAATCATAAAACAGGTTCCAAAGGTATAAAAGGTAGGAAACAGACACATATGATCCTGTAAGCTGCATTTCTTTAAGAAATCAGAAAAGAAAAAATTACTTTTATATATAAATTACAACTTCAAAGCATTTCTTCCTGCCCAGCACTCTACATCTGTCCACTTGATTAATACCCAGCATTATCTACTGTGAATATATGGAAAGTAAATGGCATTTCAAGAAAGCAGTGAACTTGAACTCGCAGTCACAATTATGCTTACTTATATTTTCCAAGTATCAAAATCTTTATCAAAAGTACTACATAAGGGGATAAGATTTTTTTTGTTTTGGGGGGGCAGGTGGTGGCAGAAATTAAACATCTGAATGAAAGTTGCAAAGAGAAAGACTGAAAATCTTGCAGGTATTACTCCATGTGTTTGTTTTCATTAGTGATTGGTTTATCTATTTACTTTTTTATTTATTATTTTTAATACAAATGACACTACTTATCTGGTCAGATCTTTTCTATTTTACAGGTTTTAAAGGCAGATTCTGATACATTCATATATTCTGTTTCAGGAAGTTGTATAATTTTTCAAATCAGAATTTTTTGTTCTTATATACTGTTGAATGAATGGAACAATGGTCTGAGTATCTGATCTTACAGTAGGATTGCATTCAAAAATGTTCATTATGCAAAAAAACTCTTATAACTTTTATTCAGTCACTCTGCAGGGGATAAGCAATGCTGTAAATCATCTCTAAAATCCTTCTTCTACTCCATGGAACAAACAAGTGAGCCTCTAGCTGGTACAATCCCTACCTTATTATGACTTAATCTCTGATTCCTGCTTGGTTGCCATAAATAGGCAGATATTAGCTCAGCTGCAGCTCAGCATGCATACCTTTTTGTGACTGTGGCATTCGCAGTGGCAGTTACTTCACCACAAGCCACATCTCCTTTCAAAATTAAATCCTATAGAAAGAAATATTATTAGGTATATATGTATACATGTATAGAGATTTCATTCTTGCTACTGTATAGCATATAGCTCAACAAGATAAGCTTCAATGACTTAAGCATAACAGCAGTTAAAACTTGAAAATATTTATTATATAGATAACCACCATAGGATCCTAACTGTATTTTTATCCAGCTATAATGTCTAATATCCCAAACTAAACCCGCCCCCCCCCCCAAAAAAAAAAATCTGCCTAATATTGGAAAGGGTATTTCAGTATTTGTGGGCTGGATATTCCAGCTACTGTTGGATTAGAAAGGGCAATACAAAAGCAAAAACACAGCAGTACTCTCCTTCTCTGAGCAATTTCTAGGATTATTGTACCTTCACAGGACAGGTTACTCTGCTACAGATATTCTGTAAGAAAGGCCACTTTCTCTGCCAGTTATTTAAAAGGCTTGAAAACTCTCTGGGAGAACTGCACAGTGTCTGCTGTACTTTCAACTTGAAGAGCTTTCCCAGGACACTTGAGGTGAAAAGTCCAAACAGTAAAAGAGAAAAGGTATTTGTTGATTCGTAGCCCTCATCAAATCTCCATTTCAAGATCTCTGTGTTAAAGTACAGACAAGAAAACTATGCTCTCGGCATCTGAGACAACCAGTAAGAAGTGCGGAAGGGCTGAAAGTACTCAAAAACTAAGTGGATGTAGAGCTGGGTGTCTCTCAGCCTGTACATGAAAATAGGCTTTTCTGTATGACACTACCCTAGCATTCAAGGAATTTATCTCCCACTTTTCTCCCATGTATAAATTTCTTCATACCTCAAAACTCTAACTAGCTTATGGGGAAAGTGATAATTTTTACTTCACTGTGTCTGTTTGGTTTGTATCCTATTTGGAAACAAGAAGGTAGGACACTACAAAGATGACATTATGGATGCCAAATAAAAAAACTGTCAGATAGCAGAATATATACAGGAGCCAAATATAGAAAATGAAATTTTACGGCTAATTTGGAATGTCTGTAAAGATTCCAATCCACAAATTAAAAATATTTAAATTATTAAAATATTGAGGAAAGGCAAAACACGGGAGCCCAATAGCAGTTATAGGCCAAGTTTGTTAGGGCAGTTGTGCCATGAGACCTGTTGCATGAAATTATACTTTATAATGGGCAAGAAAAAAACAGATTGACAGATTTCAAGAAGGTTGCTGGGAACTTTCAGAAATTCCACGAGTTGAAAAACATTGGATGAAATACCTCTATCAGAGTTTAAGAATTAAATAAAGTATCTGAAGTTGGAAGACTAAGTTATTATTTAGATGCCTAAATATATATAACCTGATGAATGGATGCAATCAAATGCAAAGCTAAATATATTTACTTCTCACACCAGTACTTTTTTAGTAAATAAATCTGCTGTTAGAGGATGGCATGATCTGTACATTGTTATTTCACTAAATCCAACCTATTAAAATTGCTTTATTTTGTCCTTAATGCGTACACTTTAATTTAGTTGAATATTGATTTCCATACACTTCTGAATGTATGTAGATATCATATGTGGCATACTTGTTCCTCTGCCTGAAGTTCTGAGAGTAGGTATGGATGACATGCCTCACTCCTTTTTCAATTACTATACTTACTATACTAATTAAAGACAAATTATCCCAAGAATTAACACTGGAGGATGACATTCTTTAATTTACAGACCATAAAAACAAAATTTCACAAATGGTCTAAGATGCATAAAATCTTCAACTTGGAGAATGGTTTGAGAGCAGCCATGGCAAGAGAGACTTAAGGGTATTTGTGCATGGAAAGCTGAACATGACCCAACAATGTGCACTTGCCGCCCAGAAAGCCAACTGTATCTTGGGCTGCATCAAAAGCTGTGTGGCCAGGTCGAGGGAGGGATTCTGTCTCTCTGCTTCACTTTGGTGAGGCTCCACCTGGAGTGCTGCAGCCAGCTCTGGGACACTCAACACAAGAAAGACGTTGACCTATTGCAGCGAATTCAGAGAAGAGCCACTAAGTTGATCATAGGGATAGAGCACCTCTCCTATGGAGACAGGCTGAGAGAGTTGGGGTTGTTCAGACTGAAGAAGGCTTTATAGCACCTTCCAGTACCTAAAGGTAGCTGGAGAGGTACTTTCTACAAGGGCATGTAGTGATAGGACAAGGGAGAATGGCTTTAAACTGAAAAGGTAGAGCTTTAGTTTAGATATTACAAAGAAATTCTTTACTGTGAGGGTGGTGAGGCACTGGAACAGGTTACCCACAGAGGTTGCAGACTCCCCATCTCTGGAGGTGCTGAAGACAAGACTGGATGGGGCTCTGAGTAACCTCATTTAGTGAAAGGTTCCCTGCTCCTGGCAGATGTTGGAACTAGATGAATCTTTAAGGCCCTTCCAACTAAACCATCCTATGATTCTACGATTTGATGAATTAAGATGATTTTTAATTGGTCAGTATTTCGTAAATATAAAAAATATCAACTAAAATTCAGATCCACCAAACCAAATTTTTGGCTTAAAATAGCAGTCAAAAACACAATTAGCCTGCCATTTTTAATATGTCTCAAGTATCTAACTGTACACTAAATGAAAGTAACACTGCAATCAATCATTTGACAATTACAATCTACTCACTTCCCTTAAGGCATTACTTGCCTACAGAGAATATGTCACAGATACAAGGGCACACAAAAACAACTTTTGAAACATTTCTTCCCTAGTATCCATATGCACATATCACTGGGGTCTATGAGCCTCTGTGCTCGATGCTTCCACTGTTACCAGAAAGCCTATTTTACCGAGAAGGGCTTGCCCAGTTCTGAATTTCCAAGGTCTATTACAGTTTAAAGGAAATTAAAGTGAAAACTTTAAGTTGTTTGTAAGTAACAGAGCATATACTGACATCAACAGAAAACATATCACTCTTAAAAACCCTAATGGTTTAAGAACTTGTTCTTAAACATCTGTTCAAATAAATTTGTAAAGAACAATAAATCAATTAATAATGCAAAATAAGATACATGAAATGAATGAAATATAAAATGCTATGGCACAATAAGGAATGTCTTTTTTTCTTAAAATGTTCTAAAGATCATGTTATTGTTCAGCTAGGCATAGAACTGACCTCAGTATTTCATCTAATAACTGTTGTGTCAAGCCCTACCACTTGTGAAGGACATGCCAGTGTTCTGTTAGAGTTACATCCATGTGATAATACATATGATTTAATCCGTAGCTACTGACACTAAAAATGTGTCTGTATGTCAGATCGAACACCAAAGACCATTTGTTAGTGGCTGAAACTAAGAATGTAATCAATGTTATACAAAAATCATTAAATAAGGAGATACATTTCCTTGCAGACAGAAAGAGTGAAGTTATCTTTTTTCACCTCTATAAGAATTCTGTTTTCATGAAGCAAACAAGTTGACAACTGCCATATCAAAGTAAACCAATTTAAATGACACAATAATAATGCAATCCAAACCAATTTCTTCAAACAATTGAAAATATGAAGTCATGACACTTCAGAAAAAAAAATTGAATATTCCACATTTTTTGCAATGTTACTGAATAAAGTCTTTCTGTAAAATTAAAAGTTGTGGCATAAGTAGACTAGAGATCATTTTTTTGAGAGATTACCTAAGCCAAATAAAATTGAAAGAAACAGATTCCTTCACACAGCTGAATTGGAGACTTATGTATACTCAATTTCACTATAGCTTTCCAGAGTTTGAATAGCTTTAATATTCAGGCAATTGTTTTATTCAGTTCTCAAGAGCAGGAGGGTTACTACCTAAATAAGACAAAATACAAACTTTCATACCATTTTTTCATACACATTTTTAAAAACAATAATAAATTCTCAAGGTAATCCAGGAATATCAAGTTAGCCAGTCTTAAAATTAGAGAAATAAATGGTCCTTCTTTCTGCTAATATTTGTGCTTCCGGTACAGATGGATTGGACACTTAAAAATAGTTATTAGTTTCCTAAGAAAAACTGGCATGCCTTTTTCAGATGCTGTGCTTGGTTCTATCCACTCCTTTGAAGCCTTTAATTTTGTGCCTTCTATTTTGCGAATTCCATGGAGTGAGTCACACAGGGAAAATTATTTTGTTTATTAACATCTACTGACAAGTAGCTTTTACTGGAAATATTCTTATATTTTGTAATGGTTAAAATAACAATTATCTTGAATCATTCTGCTATGATCAAAGAGTTAATTGAGTCACAAAAAATATCAAGTATCATGTACTCAATTTAGGTTTCAGCAGGCAATACTGAATTAATATTAGCATAAAAATTGCCATTTAGTATGGTGTAGCAGTGAAACTTATTTCTATTTTAATGAGATGAAAGTATAATAAGCTGTAAATTATCATTCTTAACCAACCTTCTTCATTTTTTGTCAGCTTTCAACATTTTTTGTCATTCTTCTCTCCTGTCCCTCTTCTCCCTGCCCACAAATACTGTGTTGAAAATACCAAAGAAAGCAGTCAATCTTCACGTACAGACACAGACAGTTCTTTGGTTGTCTCTGAATGCCAAATAAAAGGATTTCAAGTAAACTTCTTAATTTACCAAAATCTTTAACATTATAATTTCTTTTCCCAGTAGTAGACAAATTCCTAACTGCTCTATGAATGAAAGACCATATGCACTAAACTCAGGCCAGAATGTTTAGAAAAAACATAAGCACCCAGAGATCTACTTACAAAATACTTTATAAATGAAAAGGCTTTATTAATAAATAATCAATCATTTTTACTGTAACAATAATTTAAACAATTTCGAGGTTTTTTTCTTCATTATTAAATTATATCTAGGAAATAGTGGCACAGGGTAATTTTTGATGAGTCAAACTGCAGCTATGGATTACATCTTCCCAAAGAAGAGAAGACAATCCTTTGTAAGCAGGTAAGAGTGAAAGACTGTGAAGGAACAACATGAGCACTCAACAGGGTTTTTATGAGTAAAAGAAGCTTCAGTTTAATTTCTACTACTGTGACTTGATTTTCCAAGAAGAGATAAATCAGGATTATACACAGCAACAGCAAGACTTTCTGCAAGTTTACAGGAACCTTCAAGAAGTAACATTAATTTAGCCTGAAAATGACTGGTTAAAAGATGTACTCTTAATGAGACATAGAGTTTCTAAGTGTTTTCAATACAAAATAACAAAAATTGTAGTTCATCAAAAGGACCAAGGTAGGAAATAACTTCATTTACAGATTATATTCTGAGGACAGAAGAGCAAAAGACAGGCCTTGGCAAGATCCACATCCCAAAGATAAAAAAGTTTAGTTTGACTCAGTTGTGGTAATATAAACATGAGTACAGTAGTAATCCAAAAATGCAGGTTATATGATCTCATTCTGGAACAATGGATTAAAATCCCAACAGAATACTCACCTACACAAATTGAGCAATGACAGTTTATATTAGCTCATTTAGTTAAATTATCTTGTCTGCACAGAAATTCTGCATGAAAAAGTGCCATAACTATTATGTGGAAGACTATAGAACACTTCTGTGGTGAGGGATGTAATTTACACATACAGACATATATCTAACCTACCTACCAGGGGTGCTGTCAGGCATAGCCAAGTAAGGCATGTGGAGTACTTTCAACTTTTCACATGCACACATTACAGACAGTCAAAAGACTGCTAAGATAAATAATAAACAAAAGAAGCCTTGTCCTATTTTGCAAACAGTAGAAATTATTTCATCTCTTCCCTGATATTCATCATGCTGAATGCTGGTTAGGTGCTACTGGACAAATAAGATACCTTGAAATGAAACCCTTTGTTTCAGTCAGTATCTTACTACATCTTACTACACTCATTCCAACTTGGGAAATAAACTTTGACAATGCCTGAAGGAAAGTTACACCTGTCACTGAGCATAAGGAAACAGGGTATAAGGTGACCTTTCATATTTAGCAGTACTGTGAAAATCTACTGGCCACAGAGACCAAAATTCTTTGGACTTAAACAGATTGCTTCTTAGTTTAAGAACTCCTGATTCTTTTTTTCCCAAATTCAGATTCAGATGCAGATTTCCAAAGGAGGCACTGAGATATTCCTCTACAGCTTTTATGTTATGTATAAAATATCTGAAAAACTAGTTAAATATGTGTTGAAATGCAGTTAGGAAAGAAGCCTTTCTTCTTCCACCACTATAAAGTACGGGTATTTCTAGAATAAGCAGATGAATAAATACCAGCATGAAACATTGGGTTTAGAAGTGAAGAGTTATGCCATGAGAATAGCACAGCACTGGTCAGGCTCAGTTCCCCATAACTTCATGAGCTGAGGTGACTCATCATGTTCTAAGAACATAAAGAAAAGCTGATTTCATGTTGTTAGCATAAAGATTTTCATCTTCCATCAGTTTTCTTCACAGTTATATATTTATTTTTATAAAGTGGAAGACATTGCATAACAATGAAAAGCCAAACCAATTCTGGATGGCTGAAAATCATACAGAGTTCCATAAAATGTAAAAATAAACAATTCAGCATTATTACTTTAGAACACTGGCAAAAACAGAACACAGAAGTGCCATGACCCGTCATTTCCCAAACACCTCCTGGGATGGTGATTCCACCACTTCACTGGGCAGTCCTTTCCAATTCTTTCAGGGAAGAACAACTCTTTCAGTGAAGAAATTCTTCCTGATGTCCAACCTGTACTTCCCCTGGCACATCTTGAGGCCATTTCCTCTTGTCCTATCATTAGCTGCCAGGAAAAAGAGACCAACACCATCTGACTACAATCTCCTTTCAGGTAGCTGTAGAGAGTGACAAGGTCTTCCCCAAGCTTTCTTTTCTCCAGGCTGAACAACCCCAGCTCCCCCTGCTCTGTAGCCCTTCTCTGTACTCACTCCAGCACCTCAATGTCCCTCTTGTACTAAGATGCCCAAAACTGGACACAGAATTCAAGGTGGGGCCTCACCAGAGCCGAGTATAGGCACTTCCCTGGTCCTGCTGGCTGTACTATTGCTGATGCAGGCCAGGATGCCACTGGCCTTCTTGGCCACCTGAGCACACTAATGCCTCATGTTCAACCACCGTGGACCTGCCCCTCTAGGTCTTTTTCTGCCAGGTAGCTTTCCCACCACTCTGATCCCAGCCTGTGTGGCACTACCTCAGGTTGTTGTGACCCAAGTTCAGAACTCAGCACTTGGCCTTGTTGAACCTTATACTGTTGGCCTTGGCCCATCGATCCAGCCTGTCCAGATCCTTCTGCAGAGCCTTCCTGACCTCCAGAAGATCAAGGACTTCCCGCTGAAGTCCAGGTAGATGACATCCACAGCCTTTCCCTCATCCACTTAGGCAGGTCACCTGGTCATAGAAGGAGATCAGGTGCTCAGGCAGGACCTGCCTTTCCTAAACCCTGCTGGCTGGGTCAGATCCCCTGGTTGTGCTGTACATGCCACATGATCACACTCAGATGATCTGTCCCATGACCTTCCCAGGAACCAAGGTCAGGGTGAGAGGCCTGTAGTTCCCCAGATTCTCCTTCCAGCACTTCTTGTGGATGGGTGTCAAATTGGCCAACCTCCAGTCATCTGGGACCTCCTTGGTTATCCAAGACTGATGGTTAATGATGATAAATTTTGATATAAAGATGCTCTTGAAAAACTAGTCAGTAATAAAATTAATGAGGCAAGGGATAATATGTATAACCATGCATTTGCATTGTTTTTCACTAAATATATAGAACAATAATGGTCAAGTAAATATGGTGGGATTTAAAAGGAACCAAGAAAGGATTATTTTTTTCTTTACTCACTGTCTTGGTAACCAAATCAAATTTTGTTCAATCTTAATAGGCCAAAGGTTGGTAGAAAAGGATGAATAGTCATAGGTTACATTTTTGATTCTGAAGTCCATATATTCACCTTGGATTAATTCCAAATTTTTGCCAGTTTAAAGACAGCTATTCTTGGACACGGGTTTCTCGCTTCTATTTTCCTTATGGTAAAGCTAAAAGACACATGCAGTATTTTCTTATGCAATTAGGCAAGCTAAAATTGAATGTCATGTTTATCTTTATTTGGTTTGTCATCACAAATGCAGATAAAATGTAATGGAAAGGAAAGCCAGGTTACATAACTCAGCAATAAATATTTCTAAAATAACTTTTAGTGTGAATGGCAGTAGGCTGCATATTGTTAATACATAATTTATGTTGTATAGTGTGTAATGTGTTGTTATAACATCCTACTCCCCCTACTATCATCACAAATGTGCCTCAGTATTTCTAGGACTAACTTCATCCTCACTCAAGACATCACTTGCCCCACCCACTGCACCCCTTTAATATATTTTGTATTTGCTTCTCTACAATCCAAACTATTCGAAACAATTTCAGACAAAATACCTCTTTTTTTGTCTACTTCAGTCTCAGTTTTATACACCCTTTAGAGTCCATTCAGATCACAGTTACCCTTATCTGTCTGATACAGTCGTGCTCCCAGTCATACCGCCTTGAAACATACGTGTTTTATAGCTGCTTTTTGCCAGCAGTCAGTTCCTACCTATTGCTAAGGTTACCAGGAGGGTTCGGGTACTGGAATTTTCACTAGACTTCCTAAAGCATGTGGGTTCCTAATCAAACCCTGCTCTCAGGGCCATCACTTTTTGGCTATTCTTTCACTAAATCCCCATACAGGTCCTAATGCAAACTGCACATCCATCCCTTGACTCTTTACACAACATTAAATCCTGGATATTTTAAATAATACATTATATTTTAAAAAAGTTATATTTTTATCCCCCTTCCCGACTCTTTCTCCCTATATTCCACGTGAGAAAAATAAGAACTGGTGCATGAAGGCATATTGCATGTCTCTAAGGTACCTTTAAAAAGCAACATCTCTAAGATACTGAAAATAGTGAGTCTTATTTCTAAAATATTTGGTTCTGCATGCAAATAGATGTTACAAAGAGCATAATGCATATAAGGCTGGCCACAGAATACCTTTCATGTGTTGCATCAGTATTTTGGAAACATTATTAAAGACAATCAACTAGTATTTATATTGAATAAACACGAAACTGTTTATTATTGTGTGCCATGAAAGATATTCTTTTCTTTATCTTCATTGTCATCCTTTAAAGGACATCTGAAAGCAGTATGAGAGGACATTATATACATATAGAAAACTTTTTTTGTGACAATTTCTATTCACAATAGAAAAGGCAGGCATACCTTACAGGCAATGCATGGATTTTTGAAGGTTCAGAATTAAAACAAAACCAATGACTGTCACCTTAACACCCCGGCACCTGTAAATGCTCCTTACAGAACTACTGTAGGATGAATAAGCAAATTTGCCAGTTCTCCAAGAGCTGAGACGAACAACAGAGTGCTCAAAACATTTGCATTCTAAATCAAGGTCTGCGATTAGGTAAGCACAAACGCAGGCATGGTATGGTTTGCATTCAGTTAAATTGCAAATATAGCACATATCATTATCTTCCCACATCTTTCCAGCAAACACCTTCCCCAAACAGGGGGAAGATGCCAGTCTTCCCCAAACAAGGGTTCAAACAGTGTGACAGACAGCAAGGGGCTGGCAAGGAGCACACAGAAAACCAGTTAAGTAGTTTTCAGAGAAGATAAACAGAAAACGTCTAGGTTGTCCCAAACCTCTCTCGCAGACTTCAGGGCTCATGCCTGACAAATGCTTAGTCAGAAGATGAACTCCGGGGAGTTAAGGCATGCTTAAAGCAATTTTTTTCTAAAAGTTCTTAAAAAGAAGAGTTAAGCCAGAGGGAGACTGGAAGCAGTCTCCCTGACAGGTGCGTGGACACACCCGCAGTGTCCTTTTTCCAGCACGCTCATACTCAGACTAAAGACACCCAAGACCTCGCTGTTCATTGCTTAGGGGGATACGCATTTAAGCCGGCCCTCAAAGGGACCTTACAGAGCCCGAGGCGTTCCTACGGCAAGGTTACGAGGAGCCCCCGGGCGCACCAGCACTGAGGGGCGGCAGCACCATCTCCCTCCCCTCACGCCCCCCCCAAACCCCTTTCCCCCCCTCCCTCCCCCTTTTCCCAGGCGCCATGACGACCCCCCCGCGCCCCCTCCGCAGCGCCGCCCTCCTGCTCTCCATCAGCCTCCTCGTCCAGAGCCGCCCCCCCCAACCCACCCCCCCCGCCCCCGCC
>JAWWLV010000100.1:53114116-53138831 GCA_035041135.1 Platyrinchus mystaceus | reverse complement strand
CGCGGCGCGCGGGCCCCGCCATTGGGCGCGCGGGGCCGCGGCGGCGCTGACGGCCGCGCGCGCGCGCCGTGCCGGCCCCGGCGTCTCCCTCTGGCGCTCCCGGGAGCAAAACCCGTCCCGCCACCCTTCCCGGGAGCAAAACCCGTCCCGGCACCCTTCCCGGGAGCAAAACCCGTCCCGGCACCCTTCCCGGGAGCAAAACCCGTCCTCGGGCCGTCCTGCAGATCCCCTTTTACGCGCAGAGCCTGACGCCCGCTGAAGGGGAAACCTGCCGGGCGAGCGCGCGCCCGACGCCTCAGCTCAGGTGTGGGGTTGTGTTTGTTTTCTTAAAATAGCTTCCGTAACGTTTTTCTTCTAATATTCCGAGAGACCCAATGTTTACTCAAAGGGCAAAAAGTTTTTAGGGGGGAATATTTTTGTCTTAGCTAAATTAGTCACTAAGCACTAACCCAGACACTGATTCCCAACATCAGGAGCAAGGAATGACGCAACAACCACTGGTAGAATTTATAAGCAACTGCACTGTGTTCCAAGGAAAGTAGAAGGGTTTTTTTTTCTGTCAGGAAGAACTATAGACGCCCGTGATTCAAAGAGGAAACAGATGCTTTAATGATGATAAAGGGATTTTCATGCTATATGACTGAATTTCAAGCAATTAGAGAACCCACCATACAAAAGCATTTATTAAAGATTACTGAATTCCCATATGAACATTTTTTCCGTTTTCAGGTCACTCGAAAGTATATAAGTAAATAAGTTCCAGGACAAACAAAACAATATCATTGGGGGAAATATGTCTGTTATTTCCTTCAAGTCAGGCTAAGAAAGAAATGGGGAAAACTGTTCCTTTGACATTGGAAGAAAACACATCTCCCTGCTTAAAATACTGTTATCATATAAGAAAACATGACCATAACAATACAATTTTTATAACTTGCCTATTTTGTAAAGGCAAAGGAGTGCCAAACTCATATTACTTCATCACTGCTGTCTCCATAAGATTTTCATTTTTCTCATACCTCAATTAGCCCTTTTTGACATTAATTTAGGGAAAAACATAGCAGCTGGTATTTGCCACAGTATTTTGCAAACAAGCATTTTGCATCTAACAGTCTATAATATGTATTGACTACTCACCATATCCATGAATGCCTCCTAAAGGGGAAATTATTCACATGCATCATGTTCACAGATCTTCCAACATTAGTGTTTTCCTTGTCAGCCAGATTTATCTGTTACGGTATTCATAGATGCATGCCAGAACAACTGCATGAGCAGTCAACAGTAGGGATTATTGCCAGAATTACTGTAATCCACAAAAATAAAAATTCCCAGGATCCAATGAAGACTTCTCACAGGGTTTTCTAGGTACACGTCCATCCATTTATGCATCACTTGCTATTTTAAAGAAACATTAAACTAATCAGTATACAGAAACTGTTCTGACAATGCCAACAGTCTGCCTTGATAAAAATCCAAGTGCTTTGTGAATTAAAGTATCTTCATATGCAGCATTTTGGACAGTTGGAAAAGGTTAGTTAAAAGATAGTTTCTTGCTATCTGTGCCAAATCAGTGTTTAGGGGGAAATGTGTAACTTCAGATTGCTTTGCCATGTTCAGAAATGAATATTGCTTTTTCTTCTTTCTTAGACACATATTCATCTGTGATCAATTTAATGCAGTTTTCCTTTCTTACAAGCCCAGGGAACAGGATGATGTTAATAGCCTTGTAGAACAATCCCAAACTTCTTTTGAATTTAATACTGTGACTTTGTTTCTTCAGCTAAGAAAGAAAGAAGTATGCTTTTTCCACTCCATAGGACAGGACTACAGTTAGATATCATCAAGAGATATGATCATATTGTGACCAAATTGATTTTTGCTGTCTAACCCCATAATAAGGCTGCCTGCTCCCTTTAAGTAAAATGACTAAGCTATCGACTCTCACTGCAGAATCTAGTTCTGTTTGGTGTTACACTGTATATAAACCCACGTGCATCAATTTGTAGTCGCAAAACGAAAGCAAAGCTATAAGTCTCGTGTTACCTAAGCATTCTTTCTCTGCTGTCCTTTTTTTCCCCCAATTCAGGTCCCAGACAGTAGTTATCACTCCTTACGCTCTGGTAAGTATCCTCGGAAAGATTCTTAAGCCCAGGATACAGAGACGCCGTCTATTTTGAAGCAAATGCAGAGTCAACAGGCTCTCTCTTCCTTTTCCCGGACGAGAATTTCCGGCCTCCCTTCGGGCTCCTGGTCTCCCCGCCCAGCAGCAGCAGCAGCGGCAGCCCCGGACAGTGTCGGGCTGCGTGGCACTGTCCCTGCAGCATACTGGGCTAGGCTGCGGAGAGGGCTCTCTGCCTGGCAGAGGCTGTGCTGGCGTCAAGGGGGCCCTCTAGGTGGGTTCTCCAGGCACCGCACATTCTGCCCTGCCGCTCCCACCCGCCCGGGATGGAGGGGAAGGACAGGGCACCGGCGAAAAAGACGGGAGAGAGCGTTTCTTAGAATGGCCTGTGCCTCCCGGCGGACAAAAAACACTGATAATTTTGCATGGAAGGGCAAATATCTGCAGGAAAAGAGGCGCGCAGAAGCAGAATTCACCTTGTTGTTCTCTACTGAAATGTAAAACAAGCTTTTATACTGAAGCATGCCCGGGTATATACACTGTTCACTTGCAGTTGTTTTTTAATGGTTTAGGCTGTACTAAGACTTCTTAAACTTCCAACGACCCCTTGTCCTTTTGGACAGGAAATCCTGGAGTATGCAAGCCAGCTGCAACTTCAGTGACATTAAAACATGTGATAAGACTTTGTATTTGATTAGGGTGTGGGTGAACTTGGGAGTAACATGATAAGCTATTGAATGTCACATTTATATAGATGCTATTTCCTTAAGCTCAGTGCTGTGGCTTGTCACAACTCTACAATACCCCAAAAGAGCCCTAGTAGAGTTGATGCCACTCTGAAAGAAGAATGAAATATTAAAGTACTTGAATGTCAAGTGTATAGACAGTGAAATGGCATTTATTTCAATCGTGTAATAAAAAGGGAGCATTTGTGTATTACTGTACTTTGAAGATTTAAAGCACGAAAGTACAACAGATTCCGAAACTTAAAGGGGATCTAGCATCATTCATGTTCTCCTAATCTACACAGGTGGGATTTTCTTTTTTTGACATTTAAATACAACCATGATAGAAAGCAGACTCTGAGAGTTACAAATAATGAGAATGAAAATTAGCATTTGTCACTAAGATTCCTAAACAAAGTATATAATCATGTTCAATAAAAGTAAATATTCAGTATGACTTTTAAAGGGAACAGATAAGTCGTTATCATGCTTTATGTAAAAAACACCCCCATTGCACCCCTCCAAATTAGTTTAGGAATTTATACCAGAGACATTTGAGAAGAATGCAAACAAAAGTCCAAAAGCTGAAAGATCATGTGATTAATCTGAATATGAAAAAAATCACATCTATTGCAGTTCTCTATTGAGTTCTCTAAGCTAGACATGCTTATTATGAAATATTAACTACACCAAATGCTACACAAATCTGCACCATCATTATTATTTCATATTGCACTTATCTCACTACATACTTGCCCAATCACTAACAGGCACTGACATTTTCAACACTGGACTTACATAATGACTTGTACTATCTTGAGAAAGAACTTCTCAGCACTGATCTGTGTCACCTACCCCATTTGAAATCTGTGAATGAATCTATCCTGCATCTGTTTTACAATTTACCTGGTTTTATCTAGTATTAAGTTCAGCACAAAGCGCAGCACCCATTGACTCAGCTAATTTCATTCAGAAGCAGAGTTGCAGAAGGAGTGTGGGCGTATATGAAGTTACTATACAGTATTACAAACCAGTTAAAGGACTCGCCAGCAAAGTGGAATGCACAATATTATGGGCTTTCCAGAGCAGGGTTAACTTAAAGCTAGAGACTTTGACCAGTAAAGAATTTTTGTTAAAATACCAGTGAAGGTTGACTTATGAAATTCTTCCTGGTCAAGTCAATAATAATTTGCTAATCAGTTCACATTAAAAAAAAAAAAAAAAGGCAGATAAAAATTTCTAGTGACATTAACTTTAGTGACATGGTTTTGGACTGGATAAGCATTTTGGTATATCATGTACAATTCAGGTTGACCAAGTTCTTTAAAAAATTAGTTCAAGCACAATTTCTGTTTAAGGGGGAAGTGGGGGGAAGACAAAATAAGAAGCAATTGAAAGCATACTTTCATTTGATTCCTTGGTAACTGGAACACTGCTCTGACCATTAGAATTTAGGGTGTAGGACAGTGCAGTCCATCTTCCCTATTCATGCAGAATCTAGACTAGGCATGAAGAAGCTGGAGGGAGAATGACAGAGACACAAAAAGAAGTCTACAAGTGACAATGACTCTTCTCTGAGATGGAGGAATCCTAGATTCCGGTTCTCTCTACAAGGTCTCCTTGAGCATTTTCCACTAAAATTAATTAGGTAATGGACAAAGTACCTTTGTAGCAGGAACTAGATTATCTGGAAGCACTTCTCAATTCCAAATAAGTGCTTGCCTTGGACTATAGAGTGAGGAGCTGTCCTCTTTCTTAATAGTATTGGGAGTCTTGGATTTCTTGCCACTCAATGAAACATCTAAAGAGGAGGAATAAAGAGTGTGTCCTCTAAACCTTGTTTTTAGTCAGCATATTAACATTGCAAAATTGTGAATACCTTTCCATTCTATTCTTTGGAGGAAGGAGCACCAAAGAGAGTATTGTTTGCATCTCCATTTCCACACAGTCTTCCTTCCACAGCACTCAGCTTTTTAATTACTAGTCATATCAGAAAATTCACTTAAGAATTGAATAAGATATGTGTCTGTTAAACTGAAGTCCTCTAGATTATTTTCTTTGCCTCTTCTCATAGATATAAATGCACTAGCAGACACCAGAGGACGAGTTTACCTTGTGGCATTTCCAACCATTATCCTGTATAGAATGGTTTGGGTAGGAAGGGACTTCTAAAGATCAACTAGTCCAAGCTCCCTGCAATGAGTAGGGATATCTTCAACTAGATCAGGTTGTTTAGAGCCCTGTCCAACCTGAGTTTTTGTTTCCAGGCATGGGGTATCTACCACATCTCCAGAGAACTTGTTCCAGTGTTTCATAGTCATTCTAAAACATGCCTTTCTTATATATATTAAGATATAATATATATATTATTTTGTATTATAGCCAATATCTTATAATCTGAATCAACTCTCTTTTAGTTTAAAACCAGTACCCCTTTACTGCAGACCTTACTAAATGATGATAGTGCTAAGAGAAGTAAGAACTGTTGTTCTACCAGTGCCAGATTTTTAATATGAATCTCAACAAAAGCAGTGAAAATGTATCTATTCAGAAGCAAACTGCACCAGGGGCATATAGAACTAACATTTCTACGCTAAATTGAGTGCAAATTTTCCAAAGAGATCAGTTTAGCTTACTGAGTCTTTTGATTTTTACAAAAATGGGGCAAACAAAAGTACTTGAATCAAATATTTTGTTTACATTATAATAACACACAGTGAAAAACATGTATCTAGGAAGATAAAGCTAATGCTTAAAGCAATGATGAAAAGCCAGCTCCTGATATAAGTACACAGAATTTTATCAGTGTTACTGCTAAATAGTAATAATGACCAATGGTAGATTTTTCAAGACTATGTAAGATGAGCTGGTGACTCATGACCAGTACATTCTGGACCAGTATCAATAAAAAACCTTATCAAACTTGATAATTGTATTTAGCATTTCAAAATGCTCTCTGAGAAATGAATGCTTGTGGAGCCTGAAATACACTATCAGTGACAAGGAGTACCCATTGAGATCAACTCCAGTGTATGTAGTATAGGCAAAAAACACATGTTGCCAGCCTAAATTACCTGTGCACACAGGTAATTTCATGCTTCAAGAAGAAGGCTGAAATAAAAATTCTTGTTAAAAAAAGGAACTTTTGCATGCATTAAAAAAAAAAAAGAGATTATCCAAAGCAGAAGGAAATAACTGAAAAAAAAGAACACTTCATCTGCAATATTATGGAAATATAATGTATGGATCTGACAATTCCGCATATTTAGGATTAATTTCTATATTTTGAATATTAGGATGCTGTTATTATTTATAAATTCTCCATGAAAACCATATGGATTAAAAAGATCAATGTGGTTAATGAATTGGTAGGAAATGAAATAAATTTCAATTTATTATTTAAATTATGGTTTAGAACATTTAAATTATCTTATTAATATTCTCATAAACACTTCTTAGAGCTCTAAGTTGTAGATTATCTGTCAGAATCATTAATGAGCAGATTTCTGTTTTGTCTAGAGCTATTTATTCATCAAAAATATTTCTTGTTACTTTTGAGATGGAAACAGGCATACTGCAATTCTTCTGCTTTTAAGAAATGAAAAAAAATATTTTCAAAGTGAGAATCCCTGAAACTTCTTCAGTTACCTTAATGAATTTTGCAATATATTGTATTCATATTAAACAGTCTAGATCTTCCAACTTTCTATGAAGTTAGAACCTTTCATATAACCGTTCTGAAAAAAAACCAAACAAACAAAACCAAAACAAAACCCAACCAAACTAAAAACCACCTGAACCACAGTACTATAATTTCTTTTTGAAATCAGAATATGGATATTTAAGAGGTAGTGTACACTAATGAATGAAATTTTTTTTTTATTTGTCCTAATTTGCCTTGGTTTTGTTGCTTTTAATTTTATTTATGAGCAAAGAATTTCTGCTTGTTTGTAACTTAGTCACCAATAAATGCATTATGTTAAAACCTTCGAGGTTTGCAAAATCAAATCATTTCAATATTGAGAGGATGTTATAAAAGGGTTAGCAATTACGAAAGTTATGTAAGTAGTGTTGAGTCACTGAACTTGTCTCTCAGTTTTGGTCAGCCTATGCTTATTGCCATCAATAGACTTTCTATTTTCTTTCATAGTTTCAAAAAGTTTCAGGACATCAAACATTTAAGCCTCACATTCCCTCCTACTGAACTACTGCAAGATCCTATAACCTGACTCTTCTCTATAATGATAGTTTTCTAACACTGAGTCATATTATTATGACACTTCATGAATAAAAATACTAAGTAAAATATTGGAACTCTGGTAGCATTTTACTTAGAATATAATATTTACCTTCTTATAGTCTTTTTTTGTCTTCTCTTATTACCTCCTCATCTGCTTTTGAAAGTCTTTACTTATACGCATGTTTTCCATTTTAAGTAGCAATTTCCCAAGTAACGTTATGAAAAAAATCAGCTACGTGAGTCCATTTACTATTTTTTCTGGAAGATAAGATTGCAGAGAGCAAATTAATTTAGTAAAGACGTGATTTTAAATCCTTATTTATTTGTCTTGATGACCAATAACTTTGGTCTTCAAAATGTTTTTTGTATGTTTCGTTGTTTGGTTTTTTTTTTTCCTTAAATAAAAAGGCAGCGGACCTATGTAAATCACTTTTGGTCTCTTAAAATACAACTAACATGTTTACTATTTTTCTGTTCCTGATTTTATAATCTTATTAACAATCCTTACTATAAAACTGAGATTTCCTGTACCAGTTCTTTCAAAGTTCTTGAACAAAGTTCATCCAGTCCCCTTAACGTTAAGAGCATTAATGCATGAGATTTGCTTCCAGATCAATTTCGATTTAAATACCTTTGTTCCTGTTATCTATCATGCCTGTCCTGACACTTAAAATAATTCTCCCAATTAACACTAAGGCGGAGATATTCCTCCCTTTCCCATATTTCCAAAACTAGCCCTATAGCACAAGCCTCTGCTGCTGCTTTTCTTTATTTACACTGCTTTTACAGTTTATGCACCTTCTGTTTTCTGTTAGTTCATTGAATATTCGATAAAGAAATTGAGCAGATTTTTCTTGTCAGACTATCTAGTCCTTACCATAGTTTACAGACTTTTTTAGCAACACAAACATGAGTTTAAGTTTCTCATTATACTGTAATTCCTGGTACTGATTTTAGGTACCATTCACCCAACACAGTTTTTTTGCATCTGTGGAACACCTTCCTTTTCATGTCCAGTATTATTATTAATTCATCAAACCAGAATCTCCCTACTCCTATCAGTGAGGGGGATCCCACAGAACTGATTTCTGCAAGCTGACACTGTGCTGTTTTCTAATTGCCTTTGACATATGTCTTTAGAACCAGTTCAACAATCCCAGGAATCTGCAGAACATGTTTGATGCAAAAACAGTCCGACGTTGCCCTCCTGCCTTTACACACGTGTACTTAAACAAATACTTTATTATTTGGCAAGAGGGGATTTATTACAGTAATTACCTTTTGTACACAGGTGCTTTTTTTTTTTTTTTATCCTATGTGTACAAAACGTGAATGTGTATTTGTATATTCCTATCTGGTAATTTCTAGTATTAAGTGACTGGCCACTTGTATTCTGACAGAAATACATATATTTATAACTTATATTAGAGTATGAGAACTAAAACTCATAATTGAAAAGACATTGCAGCCAGCATCTGCTTCTTTGGTAAAAAATGTTTAAGAATTACCCTTAAGCTTCTCTGTTGTCTCAGAATGTAAGGAAACTATGTAAATTCAATTGCTGAGTGCTCAGATGAAAGCTAATTCAGGTAATACTTCTGTTTCCAAGCTGCAGATGATAGGAAAAAAACGAGACTTTTTATAGTATTAAGAGATTACCACTGTCTCAGGAATGTTGCTCTAATATATACTGCTGGATGTAAAGTTTGTTGTTTGTGCATACATAGCTTGAATGTTGCTATGGACAAGTACTTAGTGATAAGTACATAGTATTTTATAGTTACATAGAACTACAGATGCTTAGGGTAACCAAGAAACATAAAAAATACAAGATCTTTATCTCAAATGGTTTACAGTCCTAAAATAGATAGAAAACTGAGGGAAATTATTATTCATTACATAGAGAAGTGGACTAAAACATTCTTTAACAGAAGCAGAATAATAAGCTGATTATAAAGTACTTAATGAGATTTATAAGATGAATATGGGCCAATATTCCCTGTGTACAAAGCCATCCTTGGTTTCTTTTTAATTTATTATTTAAAGGAGTACAATAAAGAGCAAACATGTGACAATCTAAGTAGCAAACCTCTCTGATTTGCAGACTGAAGAACAAATTTGCATGAGATTATAGCAGCTTTTACTGAAGATTGAAGTCTAAATCCTACTGCATTACATCACTAAAAATGCTGAATAACTCAATGTCATCCATGGTGTTAACCACTTACAGTGTGATTGGGAACAAACTGAGAAGCCTCGACAATTATTCCTCAAATATACTTGCAAAAAATTGAAGTCTTCCCCCATGTATACCTCAGCGAGTTAGAAGTGTGAGACTTGGAAACTGGAGCTTTCCAGAAACACACAAAACAAAAATACACCTTGCTTTTCCTGTATGCTCCCAATGTTTTTGAAGAAAAGACTCCTAAACTGAGTATCTCATATACAGGCAACATCTTCAGTTGCTTTAGACAGCTCTCCTATGACTGGTCACTTGTCAGGCTACTAAAATATTCTTCAGAGAAATCCCTCCATTTGGCAAATTATTTAAGCCAGATGAGATGGCAAAATGCAATGGAACTCATGCACTTTAATTTAGACGTATATTTGATGTCTTTGATCAGTCAGTTTTGTCTAGGCCTCCATTATCTCTGGAGACTGATAGCAGGGCGTTTCTGGGAAAGTGCAAACTTACTCTCCAGCTCTGTTAAAATGTTACTGCAAACATAAGTTACCTCTGTGACATTAAAACTGAATAAATTACATTTTCTTCTGGTATTTGATGACTGAAAACAGGAACCTGTCACTGGTACAAAGGCACACATCTTCAGGCCCAGTCAGAAGATTTGGTCTCTAAAGTCAAGCCCTCTAATAACTAGCTATTAATACTTTGGAAATTTGGAAAGCTGTCATGACATAAATTGGTTTTATGTTGTTTTGCCAACAAAACCGGTGAGAAACTTGGAAACTTTTTAGCACCATGGAAAGCCAAGGTAGCACCATTTGAATGATAAACACTTACTTGTCTTGCTATGCTTGGGCCATTGTAACCACATTGATTTTGCTGTTTTTCCAAAACTATGCTATCTATCCAAAAGCTGACAATGTACAATGTGTCTTAAGCTGGCAAGGGGAGGTTTAGGTTAGACATTAGGAAGACATTCTTTACAGAGAGAGTGACTGGGCATTGGAACGGGCTGCCCAGGGAGGTGATGGAGTCACCATACCTGGAGAGACTGGATGTGGCACGTAGTCTGCCATGGTCTGTTTGACCGGGTGGTGTTAGGTCAAAGGTTGGACTTGACCTCAGAGGTCTTTTCCAGCCTAGTTGATTCTGTGATTCTATGAAACTGTCTGTGCCCAAGGTTTTTATTGTGTGGATTAAGTAGATAACTTGTTGTGTAAATGAAATTTAGAATGTTACAAGTACAAGTACTTGTATAAGTACAAGACAGAAGTATGATATGTGTGACTTAGAGCTTCCTATTGTAATACTAAGCTAAAACTGAAAAGCTATGACTGAATGGGTTCTTCAAAAAATACCGGTTTAGGTTGTCAACTAAATAAACCTGTTATCAAAATGCAATATGTCATTACAAATGAAACCTGATGCCAGCATCTGACTATCTTGTATCTTCTCACAGTGTTTTTTTCAGGTACTAATTTTAAACTTGTTCAAATACTGGACTAAGTAGAAAATTGTTGCTGTACTGTTTGTACTGTTTACTGTTATAATTCACTGTCACTTCATCCAGGAGACTCTAATTCTCTAGAAAATATTCTGTGGAGGAAATAATGCATGAATTTCACATCTTTCATTTGACAGGGGTCCAACAGGAATCTTCTATATTTTATAGATTATTGTTATGGCAAACACCAGTTAAAACGTTTACAAGTTGTAAGAAACCTCAGAAAATTTCTAACTTTCTGAAGTGATGTTGAGTTGAAAAAATATTGGGAAAAACAGTTCTAAACACTCATTTAAAACAATGTTTAAACTCTAACAGCAAAACTTAATCTAACTGACAAATTTAGGTTTGGGGGTTTATTTCTGTTGTTTGATCACTTTAAAGGGTATGATGCAATACACTCCTTTTTAGAAACTAATATGAATTTTGATTTTTCAGAATAAAAATTGAAGGGCAAACCAAAACTAAGGGAATAACAGAATTGCCTAAATTAAAATTTGAACACCTGAAATTGCCCTCTAGGAGGCTGAACATAGAGCAGCTCCACTGAATTAATAGGAATTTAGAAAGCTCAGTACTTAAAAAATCAGGCTAATTGACTATGCTTGTAACACTGAAACCCAGATTTATTTTTTTCTTTTTAAATTAGGACATGCCAAATTAAATTAGTGCAGAAATCATACCCAACGTAAAATTGCCAGTTGCTACTTCAAGAATTATGTAGCTGTTGTAGATTACATCTGGGCAGAAACCATGACATCTGCATGGAAGAGAATGCTAACTAAATCCAAGATCACCTGGTCCTCCTCTCAGTCTAGTCCTTAGAAAGCAATAATAAGAAATGAATACGAAACTCCCAGTTCCATTATTTGAGCAGTAAGTACCTCTTTTTGTCTCTCCTTTAGAGAGCTCATAACTGAACCAGTTTTTTTCTATTATTTCTTAAATGGAATAAAAATTTGAAAGCAGCTGAAAGCCTGAAAATATCTGTAGGTACATGAGCAATAACGTTCACAGGAAATTTTCAAACATATTTTGCAATTACTTTTGTAGCAATAACTATTTACAGTAAGTAATCATGCAATTATAGCATAAACATATAGCATTAAATGCACATTTATCACAGCTGTCAAGAAGTAAAGTTACGTTTATTAGTTGAAGTAAAAAAGTTCTAAACTGACAGCTGGTGCACTGTAATAGACCCAAATGGAATTTTTGATGTTAAATCAAGTGGCATGTGGGTTTTCTATAATTAATCCAGGATGTTTTAAATTTTAAGTTGCAGCCACTAGTGCAACTCATCTTGACAAAAAAGCATGTTTCAGATAACTTTACAAAAAATGTATTAAAAGGTAACAGGAAGAAATTAAAGTTCATTGAATCATCATTTCATAATGTCTCCACTGGTTGAAGTATTCTTACACATTCTATTCTGGGATGTTTCAGAGGCAACAGTACATAAGTGTCTTATACAGATAAAGAATTAATATACTGTATAACAAACGATTATTAAGGTTTTTATAAAAAATTATGCATAAGCTCCACTAAAAAAGATGAGAGAAAGTTTCAATATAAAGTTGTTTACTTTAGTATTGTGCAATACCTGATCTGTGCCACACAGAGAAATCCCTCCCAGAGGGGAGGTCCCATTTTTGGTCTTAGTTAGATCTCTCTTACATAATTTTTCAAAGATTAATTATTCTTTAAAAAGTGTTCTAAGCATATAAACCTAGCTATGACTGCCAAATATAATTAATGTAGTTAACATAATACACAAACAGTGCATGTAGTACTACTCAATGAGTTTGAGGGCCAGTTGCCATTAGCCAGTAGAGTGTGCTCTTTTTAGACCATGGCATGCCTTCTGGAAGATCATTTCATGACCCTTCATGAATTTTCTAGTGATTCTATGTTTAATGTGAAAAGCTGGAAAAATGTCTTTGAATATGATAGGAATCAGTGCTTAAATAACATTTCACTAGTAACTAAAGCCTTAGTATGCAAGCATCAAGATTTTCAATCAAAATGAAAAAAATTATTATTGAAAATATTTTTAAACTGTCAGCTCTGAATGCATTTCTTAACAGAGCTGAAGACTGAGCAGAATAGCAATTCTTTATTTTCAAAAAGTAATCAAGGAACTGGGATCTCACATGTGTATACAAGGAATATCCTATAACAGGTAGTGGTTTATATTACCCATGCAGTTAATACTACACACCTCAAATTAATTTCAGGTTAAAGATTCATTTGATAAAATATATTTTTGTTTGGATAGGGAAGTTTTATGGAAGCAGGCTTCTTCATCTGCTCTAAAGTTACTATGATGTTTTAAACATTGTTTATGGCATACTATTACATTGACCCAGATGAAATAGACAGACCTTTTTATATCAATGAAAAGACAGCTGCTGTAAGATACAGTATGCCATAAACACTGATGTTTTAGCTAAGAAGTTAGTGGCAGTATTAAAACCAGATGGTATTCAACCACATCTAAAATCATAATCATGCAAATATTCATGATAAAATGTATCAATACACAGAATTTTTTAAAAGTCTGAAAATGTAAACCTCATAAAATTTGAGGCATGTTCTTAAGCAAGGGTTAAGAATATGCTCTTGTTCATGTGCATCTTAGCTGAATCTACAGCTCAGTCAGGTGATGGAAACTCTGTATTTACATTCATTTTTCTAGGAAAGATACCTTTTCCATAGGATTCTGTGATTTTTTTTCATTGTTCATAAAAAGTCTTTTTTTCATAAAATCCAATTTAATTCATGCATGAATGCAAGGACAATATGATTACAGATTTTGGGGGACAAAATTATTAGCTTCTTGTATAGAACAACATTTCCTCCTCCCTCCAGCACTAAATCTCTATTTCTTTACTTATAAACTCTCAAAAGTTCCTGAAAATAGACTCTATCTTTTTTCATTTCAATTGCATTCATATGATAATTATTTCACAAATGAGTAACATTCCTATAGAAATCTCATGGCAAGATCTGGAGGACGTGGATTAAGCATTTTGAACTTAGTTTGAAGTACCTAGTCTATGTGTATATGTTCACTAAAAACTATGTATCTTTCAGGTCTCCAGGCAACTCATAGCCACTCAAAATAGGCAGAAATAGCTGAAAATACTACAGCATGATCATGTTCAAAACTATGCCTGGAGCGTCTGATAAACAGCTCACGACCATATTGAAAAGAGAGCTTTTAAATAATGCCAAATTGACGTTAAAGGAATGAAAAGCAACGATCTGAAACATCCAGTGTTTACAAAAAATTATAACACACAGAGTTCTAAAAGTAGAAGCCCTTATCCATTTTATGGAAAAAGTTTGGGACAGTTGAACAAAGCATGTAAGTATGCACTGTAATGGTATGCCCTGTCTTGTGGAATATTTTTAAAAATGAAAAATATAAATTGGCTGTCTTTCTTTTGAATAAAAATAAGTTCCTAGGAAGATCAGTCAGTTCTGGTTTGTTGTTTGGTTTTGTTTGTTTTATCTAAGTTTTGTGTATGTATGGTTTGTTTGGTCAGTTTGTTTTTAATGTAGAGAGACAAGCAGTGCTTCGCTGATCAACATTTGTACTGAGCTGAAGGTCAGACTTCCAGCATTTCTGCAAGCCCATATATCTGAATTAATAATTGCCTTGCAGATACTGGTGAACGACAAAATCATTGCAATGCCATTTAGAGTAATGGAATCATATAACAGCCCAGGTTGGAATGGACCTCAGAAGATCACCTTGTCCAACCTTTCATAGGAAAGAAAGCTTATACTGGGTACAAAAATAAAAAGAAAAAAAAATTAATTATTTACAAAAAAATTATTATTACAAAAAAATGGAGGAGTTGGTAAAACAGCCTCTTATGTTGTCATTATTATCGTCCCCTGTAATTGTCAGCTGGATATATAGAGTAGTACAGTTCTTAGATTTTAAAACTGGGAGAGATCATGATAGTCAGCAGTTGTTTGGTTTTGGTTTTGTTTTTTTAAAAAGCAAATGTCAACAAAGTCTAGCTCAGGAATTTTTTCACCATTCACAGTAAAATGTAGTTAAAATTTTCGGTTGCTTGTTTGGTTTTTTTTGTTTGTTTGTTTTGGAGGGTTGTTTTGTTTTGTGGGATTTTTTAAGAAAGCTAGTCTACAGTCTTAAAATGTTGGACAGCTCGTTTCACATTGAAGTGATTCATTTTAAATATCTTTATATGTCTTCCTAACTTTATAAAGTGATAGAAGATTGTCACAGTCTTCTCTGCCAGGTTAGAAAGCATATAAATATTAAGTATTTTATTGCTGCGTGGCCTCATGTAGTCTTCCCACTACATGGAAATATCCATGTAGTTAATATCCAATAATTATTTTAATAATTATCCAATGGTATTCTTCATGGGCAGGGTTTGATTTTGTTCTCCAGTGTCTGCTCAAAGCTTTGGTGCAGGTTCTTTGTAGTGTGTGCTGTTCCATCTAGGTAATAAATTTAATCCTGAGCTACAACAACTAAAAAATCTTTGTTTTATTTGCATTTTTATGGTTTTTAGCTAAAGAAATTTCATCTCCTTTAAAGTTTACACTTATTTTTACTAATCAAGATACATTATACCTCCATATATTCTAAGTAATTACACAGTTCAGTAGGTATTTATTTTTCATGCTATTTTTATGATTTTAAAATATTAAAAGCCACCTTTTCTATCTAAATAAAGTTTATTTAAGTAAACTACTTGAATAAACTAGTAGATTTAATGAAGCTGAACAATAAGTTGCAAAATCAAGAATGTATTTCACTGTTATAAAAATAATTATAAAATATTATTAGAATAAAATGTATAATTATGTATTATATGTAATTATAAGTAAGGCATATATCTCCTTTTCAGAACTGTGATGACTGTATATCAGAGCTCTTAGGTACAGTATAACCTTCAGTCACTTATTAACTTCTTCCTTACCATTAATATTTTTTCAGGATAGTATTAGTAAACCCTAATCAGCACCAATAACATTTACTACTTTGATAAAGTATTTCTTTACCAATTTAATCAGAAAACACCTATTCCGTGATAGTTTATGGATCCAACAACATCTTTCTCCAATAAATTCATGTGGAAAAATCTACCTTTAAGTAGCTATGATATATTTGGTTTTAACAGTAATTTTTCAAAATAGGAGTCGAAAAGATTTCATTTTCAATTTACCATCATTTTTAGAAGTGACACTAAAATCCCTTAGGGAAAATTTAAGACTCATGTCAAGACTCAATAACTCACTTTAAGTACTTGTATTCTTTGCATTTTACCCAGTCCTTCTTTCAGGAAAACCTTCCTCTTCACAGTCAAAATACATATTTTAGTTAATTATTTTCCCTTTTGTTTTAGTTTCACAGTTATCAGTTTCAAAATACTACTGTATTCAGGCAAGTTAAAGACACATTCCCGGCATTGAAACTTACTGCGGTCATTATATTATCATTTTCAGCACCACTCTTCCAAGCTTTTCAACTCATGACTCAGAAGAATCCTCTATCATTAAAAATCTGCCAAGCAGTCCTACTTAGTTAAGACTTCACACAACATTTTACTAAAATTCCTTAAATGCACCCTTAAACATGTTGAAAACAGTAATTCATACAATACTAACACATAAAGTGCTAATTTGTTCATTTTTTTCTGCGATTTAGTATGTCAGGCTAAGCATTCTGTAAACTTTAAAAAAGAACCAGTCAAATATCAGTGATCTAATTTATCAACAGACATATAGCATCACCTCTGATTCCAAGAAACTTTGACCTGAATAAATGTAATCGTTTTAAATGTTCATGTTTTGTTCTCCTTAGCCTTTCATCCTTTGTTGCTGCTTAACTAGAATTGCAACATCTTTAAAAGGAAAGATAAACTGAAGAAGCAATTAAGAACAGATACATATAAAGTTTTTTCTTCAACTTTTTCCAGTTCAGCAGGGAATGGAATGGTAATGAACATACTCTTTCTACAGGTTGTGGGGAGTGGGGCTTTTCTTGGCTTTTTTTCGTTTGGGGTAGGTTTGTTTTGGGGGTTTTTTTGTGACATGGAAAGAATACTATAATCTGCAACCGTGTTTCTTGCAACTTCAGAGGATTTTTTTGGCATTGTATCAGTCTACCAGGATGTCAACGTCATATTGCCAAAGTTTGAACAAGACTACTAGTCTTACATCTGCTTTATGCAGTGGGATTATATAAAAATGATTCTTTGTACATTGTTTCCTAAATAAACCTGTTTTGGTTCTAAACCTGGGGACGAGACAAACTTACTTGAAATGCCTGGTGACAATAGCAATACTGTTTGCTTATGCAAAGGCCCTGAGACAACATTTTTTTAATCCAAAGCTATACCTAGGGAATGTGTTGTAAAAATTCTCTGAATAAATGTGTCACACTGAGATCCTTTACAATGCAAAATGGAGGGAGCAACAGTGAATTTTTTTCATGAGCATGAAATAGTTGATTTATTGGACTATTTGAAAAACTCTCATTTTATGTCCTAAGGTATATAGCTTCCAACAGTGCTAACTTATACTCGAATAGCTCTGTAGTGCTAAATATATTTAATAAATATTTCAGGTGCTGTGGACTGAAAATTTATTTCTATTTACGTTTATAGATTTCATCACATTTTACTCATTTTGATGACACTGAATCATTTTTTTCATCAGCTGATATCCCATATGTAAAATTTCATATGTTTGCAAAGTACTTTTTTGATGATCAGGTAGCAGAGGGAATACTGATATAAATCATATTACTTGAAATATTGTATTTTAATCCTTTTGGTTCAAGGATTCTATGTTTCTTATGTCTGTGGGCTACTGCTCACCTTTTTTGCTACCATAATAGAAATAACAGTCACAAAATATATTAACTTCTGTAATGTCATCATCGATACTGTCAATAAATAAATTTAAGACTGGATTTACAAAGAAAGGTGTAAGTTTTCTTTCCTGTTTGCAAAGAACTAAGTATATTTCTTGCTGTTATTCAAGGTAAAGAAATATTACATGTTCTTAAACTTTTGGGGCAAGTAGAGAGTAAAATAGACTATAATTAATGAGAAAAGTTGGGAGTTAAATTTAAATTGTCAAGACATTGGTAGGGAAGCTAGGCAAAATGGAAGAAAAAACAACTATTAAGAAAATTAAATATAAAACAAAAGGATTTTGACCACAGCTTTTTTAAAGTACTAGCTTAACAAAAACTCAGGAGAAACTTGCCCCAAGTGCATTACATAAATTCATTATTAGTTCAGTGTTTTAGATTAAGTGGTCTTCCTTCCATTAGTGTCTGTAATGTTTTTCTGTCTTTATCCTCTGCTGCTTTTTGCTATAAAATTATTTTAGCTGATGCCATTCTTCAGTGAACCTTGACTGCATGAAGTTCACTGCATCCTGCATGCCAGCAAAACAAGTTCCAAGAAAAAACTAATTAAGACTAAATAATTAAAAGCTGCATCATTATACATGTATACAGGCAGCATGAATGAAAGCCACCTGTCCAGGCACAAAGCTGACTTTTTTAGATTTTCCTGTATTCAAATTGCTAATTAATACTTTCATGCTGTATCTTCTTTTCATGGAAGAGTGAAATAGTAGAAATATTTTTAAATTTATGTACAACTAAATGTAGTTACAGTGCACATTCATCAAGATAGTGTATTGGAAGCCTTGCAGAAGACGTTGTATTTTAGGTGTCAAGGATCCTTGCAAGCCATGGCTGCTCAATTGGGCCTCATACTTAGGACTTGAGAAACCCCTGTGTCACTCATACCACCTGTAACTTAGAGTGTATCTTTGGGAAATGTCCACTGTGTGCAGATCAAGGGGTGGAATGTATTCATGCTGACTGAGGGGACACTGCATGTTTAGTAGGTAGAGATCCCACACAGCAGTTCCTGAGTGGTTGCCAACCAGGGCTGTGCTGCAAAAAACTCTGTGGCCATGGGATAACCTCAGACAGAAAATGACAACAGTGGAGCCTGAGGCAGCTCCCACTTGGTGGCATTGCCATGAGAACGTCCTTTGGGAACAGAGTTGTTTTCTTGTAAAGAAATTATATAATAGCTCAAGAACCAGAAGGGAGAGCTTCCCTTCATGGGTAGGATGTGCTCTGCTCTACACAGTTTGCTGTAGGAAAATCCACTCGGGCTCCATCTGATGCTGCAGGAACGTAGGGTTGAAGGGATGCAAGATTTACTTGTTAGCTATATTCCTCTTCTTCTGTCTTACTAAATATCATATAATAACAAACATTTGTTATCATAGTTATATTAAACACTAGTTGTCAGGCTTTTTCTGAAAACCTGAACCTTGTTTCTGTCCCTTCACAACCCACACTGGCACACAACAGAGGGAGACTATTTAGGACCTTAAACCTTGCAGAGTGGCATGACAGAGTGGACTTCTCTTTCCTAGGACTTGCAGGGTAGCAATGGAACAGGAGCTGGGTGGTCCTACCTTTTATAGAGCCTGTGAAACTGATAAGCAATTTCTTTATTCTGAAGTAGGAGTACTGCAATGCCCTTGAGTCTGGGTCTCCAGAGAAGCTGACAAAGGAGGGCAGCTGCCACCAACGTCTCTGTAGTCGCACCATACATAAGAGGAAATACTGAGAGCATGCCCCTTTGACATATGTGGACCCTGTGCCATACAGAGGTGGCATTCTTCTGCTGGAAAAAGCTGTTACCTCTACTTGTGGCCGCCCTCTGGAGCTGGGAGCTAGGTGTGAACACTGCTTGGGAAGTGTTAAATCATAGTACCCCTGGTGAAAACTGTCTGCTAGACCTTGGTCAGACTGTGAGTTGACAGTGCTATATGTGTTGTGACAACTCACGAATCAGCTTCCAATGTGCCCACAAAATCTGCTGCTGTTGCCTTGTTGATGGGGCAAACCTTGGTTTTTAGAAAGTTTGTGTGTTTAGTTGCTTTGGTAGGCTGCTAAACCTTTCTGAGGAATGTGGTCAGAGAAGGAAAATGGTATGTTAAACAGTAAAATTAAGGTAAAATTTAGCAGAATTCACCAGAAAGAGGAACTTCTCTATCCAGAGAGCTTTCACACTGCTTAATTTTAAGAAATATTGCGGTGGTTTTTTTGCAAATATTGGAGGCATCAGAAACTTATTTTGTTTGTAACACAGTAAGCTTTTTATTTTTATTATTTTTATTATTTTTCTTCTTTTTTGTTATTTTTGTTCTTTGCATAACACTTCCTTCCAATTCAGAAGGAAACAACAAGAACAAAAAACTACTGCACTATAGGTTTTAAAATTGTTTTTAAAACCAAAATATCTGCTTGAGCTTTTTCAGAAGTTGGGAAACTCTGATGTCACACTCCATGGTCCAAATCAGACATGAGAAATTGAGTTTTTTATTAAATTTTTATTGAGTTTTTTATTATTTATTAATAATAAAGTGATCTCTTGACTTATTACATTATTTTATCTGTCACCTCCTCTTATTTCTTACTTCCTGACTCCAGATTAAGAGGCAACTAGTACCTCTCTTCCTCTACCACACCACTCTTGTAGTATCGCATTTGTCTGAAGACCTCCATCCACACCTGAACCAGCACTACTGTTGAAACTCCACAAATTTTTCACCTTCTCAGTTTGCAAACATTTTAATGTTTTTGAAAGAGATGGGCTGGGTTCAGTGTCATTCCTGTAGAAATTCCTTTGCTGTCCCTGATAATATCTACTGCTACCTTATTTCATTAGGGTGAGCTCCCAGCATCACACCTGCTTCAGCATGGTCCCCAAACTGAAAAATCCAAGAAATCTTTGATATTAGTACATCTCACCAGTGAACTGTCTATCACTGCTTGCCAACTTACTTTAGTGAGCTGACTGATGAATCCAGTATTGGATTACTGGGAATCATAGAATCATTTAGGTTGGAAAAGACTCTTAAGATCCTCAAGTCCGATGGTTAACCCAGCATTGCCAAATCTACCACTAAGCCATGTCCCCACGTGACAGATCGGCACATTTTTGAGCTTTTTCAGGGACAGTGATGCCATAACTTCCATGGACAGACTGGTCTGCATTTCAGTGAAGAATTTCTTCCTCATATCCAATCTAAGCCTTCCCTGGCGCAACTTGAGGCCATTTCCTGTCGTCCTGTCTCTTGTTAGCCGGGAGAAGAGACCGACTCTCACCTCACTCCAAACTCTTTTCAGGTAGTTGTAGAGAGCAATAAGATCTCCCCTGAGCCTTCTTTTCTCCAGGCTAAACAACCCCAGCTCCCTCAGACCCTCCTCATAAGACTTGTGCTCCAGGCCCTTCCCCAGCTCCATTGCCCTTCTCTGAACCTGCTCCAGCACCTCAGTGTTTTTCATGAAGTGAGAGGCCCAAAATTGAACACAGAACTCATCATGAGGCCTCACCAGTGCCAAGTACAGGGTGACAATCACTTCCCTGGTCCTGCTAGCCACACTATTGCTGATCCAAGCCAGGATGCCATTGGCTGTCTTGGCCACCTGGGCATCCTGCTGGATCATGTTCAGACACTGTTGATCAGCACCCCTAGGTCCCCTTCCACAGCTTTCCAGCCACTAGGTTCCAAGCCTATGTACTGGGTTGATCGTGGCTGGATGCCAGGTATCACCACCTATCACTCCCCTCCACAACTGGACAGGGGAGAGAAAATATAATGAAAGACTTAAGAGATAAGGACAGGGAGAGCTCACTCACCAATTACCATCATGGGCAAAACAGCCTCAGCTTGGGGATATTAACTGAATTTATTACCAGTCAAAATCAGAGCAGGATAATGAGAAGTAAAATAAATCTTAAAAACACTTTTCCCCAACCCCTCCCTCCTTCCTGGGTTCTGCCTCCTCTCTCTCCCAGCAGCATAGGGAGATGTGGAATTGGGGTTACAGTCAGTCCATCACAGGTTGTTTCTGCTGCTGCTCAGGGAGTCCTTCCCTTGCTTCAATGTGAGTTCACTCCCAAAGGAGACAATTCCCCATGAACTTTGTCAGCCTGAGTCCTTCCCATGGGCTAAAGTGTTAGTCTCCTCCACAGGCTGCAGGTGGATCTCTGTTCTACCGTGAACCTCCATGGGCTGCAGTGGGACAGCCTGTCTCATCATGGTCTTCCCAATGGGCTGCCAGAGACTCTCAGCTCCAGCATCTGGAGCACCTCCTTCCCCTCCTTCTTCACTGACCTTGGTGTCTGCATAGTTGTTTGTCTCACATATTCTCAGTCCTCTCTTCTCTGAGCACTATTACACCTGCGCAATAACTTTTTTTTCTTCTTAAATATGTTATCCTAGAGGCATTACCACCATCTCTGATTGTCTCAGCCTTGGCTTGTGCTGGGTCTATCATGAAGCCAGCTGGCATTGGCTCTTTCAGATATGGGGGACATGTTTCTTGCAGCCTCTCACAGAAGCCACCCCTGTAGCCCCCAGCACCACTACAGAAACCTGGCCATGCAAACCCAATACAGCCTGTAGCACTGCATAGGACTGTTGTGACCAAAGTGCAGGACCTGGCATTTAGCCTTGTTGAACTTCATACCATTGTCCTCATCCCATCAATCCATACTGTCCAGCTCCCTTTGCAGAGCCCTCCTGCTCTCCAGAAGATCAGCTTCCCTGCCTAACCTGATTTTTCCTGCAAACTGAGCGTGCAGTTGATCCACTTGTCAATATTGAACAGGCCTGCTCCGGTTACTGAGCCCTTGGGAATACTGCTGGTGACCAGCTGCCAGATGGATGTAAGTCCATTCACCACTACTTTCTGGGCCCAGCCATCCAAACAGGTTTTACCCAGGGAACAGTGCACCCATCCAAGCCATGAGCAGCCAGTTTCTCCAGGACAGTGTTGTGGGAGACAGTGTCAAAGGCTTTACTGAAGTTCAGGCAGAAAACATCCAAACTCCTTCCCTCATCTACTAAGTGTGTCATTCTGTCATGGAAAGAGATCATGCTGGTCAAGCAGGACCTGTGTTTCACAAACCCCTGCTGGCTAGGCATGATCCTTTGGTTGTCCAATACATACGACATGATGGCACTTGAGATGAGCCTGCTTTATGACCTTCCCTAGCACTGAGGTCAGAGATGCACAGAGTTGTGCAAAAGTCAGGATCCTCTCTCTGTACCTCATTCATTTCCAAAACACAGAAGTTTCATTCTCTCCAAACACTTGCATGTTTGATTGTTATTATGCAAACAGGGCACTCCAGATCATAATATAGATACTAAGAACAAACATGGATGTTTCAACTCCAACCATTCAAATATAATTATTTGGAAAGAAATTGCTTCCAACTTCTGATTCTAACAAGAAAAAAAATTGCTATGTTAAAAAGGTTTCTACTGATAATCCAATTTCATGCTTATAATCCCTAAGAATTTAACTTCCTTTTTGTTTGTACAGTGCCATGGGCTTTCATGGCTTCGAGCACTATAGCTTATAATTAGCTAAGCTATGTCAGATACATGACAAACCTCCAAGGCCATCCTGAATATAAGAACTATGCTGGTATGTTATTCATTAATATGACAACAAAGTGGTAGTTTTGTCTTCATTTTTGAGTCTGCAGAGTTCCAGATTTCCTATTTATAGCAAGCACTATAACGAGGTAGGATACATACTCGAATGGAATTCAGTTCAAGACACCAGCAAGTGAAGGTTTTATCAAGGACACTAAAAAGAACCATCTTAAAAAACAAGGCAGCTATTTAAGAGAAGAAAATGAGAGCCATGGCTGTATTCCAAACCCACTTTCTTCTTACTGATAGTTTTGAAAGATGTTAATGGCGACCACCAGAGATTATTGATGGTGGTATGTATCCCACAACTATAAAAAGTTATTTCCAAGGAGTGTTTTGAACACCCTTGGACTCAGTAAAAAGGACAATTAACAGAAGGCAAATAAGAGAGGTGGGGAACTGTAAGTAGTACCAGTATCTGTGGTACAGTGAATAAATGATGACAGAGATGTTAGCAGTTCTCTTGGGCTCTACTGAGATAATTGACTTCAGGCTGGTGGTTGGGTCAAAGTAATGACCTGGGCCATGCAGTCCTGCATTGTCACATTCCCAACCCCACTGTTCCTTTTTTTTTTTTTTTGTTCAACCTGACATTGAAAATAATCACACTTAGAAATTACTAAGAATTCACTTAGATCTCAAGGATAATCTTAATCTTTTAATTTGCAACAGTATGAAAGAGGTTCACTATGAAAATTCACTTCAATTTCAGAAGGAAAATTCTATCTCTATTTGGTTTTGCCATGATGGATTTAATATTCTTTTCATCTTGAAGTTAAAAAGCCCTTAAAACTCACAGTCTACACTGAAACAATTAATAAGTAGAGAAACTAAAAGAAACATATATTTCTATATTATATAACAGAACTGTACACATTTAAAGTGAGAGAGAATACATATACTCAAGACAAGAAACATTTTAGAAGTGAAAGAGTATATTTGTATTATATATATAAAACACAATCATACAAACCATATATAAAAGACTTTTAAATATGCACAGATGATTTTCTCCAAATATTTTGAAAACATGGCTGCAAAATATTAGAAATGCTGCTGTCCAACAAATTTAATGCAATCAGCACAACAACCTGTTGCTCACATTTTGTTGTGAAGTCCGTTCAGAAAGGATGCCTTATAGAAACTTGAAAGTAACTAATTTGTCATTGGAACTCCTTTTGATATTTTTGATTGATGTTCTGTAATGGGTTTGTTTAGCTAAATTGTTTAGCTCATTCCATTTCCTAGGAGGGAACCTCGGCTAGGTCACCTGATTCATATTGACCAAGGAGATATTCCATACCATGTTACGTCAGCTCAGATATAAAGAGGGTGAGGAGGAAGCTCTTACTCGCTCTTCCATGATAACTGCCCGGGTGGCTGGTTGCTTCTT
>JAWWLV010000100.1:53101278-53114106 GCA_035041135.1 Platyrinchus mystaceus | reverse complement strand
GGTTCTTTTGCTCTGTGTGTAATGCTTTTAAGTTTTTTTTTGTTCTTTGTGTAAATACCTTTTCTTAGCGAGTTTCAGTTTTACTTTTTTTTTTTTTTCTTCTCTTCCCTTTCCCTCTGGGAGGGAGGGGGGTGAGGGTTTGTGTGGTTGGGGTGGACACCTGGCATTCAGCCAAGGTCTAACCAGTACGGTTTTGGTGCCGAAACCTGGGAAGACTGCCAAGAGAAGCAGTTTATAAACACTGCTTCGCTTATCTGTTTGTTTTGCTAATTCAGGAACATACTAATATAAACATGGCTCTACGCCTGGACTTTGTTTTCATACCTGCACTTTTACTAATAATCTCTGTGAGCTGTGGAACCTATCATCTGAAAGACCACCAGGGCGATGGATACAATTTTCTTTCCCTTCTTGACCTTGACATAGATGACTTTGTGACAAAGACGCCAATGATTCTTACTAATCCTTGCTTAACCTGTCTGGCAATGGTGCTGCTGCTAACCAACATTATTAGAACATTATGGGGACTGGGGAATGTTGCCTTGTTGCAGGACAAAACAAACTTCAAGACGTGGGACGTGCCTTAAGGGGCCCAGTTCCTGGATGGCAGGGAACATGGATGAATTTGGGCAGGTTCTTAGGGCATTTGACATCCCCCATTGCCTGGGACTTCACACCAGAACAAGTACTCAAGCCTAACAAACTAACATGTCATTTAATGGATGCGTGTCTTGCCTATTCCAATCAAAACCAGCAACTTCTCGCCCTGTATTGGGGCCTGGCCCGTGCTTATCGAGCTGCAGTTCAATATTCTAAAAAGGCTATGACAGAGACAGGGTCCCAAACTATAACACTTGAAGTCATTATTGCCCCCATAGTGAAAAAGAAGACATGTATAAGGAAATCTACAGGACCTAGAGGCCTACCTCAGTGATTAGTAAGGAAGGAAGAAGGAGGAGAAGGATTAATGGAAGTAATAACAGGAGAAAAAGAGGGGGCAAGGCAAAAAGGAAGGCTGATCAAATAGAGAAGAAACATAAGCCTTTCTGGGAGCCACAGTTTTTTTGGAGGATACATATCCCTGAGTGCACCAAAATAGTGAGCCCTCTTTACTTAGTGACCTGTAAGAAGAATGATTTCCAATGAGGTCCCAAACAACAGCAAGCCTTTAAACAGATTAAACAGGAAACTGCATATGCCATGGCCCTTGGACCAGTCAGAATAGAACCAAACATGAAAAATGTTCTTTATTCTTCAGCTGGGGATAATGGTCCCTCCTGGAGCATCTGGCAAAAGGTGCCTGGTGAGACCTGAGGCCAACCACTCGATTTCTGGAGCCAAAGCTATAGAGGATCTGAAGCCAACTACACCACCATGGAGAAGGAAATCCTAGTAGCTTATGAAGGAATACAAGCAGCTTCAGAGGTGATTGGCACAGAAGCACAGCTTCTCCTGGCACCCTGACTACAGATGCTGAGCTGGATGTTCAAGGGAAAGGTGCCCTCTTCTCATCGTGCCAATGATGCTACATGGAGTAAGTGGATTGTTTTGATTACATAACATGCCCGAATCGGAAACTCAAATCACCCAGGAATCCTAGAGATCATAACAAATTGGCCTGAAGGTGTAAAATTCAGTCTGGCAGATGAGGAGGAAGAACAAGTGGATTGGGCTGATGAAGCTCCACCATATAATCAGTTACCCAAAGGAGAAACAAATTATGCCCTCTTCACTGATTGTTCTTGCTGTATTGTAGGAAAGAACCGGAAGTGGAAAGCAGCTGTCCGGAGTCCCACTCAATAAGTGGCAGAAGCTACTGAAAGAAAAGGTGAATCGAGTCAATTCGCAGAACTCAAACCTATTCCATTGGCCCTGGACTTTGCTGAATGAGAAATATGGCGAAGGCTTTACTTCTACACTGACTCGTGGATGATAGCCAATGCTCTGTGGGGGTGGCTGGATCGATGGAAGAAGACTAATTGGAAGCATAGAGGACAACCTATCTGGGCTGCTGATTTGTGGCAAGAAGTTGCTGCTCGAGTCGAGAAGCTGACTGTGAGAGTTTGCCATGTAGATGCCCATGTACCCAAAAATCAAGCTAATGAGGAACATCACAACAACAAAAAAGCAGACCAAGCTTCACAAGTTGAGGTGTCACAGGTAGAGCTAGACTGGCAGCATAAGGGAGAATTGTTCCTGTCTTGATTGGCCCATGATGCTTCAGGCCATCAGGGCAGAGATGCCACTTATAGATGGGCGTGAGACTGAAGGGTGTATCTAACCATGGACACTATTTCCCAGGTTAGCCATGATTGTGAGACATGCGCTGCCATTAAACAAGCAAAAAAAGTGAAGCCCCTGAGGTATGGTGGACGTTGGGATCAATATAGATACGGGGAGGCTTGGCAGGTTGACTATACCACACTGCCACAGACCCGCCAAGGTAGGCGCTATGTCCTTACCATGGTAGAAACGACCACTGGATGGTTAGAGACTTATCCAGTGCCTCACACAACTCCCCGAAATACCATTCTGGGTCTTGAAAAACAAGTACTGTGGCGGCATGGCACTACAGAGAGAATTGAGTCAGACAATGGGACTCATTTCAAGAACAGTTTAGTTACTACTTGGGCAAGGGAGCATGGCATAGAGTGGGTATATCACATCCAATATCATGCATGAGCTGCTGGGAAGGTTGAGTGGTGTAATGCACTGCTAAAAACTACTCTGAAGGCATTGGGTGTGGGGACTTTTAAGAATAGGGACCAGCACCTAGCAAAGGCTGCATAGCTAGTCAACACTAGAGGCTCTGTTAATTGATCCGGCCCTGCCCAATCAGAATCCCCTCCCATTGTGGATGGAGACAAAGTCCCACTAATTCATTTGAGAGGTATGCTAGGTAAAGCAGTTTGGATTAACCTTGCCTCAAGCCAAGGCAAACCCATTCATGGGATTGTCTTTGCTCAGGGAACAGGATATACTTGGTGGATAATGAGAGAAGATGGAGAGATCCAATGTGTATCTCAAGGAGATTTAACCTTGGGAAAAAATTAATTCGTATTCTGAGTTGTATATTGCAGGAAATAAGCCACCAGATGAGGAAGACCAGAAGTAAGCTGATGCTAGTGTTCAACAATGAGACAGCCTTAAAAGACAAAGACCTCTATAAGCGTGGGATATAGGCAAATATGGGATGTGGGTGTGACGTAAAATGGTATGGAATAAGGGATGGAGATTGTATTGGGTTTGTTTAGCTAAATTGTTTAGCTCATTCCATTTCCTAGAAGGGAACCTAGGTTAGGTCACCTGATTCATATTGACCAAGGAGATATTCCATACCATGTTATGTCAGCTCAGACATAAAGAGGGTGAGGTGGAAGCTCTCACTTGCTCTTCCATGATAACTGCCCAGGTGGACGGTTGCTTCTTGGAGGAGGGAACGCTCCACTTCTTGTGGGGAAATAAAATTTACTGTTGGTTCTTTTGCTGTGTGTGTAGTGCTTTTAGGTTTTTTTTTTCGTTCTTTGTGTAAATACCTTTTCTTAGTGAGTTTTGGTTTTACCTTTTTTTTCTTCCCTTTCCCTCTGGGAGGGAGAGGGGAGGGCGGGGTTGCATAGTTTGTGTGGATGCCTGGCATTCAGCCAAGGTCTAACTACTACATATTCCTATTGAAATATCTTTCTGAGATCCCATTTGCATCTGCCTGCTGTAAAATAATTTTGAAAATAACGTTTTTTCCCATGGAATTTAAACCTAAAATTATAGTATATAAAATCTCTACGGTAGTTGCTTTAAATATATGATCTTAAGATAAAAATTAGTCCTTAACTAATGAACATATGCATTAGCTACCTAGTTTCAGAAAATCTTCATGAGAGGTTTATCTAGTGAAGGAATAAGAATTAATATACTGGATCTCATCTAAGGAAGTGGAAAATAGGGTTAAAAGTTCTAAGAATTTGCTTATATAAATTATCAAATTGTCCTTACCCAGGAAAGAATTCTGTATAAATACCCATTTTTTTTATTTTTTTTTTTACAATGGCTGTGAAAATTGCAATAGTTCCTTTTTTTATAGTAGTGTTGGGCAAATAATATTTGTCCTTCAGAACCAACTTCTTTCCTAATGAATTTAGCATACAGCGAGCAAGAAAACAACATTAACCTACTTATAAAACAACATTGCCTACTTATAGCTTCTATCAACACACTGGAAGACAAAAAGACTAAGACATTCACTTAAAATGTGAATAGAAATAAAAGAAAACCAGAAGATAGGAAAGCTTAGCTTTAACAAGAGTGTGTTAGTGTTATTTGAAGTAGATGTCCTTTGCACATCCTAATGTCAGATAGCATACCTTAGTGATGAGACCACCTCAAGCAGTTTTCAGAGAGCTTTGTCTGCACTCTATCTTTGAGACAGACACATCGTATACACCAGAATTACTTTTAATCAGTACAGATGACTTTTCATCAATATTGCTGTCCTAGACCACAGAGTGAGTTTTTCCCTTAGAGTTCACCCTCAATCCAAAAAGCAAATCTCCTAAGCATCTGCCAAAAACGTATCCTCATCCATATTCCTAGGAGAAGCCTCTCTTTGTTCTGGTCTGGTCACTCTTTGCTTTACTCAGAATTTGTGCCTTGCTCTCTTGATGTTGTGGTCTCCCTGATGTTTTCTCTCTCAGCTTTGCCCCTGTCCCACTCATCTGTTGCTGTTCTCTGCAATAGTACAAACTGTTTGCTTTCCAGAGCTTTGTCTACTCAGTGTGAAGGGGATAGAGCAAGGTGAATGGGCAGCCTTCATGCCTGCTGTCTGGCCACAGAACTTTTAACAAATAGGCAGCAAATCACAACCAACAAACCAAATTAGGCAAGACACCTCACCTGCTTTTACAGAACAGAACTCTGTGCTCTTTATAACTGACGTTACCTAATTGAATACACTCACTGAAATATTGGACAACTTTCAAATGTCTACCAGCTATATTCTTGAGAAAAATAATGACACCTAGTGACAAAACAGAAAATCACAACTCTGTCTTCACTATGCAGTACTGAAAAAATACACGTTCACCTCTACACTTATGGCAGCAATATACACACTGCAGCATCAACAATAACTGCTTCTTGTGTTAAAAATCAGCACAAATGACAAAAAAGACTTAAATTGTCTAGTTTGCTTGCATTTAAATGCACAACATTTTAATTTTGCAAATAAATGTCCCCAACACTTTACCTTAAGGCCTGAGACACTGACATGTCAGAAAACAGTAAACTATAACTTGCACTTGACAAACTCCTGTAAAAAACTAGCAAAAATTGCACATACTGTTTATATTCTCCCCCTTGCCCCTAGTATGGATGCTACACCATGAAAGTTAAGAATTTTGTGTTATTCTGCTCACAACATAATGAATGAGATAAAAACTTTATGGTAGTTATAGATTACAATACATGAGTTCAGGCAATGACAGTCTTTATAATCTTTTCTGAAAAGCTGGGGTTTTCTTTCTCCAGAAGGCATAATTTTCCTCCTGGTATCCTAGGCAGTGAATAAATTTCTAAGATATAAAATTTGTACTCATGTTTCTGCATGTCAGTTCTTCATAACATTGATGTTGGCCTGCAAATGTTTGCCAACATTTTGTGTGCCTTTTTCAGCTTTTACTTTACTAACTTGACAATATAGCATTGTGTAAAACAATATTTGTACTATTTAGCAGTTTGTTTTATGTTCTATTTTACATGATACAAAACTAGGCACTGAACTATATCACATTATTGTATAACATAGGTGACCCTATTGTGCCATTCTGAACTCCTTATGGGAAACTTGTTGTAGGACCTATAATTCTTATTTTCACAGAAGCTACATTATCTATTGTGTCTTATATATCATCTTGTGGTTCTTTCCTTTTCTCCTCATAAACTTTAAAATTCACCTAGAAGGCTATTTCAGTAATGCTACAGTAATTTAACTGTCTATTTCCTTGGTAAAGAAAGACTGCATGTGATACAGCAGCCCATTGTAGTTCAGGAGCATATTTCTGCAACATATCTTTTCTATCCCAACAGCTTATATATATACATATATATATATGAATTCTATTGTATAGTTATGAAATTTAGACATATTTGCAAATGTGTTCTGAATAGTAACACAAATTAAAATGTAATCTGATTTTGTGCTGGGATTAGATCATCTTTGTCCTGTTATATATAAAAAGAACACTGTTGAAAATTCTATAAATTGTGAAATAAGAGATTTACTTATATGCATGCTTATTCCCATTAATAGAAGTGGACAAAGATGTTTTGCCTTTCAAGTCTGCATCAAGTTTTAAACAGAGCATCTCTGCAGGGATTAAAGGAATTGATAAACACATCTCATTTCATTTTAATCCCATGCTGACTCCAAGAGCGGCACCAGAGAACTTCAGAAAAAGTGACTAAAGCAACTACATCAATAAATTCCTATTATAAATCATGTCAAAATATAGCTTCTAGTTTAAAGACTTCTCCAGCTGCTCTGTTTTTTCCTGCCTAAACAAAAATTTTAATTATTAATAAGTTAATTAATTATTAATAAAATATATTGCATAATTTATATAGGAAAAGTGTTGTTTCTAATGACAATGGAAAATCTGAACCACCAACTTAGCTGAAGTTGATGATGATGATAAAATAATATAGTAGTAAAAACAGCTCCACTTTTCCCAATAAGAAATAAATTTTATTGAAGTAGGAGGATTTACAAGAAATTATACTATAAACTCCATCTGTTTTTCCACATTAGAAATAAAATTTGAAATTTGTAATTGTAGCTGGAAAAGATGAAATAGCTTCCTTAATTAACTGATCCATATGGTTTTCAAGGTGACAACAGTTACCCTGAAAATAACCCCTTTTTTATATATCTTTGACCAAATTTTACATTTCTGAAATAAGCACAACTTTTCATTAATTTCAGAGTTCTTCCTCAATACAACATGTTATAGCCCTGGTCTTCAAGGAATGTAAACAAATTCTCTCTTGCAAAGTCAGCAATCAGTTAAAAAGTCCACAGTTCAAGGTTGCATCTATATTCATGTTTTAGATTGGCTCAGGAGTGCATTGTGAAGCTAGTCCACCTTTATCTGTTTGATTTGCATAGCAGAGAAGTCCTGTAGCATAAATAATAGGCAAACGAAAATGAAACCAGAAGGTAGGTGCTAGGTCTATGTACATAGTGCACTGTGGTCATTAGGACCTAACTGAAGATAATCTGAAGTAAACACAGGCAGTTGTAGGCACTGGTTTCTCAGTACCGACTGCTTGAATCTGCCATAACCTTGCTCCTCTGCCTTGTTAAGTTACAGCCTAAGAGATCTTTAAAGATTAAAGACTCTGAGCAAAGTCCTGACAAATATTGAGGATGTCTAAAATTGCACTGTAGAAATCACTAATGTCTGTTTTATCATATACCATCACAGGGACTAATAAATTCTTAGTAGAAAAGTTCTTAATACCTATGCTGGATAAAGTGAATTTTCCAATCTTCCTCTACACTAAACATGGAACACTGAAAGGTATGTGGATACAGTCTGCTTCTCCCAAGAAAGCAGGTTATGCTTTGAAGACACAGACATAGAAATGAGTTCCTGAAAGATGAGTCTGTATATGAATTTCTAACATGAAACTTGCTCTTCAGTAAAAGTCCAGGAACCTTGCCCAAAGTGAATCTGGGAAGGGTACAAAAAAAAAAAAAAAAAAAAGGAAGTAACCTTGTCCCATGGAAGAGCAGTAGTGCCTATTCAATGATTCACATCTTCAACATATACAAATATATATGTACAGTTAATGTAAGTCTGTTCGTCTCTGAATGTGATCCTGCTTCTTAAGGCAAGATGTGCATAGCCAGATATGTCAGTTGCAAATAAAGATGAAAAATGTTATTTTCAATCTCACACCTTGCAAATTCTCTTAATTTTTTTTTCTCCATTTCCCAGTTTGAAGTGAAAATAGAACTTCTGAGAGTACAATATTGTTTTGCATGAATGTTTAAGCAGCTCATGGTGCCTACATATAGTCCAGGGAATGACTCATCAGAATTACTGAAATGTAAAAGGGCTCCTGCTTTGTGGTATGCTTAGTGTTTTAGCTTTTACTCATGTCTGTAGGTATCATAGTTAGTAAAGACCACAGAAATTTCATCATTATACGAGATTTCTGGGTATCATTTGGATCATGATATATTTAATGATATCATTGTATCTATGCCTTAGAGCACAAATACTTATATAAATTATGAAACTACATGTATTTAGCAATTTCCAACCATCCACAGGTAAAGTGATTAATACTTCTTAATTTGAAAGTATAACTTAAACATAAAAATTAGACATGAGTAGCGCTGAATGTTACATTTTTCTTAACATATTTACAATTTCCTTTAAAAGTAGGCCTTGCTATAGTTTGCTGGATCACATGACTAGAACTCAGAATATCAATTCCTGCAAATTCCAGTCAATCCTGAATACCATATTTTTTTGCTGAATACCGTAAGACCATTGGGTAAATAGCTTCTATTCTGTCATAGTGATATCCCTTAAAAGTCTCTGCATATAGGCTTCAACAACTTGGAGGAAAAACCATAGAAACTCATTGTATATTTACTGATTTCTTTCTGTAAATCTTGATGCAGGTCTGCAACTTATTTTTTTTGCAAATGGCAGCATTCGAGGTAACTCATCTGACTTCAGATTTGCAGTAAATTGAGCGTAATGGGCCAATATCATCACTTGTTGTAAACACTGGTTAAATCACCTATAGGTGTTCTTACTCAAGTTCTGAACACAGAAAAGTTCCAAAAAAGTTTCATGAATATTGCCTGGGGTGGCACTGATCTGAAGCAGCAAGTGTCAGAGAAGATGACGAGAGCATACTTGTTGATGTATTCTTAGAGATCTCATTCAAAATCCAGAGAACACAGCATAGAGATTTAATTACTCGTGACAATAATTTCTGATAAGTTAAAAATCTCAAGACATTAAAGGATTTTGTTCTCATTGGACATATGAATTCACAGAAAGGCACAATGCAAACACTCACCAAACTGTATACTTCTTCATAAATGGTACTTACCTAAAAAGTAAATAAACAGAAAGAAACATTAACTACCTGGGCAGAGACATATGTACATTTCAGTGTCCTTAAAATCTCAGAGGATCACAATATTTTACTATCAAATTTTGTACTGGCAAAAGGTTCCAGGCAGAGCATATTACTAGATTTGCAATTTAATAGTCACATTCTCGTATCAGCTTTATTTTTCATTCCCTCCCTCCCTTAATTTTGGAAAATCACCATGTTTAAGGTCCAAAAAGACTTTCAAAGTTGTGGTACCTCCATAACATTCAAATTGCCAGAATAAGTTGCAGTGCAAAAATGTGTTGGAAAAGGTTTTAGCCACAAAATTAAACATAAAAACAGCTATAAGAAGAAGAATGAGCATATTCCTAAGCAGGTTATTAAAAAGATTAAGGGTTTATCCTTTTTTTTTAATAGAGCTTTATATTTTAGTTTTAGATAATGCTACTCTGAAATTCCAACCATTTCTAATATTACAGCTTGGAAAATTGTTCCAATATTAGAAATATTTAGTACTAAATAGCCTTATTTATTCATAGATCTGACTTTTCAATCCCATGCGTTGCCTACCTTTAATAGAGTTAAAAAAACCCAACGTGGCACAAAATTGACTTGACCAACTTTGCAAAAAACCAGTCAATAATCAAACTGAAGTAATAGTTTTGTCTTCAAAGATGCAGTCATGTTACATATATAATGGAGAGAGGATAAACATGATTATCTCTTTAAAGTATCAGGCATTCTTTTGTTTCCAGTTCTTGCAGAGCGGAGGGGAAAAGAAGAATGACAAGAACAAGAAAAAACAAGACAAACCAAACAAAACAAAACAAAAAAAAAAAAACAAAAAAAAAAAAACAAAAAAAAAAAAAAAAAAAAAAAAAAAAAAAAAAAAAAAAAAAAAAGGAGAAATTTCTTGACTGGTACAAATTTCTAAGCTGAGAATTTCTTGCTTGTGCTTAAACAAAGGTTAAGAGAACAGATCCAATACGTAACATAGTCTCTAAACCAGTATTTGGTCATGCATATGAAAAAACCCAACAAACAAACAAACAAACAAAACCAAACCAACAAAGCCCCAAGATCAAAACCCAAAATCAATTTTTATGACCAAGTACTGCCATTACCACATAGGGTTGATCCATACTCTGGTACAGATGTTCTTAATAATTTTGTGTTGCTGCGTATAATGTTTTCATTCCTACATGTCTACAGGCATAATAAAATCAGTTATTTCCAGTACTTCAGAGTAGCAAAGACACCTGACCATTTGTTAGTTACAGAAAGGTTTCAGTTTCTGTTCAAACTAGAAATAATGAGATTTGATAAGAAAGGTCTGTTATGACACTAGCAATCGTAAGACTGTTTAATTTGTTTCACATCATATATTTCACATGTTTTGTGAGCTACTTCTGCATAGCAAAACACAGTGTCAGGACCTAAACCAGACTGAGCTATATTATATATTTATGAAATAGCAGTGAAGCTGCTGCACTGGCTATTGTTATGCTGTGCCCAGTAACCTGGTTACAATAGTAATTGGCTTTTCTTTTTTCTTTCCCTTATCTATAACACAAATGCTCCACTGTTGCCAACCTAGGAATTTTGTGATTCTAGCAAACATGCCCATCTGTGCATACTGTGCATAACAAAGCTGGAAAGATGCATATATACTTTTAGAAAAACGTCTTTGTCTTTTTGACTCTCCTCATCACAGTCATAATATACAGCCAGAACAACAGCACATCAAAGTTGACAGCAAATATGTTATTTATCCCAAACTAAAACTCAGAACAGCAGTCATATGTATCTTAAGTTCATGCAAAACAGTAGACAGTTCTGCTTCACATAGAGTCTTTTTCTTGTAGTCATTACAATTGAATTTGAAAGGTATTGGAATTATCTCCTAAAGTCTGCCAGGCATTTAAAAAGGTTTGGGAAATGCATTATAATTCAGAATTTTCCATTTCAACCATTGAAAAACTGTTAGCCATTGAAAGGCTCTTCCAAACAAAATCTTTAAAGCCAAGTGGAAGCTGCCAGCACTGTAATTGCCTGCAAAACATCCTTGGTCCAGATGTTAAACAAAAAAAAATCATTCCATTAATTGTCACAAATGCCTTTATTTTTCTAAATACGTGCTTAACCTATATAATGCCTCATGAAAGAAATACTAAGTTGAAATTCCTAATCTATGTCTATACAAATTTCATTAATTTCTTATCATGATCCTGCTGTCACACCTGCATTACCTATCCTCTTTTAAACATTAGGATCTCATGTGCAGGATGCTGTCCACCACTGTCCCTTTAGTTCTCAGAGTATGCAACTGAGAATGCAACTAACCAAAGTAAATTATAAGAGAAGAATTGTTGAATGTTTTTGATACTAAAACAGGGTTGGGGTTTTTCTTCTATGTAAGCATAAGTCTTGTACATTTGCTCTGATGATACCTTTCTGATGCTATTTTTTCTTCTAATGGAACTACAGGCAACTAGAGCCCATCTTATGTGTATTCTTAAAAGCAACAGAAATTAACTACATCATACACTGTCACATATTAGTTGGAACATAAGAGCAGAGTGGATGGGCATTTCTGAGTGCCCACAGGAAGTCCTCCTAGTGAACTTTCATGAGCAAACTAATTCTCATTTCTCAAGAGGGGAAAAAAATACAACTGAACTGAACCCTTTTTCTTATTATTTATGTATGACATTCACCACAAAATGAAAAATAATCACCATGCTTTGTGCTGTGCAAAGTCACATGAGCAGGAGAGGATTACTTCTCTAAGAAGTCTAATAATAAGATATTGTCTACCTTTACTTCAGGAAGGCTTTTGACAATGTCTCTTATAAAGTTCTTCAGTGAGAATATAGAGACCTGGGCTGGCTGAGTAGAAAGTGAGGTATACTGGTTGGATCCATAGGGTGGTGGTCAGTCATATGAAGCTTAGTTGGAGGGCAGTATCTAGCTGTGTACTCTAGGGATCAACACTGGATCCAACCTTGTTCAACATCTTTATTAATAATTCTGGATAATGGGGAGGAACATACCCTCAGGAAGTTTGCCGATGACTCAAAACAGGAAGGTTTGGCTGATTTGTCCAGAGATTCATGTTTCCATCCAAAAGAACCTCAAAAGGCTAGAGAAACGGGCTGACAGGAATGTCATGCAGTTCCACAAGGAATAGAGCAATAGAACAGTACATGTTGGGGCCACCCAGTTGGAAGGCAGCTTTCCAAAGAAGGCCCTGGGGGTCTTTGTGAGCGCAAGGTTGAAGGTGAGCCAGCACTGTGCCCTTATTGCACAGTTCATGGTCTCTAGGTCTCTCTGGGAGGACAGTTGCCATCAGTGCCTCTGCTTAGCACTGATGAGGCCACATGCAGCATACAGTGTCAAGTTCAAAAGAGAGATATAGCTACTGCAAACAGTTCAGCAAAGAACCACTAACAGGATCAAGAGTGTCTTAGTTTAGTGAGATACAAGTGTTTTGCTGAGGATGAGTTATGAGGAAGACCCAAACTCCTCCCTCTAAGAAATTGTAAATCTGAAATTAAGAGGGTCCAATTGAGAAAAATGTGGAAAAATAACAGCCCTTTATTAAAGGATATATGTGTGCTGGCAGAACAACAAAAGAACACAAATAAAACAACCAAACAATAATCCTATACCCAAAAATAATCCCCTTCAAAACAA
>JAWWLV010000100.1:53086188-53101178 GCA_035041135.1 Platyrinchus mystaceus | reverse complement strand
ACCAAACAATAATCCTATACCCAAAAATAATCCCCTTCAAAACAAACAAACAAACCAACCAAACCAAAACCAAACCAAAAAGTAAACAGTTCAGTTTGCATCCTTTGGTGCAATTTTAACCACAATCAGCAGGGGGTGCTGTTGGATCAGAGAGATGCAGAGCCTGCAGTGCTCTGAGTAAGTCAGCAGGGGGCGCTGTTGGATCACTGCTGGTAGCCACATCGGGGGGCCCTGGGTGTGCTGAAGAGGACGAAAATGGAGGTCTTCACTCCCCCACACCGGAAAAAAAAAAAAAGGAGAAAGGATGGAAAGAAAAAAAGGTCCTTCCCAGCGGAAACTTACACTATCCTGCTGGCTCAGTCATGTGGTGTGTGGCTTCCCCTCTCCTTTGATGTGCACAAGAACTGCTGCCAAAAAAATGGAGGAGGGGAGACCTCCTGAAGAGTTCCTTGACAATGAATCCAAGCAAATTCCCAGCTGGCAGCCAGGCCAAGAACAAAGCCACCTCCTAGCTCCTGCCACCCGGGCCCTGTCCCAGCCAGGCAACAACGGAGTCACTCCCCTTTTCCAGGAGAGGAGGAAAAAAAAGTAAAAGAAATAAAGAAAAAAGTCCTCACCCCTCTCCACACACAAGATCTTGAGGGCCATCAACTCAGAATGTGGTTCTGCCAGCCACTTCTTTTGTGTTAGTCAATGGCCCAAGCCACAGACAACCTGCCTATTCAACATCCCTTTCACACTGTAGGCATCAGAACAAGTCAAACCATGACAAAGAGTTTGGAGCATTTCTCATACAAAGAAATGGTTGTAGAGCTGGGACTATTTAACCCAGAGAAGATAAGAGAAGGGTCTGGGCTATCATATCAATTTCTACAAATACCTAGAGGCAGGTTATAAAGAAGATGGAGCTAGGCTCCTCCCAGTGGTGCCAAGTGACAGGACCGGAGGCAAGGGGCACTGAAACACAGGTGATTCCCTTTGAACTTCAGTAAACATTTTTTTGCTGTGAGGGTGAGCCCAGGCGCAGGTTTACCAGAGAGGTTGTGCAGTCTCCATGCTCGGACATACTCAGCAGCCCTCTGCAGTTACATCTGGACAACCTGCTCTAGGTGGCCCTGCTTGAGGAGGAGGGTTGGACCACATGACCTCCAGAGGCTCCATGCAGCCTCCACAATTCTGTAATTCTATTTAAAAATAGACTGAACAAAAGACTAATTCATCTTTCTTGTGCAAGTAAGTTGATAAATTCTTTTATCCTTTCAAATGCCTTTTTCACAAAATTTCTTATAAATAGCTTCTCATTTTTGGCATGTATTTTTAATATTAATTTTAAATAAGTGACTCAAAAACCATTATTTGTTTATTTGAAAAGGTACCACATAAAATTATTATAAATCATGTATTTTTTCTTTAAATCGCATCTTTAAAACCCACCCTGATTATTTTTGTCTCATTTATGTCCTGTAGACTACTTTAAGCATTAATTGTATGCTTTATACATCATCTTCTTAATTATTTTTTTTTCTAGACTATAATTGCTCTGTGGCCCTTTTGGCATTTCTTGAGTAGCACTGTGACCCTTCTGATATTTGTATAACACGTGAAAAAGAGTCTCAAATTTGACAAGTACTGATAACCTGATCAATTGCTTTCTTGCATTATTTGAAACAATACTGTTATTTCCATTATTTCACAGGAAAAAACAAGTACAATCTGCCTTTTACATAAAGAAAGTGTTATTCCCTCACCCTCTTTCTTTTTCAGCTGCGAAATACAAAATCACTGTGGACATTTTCATTAAAAGAAATTGCATTTGAAAGGTTTTTAAGATGTACTTTACTTACAAAATTTTTACATACACTGATACACGTAAGATGCTTGTCAAAACATGCCCCCTGTAACATCAAAAGAACAATGGATGGCAGAAAGAAGACAGCTCACAGTATGGTTCCATACATTGGGGAATGTTTGCTACGTATGAACATTCTGCCTCAGACTATGCCCTAAATTACTGTCTAGACCAACAGGAAATTGCCTTATTTCTGTTTTAGCATTTCTGCATAAGACTGCTTTTAAGTATATTCAAGACAATATGTAGTTCAATGATTATTATACATTAGCAAGGCACATTATCTTTCATCCAATATTATAGTAGAGTGATTACTTTAATGACAATAATGGCCTAAAATATATATACAATAATGGATTTGTTTCAAGTCTTTGTTCTGCAAATAAGAGGCACTAATTACCTTACGCAAAGAAATCCAAGCCACAATTAAACTTTCTTTAAAAATTATAATTATAATCTGCATTGTTTCATGACTCATTTTTCTAACATAGTGCTGGAACACCACTGCCCAGAAAATCTGAAATTACCTCCTACAGTATTTTCTTTCCTTTTTGCAGCAGTCCTCATAGAAAGCCACACGAGAGAACTTCATACGTAAATCAGCTTTGGGAGTGTAGGACCTCACAGGCAAGTGTGGATAACTGGGCTCTATCCAACAGCTGTAGAGTTTGTCATGCTTACCTACCTACTTCTTTCATGTAATTGTGAAAAAGCAACTCATGATTTTTTCTCTCTTTTATCAATTTGACTGAGTCATTGTCTTACACTGTTTGAAACACTGCATTCTATTACTGTTACTATTACTACTATTATTGCTGTCACTATTACCAATGCATTGTATTACTACCACAACCAAAACCCAAATATTCCACAGCCCAATATCCTTTTTGAATAAACTCTTTTAAACATCTCTAAAGTCACTAATCTCATCTTTTACCTCCCAAGAATAATTTTCAGAGAATATATTTGTACATAACACTGGCTTGAACCCCTTGAAATGCATGTTTCATTTGCCTGTTGTAGCTTCTTTCCTGATAAGTTTGAGAATCTTCATATTGTGAACTGTTTGCGCTGATAGCCCAAATGACAAATTGAACTTTATTATAGCTTCCATCCACAGTCTCAGAACTCTAGGCTAAGTTCTAGGATGTTAAATTTTGAAGTATGTGGTGTGGTGGAATGTATGGAAGTACTAGTTTTGTTAGGCTCGGGTCAGCAGAATAGAATCAGCATGCCATCAAGAGTCTGCACTCAGAGCGAGTGATGATTTTTTAAACACACAACAATACCTAGGCTTGCCCAACAAGGATCCTTTTACAAAGGATCATACTTCTGATTTTAAAAAAAGGAAAAACAGCCTCCCCCTAAAGACCCCTATCCCTCCATCCCCTGCCTCTGGAAGTTCTTTCTTTCCATCTGATTTACTGAGCTGCTGCTCTGCAAACACGCTCTGAATGAGTGATGTAATATAACTCAGGAAGACTTCAGGTCTGCTATGTAAAGTACAATGACAATCACTGCAACCCTGTTGTCTTCCTTCAGCCCTCACTAGAATTTCCCATTTTTGCTCTTTTCTTACTTAGGACTCAGCAAACTTACAAAAAACCTGCAAATCTGCTTTGTTCAAATGCATTTCTCAGAAGAGTAAGGAGGAGAGAGTGAGGCTAACTCCTATCACATTCTTCTCTCTAAAACTGGTGTAGAGGGTCTTTGCAAGCAGCTCAGAGGGGGCCAGGGAAGCAGTAGCAGAGTAGGACCAAGAAACACTAAACAGACAACTTCCAAAAGGCAGCACGAAACAAAACAATGGTATCACAGATGCTGGGTTTGTGGCTAAAAAATGCTGTATAGTTTAATATTGTGTAATTATGCTTAAAAGAGAAACTACAATGCTGGAATGAGGTGCGTCAATGACAAACATATGGAAAGCAGGGAACATACTGCAAATTCACACAGTGATTTACTTCACTATAACGAGAGCTGAAGTCATAACACCTCATCAGTCATAAATTTTTAATCAATTGTTAATTCAGACATTCTGGGCTGCCAATAAATTTTTCTATTTAGCCCCTTTTTTCAGGATCTTTCAATCCAGCATATCCTAATTGATGTATTCAATACGGATTAAAGAGGTTATGCAGCAGCTATTGCCATTTTATCTTGCTTTATATTAAAATTGACTTGCAGTGAACTTATGCTTTCTACAGATGCATAAAGATACAGTTCTATGAATCCATAATTTGGCTAGATACATTTCAATTTCTGGTTTAATTTTTTCACTTGACATATTTTGCCCATACTCTAATACAGCTATAGATGGTCAGTTGAAAACCCTTAATTTGCTACAAAAAATCAGCAGATATGGGGAAACATAATTGATAAAATTATATAACTAAATAATGGGTATATAAAAATATATATAGACACAAAATCATCTGAAATATTTCCAGATGAAAGCAGAAAATCAGTGAAGTCAGTTGTAAAGTAAAATTTTAACCACATTTTATGCCTTCTGCAGTAGATTGAACCTTGCATTATAACACTATCCCAAAATGTCTTTTAAAGTGCGAAAATGTGTGATAGCTTTTCAATAAAATAAATATAATAGAGAAATAAACAGTAATCACAGAAAATCTCGTATTCTATCAGCTTATATACTCTCTGAAATTACTGCGAAGTTATTTTTACCTGACAGCATGCCACTGCCTCTCTGTTTGCTGATCATTAGAATAAAAAAGCCTCTTTTTTGCCTTACACATCAGAAGATGCATGTTTACACACATGCCAAACTAATGCACCATGGAAAACAGCAGTGGACTTTACATTATTCTACAAGAAAAAGGAAAAAAAGGACAGCATGGTCCACACATCACCAAATCCTTTCTTGAACATTCTTACTCTTACTCTACTGACTTTTACTCTTTTTGACTAACTCTTACTCTATTGACTAACAAAAGACTTTTAGCAAAGGCAATCTCCTAAAAATCTTGAAAAAATTCTGCTCTGTAATTATTTAATGGTAAGATAAATCAGCCTAGGCTAAAGGGACAGCATGGCATTTTCGTTTATTTTCTGCAATATCGAAAAGGCTAGGTTGAACAGTAAAACAGGAATAAGACTCCTAGGCCTCTATTAGTAAGCCTTACCAGTGTTGTATGGTTCCAGGCTCACCCCAGAGCTGTATAAGTTCTTATATATGCACATTCAGAATATAAGTCAATCCAAGTAAAAGTGATAAATCAGATCAAACAAGTTACCGAAGAACAAAGCATTTAAACCATATCTTACCAAGTTGTTTGAGTTCTTGGTAAAGGTTTGTCAGAGATTATCTAAGTTACTATGTGCACCTTTCTTTTCCTCTTCTCAGTTTTGTCAGTATTGTTCTAAGTACAGTGTTGTTAGGAGAAAATAAGACATGATATTGCTTCCATTGAAAGCAAATGTAGAATCTCTCAAAAGGAGTAGAATTAGCCTGTGTTCCCTTGAGATGAGCAGTTAGATTAATTCAACAGAATTTGAGCCTGCTGCAATACTGTCTAGCAGACAAGTAAACAATATTCAGGATATATGCAAATAACTTGGCCAATTCAGGTGAACAAATAAAGGGACTGTTGCTAATCATTAAAAAGCATTAAAAGGAAAGGAAAGATTTCTTGTCTCTGATACTGTCAGTTTCCATACTTAAGTATTGGTGAATAAGTTCAGCCATACATGACACCACTGAACTCATATTGAAAGCTCTCAAAATATGTCTTTTCCATGTGGGAATGTTCCAGGTTGCACTGGTTGGACACAGACATAAAAACTACTCTCTAGTCACACACACATACACAGACACAAATTCACTGGTTTGGAACATAAGTTGACCTAGATGGATTTTTGACTCTCTGACAGAGGCCACTAATAGGTGCTCATGGAAAAAGTGAAAATAGAACTTCAAGAATAGAATGGCATTTCTCTCAATATTTCCTGTCAAAATGTGGAAAGCTGAAGTTGTGGTTGAATTCATATCATCGTTTTGAACAACTCTCAGTAGACTTTTAGAATTGGGTTTTGTCTAAATATATCTTGAACTCACACATTCTTTGGCATCCACATAAACAACTTTACTATGCATTTTATGAAAAAAAAAAAAAAAGAAGTCAAAACTTGCTGCCTGATCAGCAGACTGACCTGATTCTTACTTGAGAAATAGTGAGTGACTTCTCCTTATTCAGATTTCCTCTGCAGTTTGCAATTGTCTATATTTTCTCATAAACCCAAGCCCTTTTTCAAAGTGAAGCATCTTGGTCTATCTGACCTGTCTTTGCTGTTCTCACTATGTGTTTCTCACTTTTCTAATAATTCCTAACAATCTGAGTATGTTTTAAACTACTTCTTAGCATCAAGGTGATATTGTCAGAGGACTACCCACAGTGATAATTAGAACAGTGTCCTCAAGGTTGTTATTTAAAATCCACAGTTAGTTATGCATGGCTAAAGTGGTTTTTTCCTTCATATTAATATTTATTTATTGCCAATGAACTTCCTTCAACATGTTTCTTCACATGGAATCAGTATTGCATGACAGCTTTGTCTCTAGGAGCTCTTATAAAAGTACAATACAAAAAGCTATTTGGAACACATATATATAAAAGTCACTGAATCATCTTTACTTGTGTTTGCTGACTCATTAAAAAAACAGAACCCAACCAACCACACAAAAGAAATGAAAGCATAAAACCCAACATCTCCCCACACCAAAAAAACCAAACAAACAAAAACCCAAACAAGCAAACAAACAAACAATAACAAAAAACCAAACCTCACCACATCCTCAAACCAGTTCTGAAGTATGCTTTTCTTCTATAAAAGCCCATTGCATTAAAAGTTTTAGTTTCATTCTAAAAGTTTGTGGAATTTGTTCAGTACAGAACTAAGGCATGCTTGCTAACAATTCTCTGGATTCTCCACAACAGATTCTCCTTCTCTCTCCACAAACAGCAGTATTAAAAATCCAACATCATGTTTGCCACTATCTGATCTTTTGGTAATAACAGTAATCTCACTGATAGATAGAAGTAATAGTTTTACAATTTTCTATTTGAATTATTTTACAAATGTTGAGTGAATAGCATCTGGACCTGTAAACTTATTACTTTTACCTTTTTTTTTTTTTTAAGAGTAGTGATTGGTCTCTGCTTAAAACAAGACTTAAACTCAACGCTTGTAAACAAAACTTCTATTTGACAACATAGCCTGTGTTATTTTTTTCTTGAACTGAGACAGAAAAAACTTGGTTTACTTTTCTGCTATTTCTTTGACTTCTTTGAATACTCTTCTCTCTCTCAATCTTTTATCAGGTTGTGGGTAAAATATTATATATAAAAACACAGAGTTCTTCTCAAAGAAATTATAAAGTGGGCTAGAAAAAGCCCATTATCTACCAGTGTGAAGCCACAAAATCTGAAACAAGCTCTGATGAACTGAAGGTATGTTACTAGCTTTTAGGTGTTACACAACACACTTGATTCCAATGTGTGACAGACTTTATACAACTTTAGAAATACTAATACTGGCCTGTAATACAGGGCTTGATTACATACAAAGCATAACACAGTTAATTTTTTGCTATTTAAAGAGGCATGCAGAAATCTAGAATGCCTTACACCAGCACTGTATTTTCCACAGATTTTCTGGACAGAAAAATAACACTTGGAGAAAATTATTGAAAGAGAAATTGAAATGACATGAAAATATTCCAAAGACTTTTGACTAAAAAAATAAAACTTTTCTTAGAAACCATGCATTATGAAACAACATTAGCTTCTATTCTACAGCTCTGTAAACAGAAAGATCAAGTCTTTGACAAATAACTTGATCAATAACAATAAATTCAGTTTTATGCTTTGTATCACAAATGCCTTATTTTTTTCTCTTTTATGAAGGATATACTTGGCACAAAAAGTAGTTAACTTTTATTAAACTGTATATGTTAAACTGTATAGGATTCACCAGTCTTTCATTGAGACTATTAATTTTACTATTTTCAATAAACATTTTAAATTATATATATTGAAAGGTTAACAAAGACCATTACTTCCTGCTATAACAATTGGCATAATATGCCCAAGTTTGCCAAGCATGAAACCTATCAGTTATTCAGACAGTATATTGTAATTATGACTGTTGGTTTAGTTCTGTTTTTCATTGAAAACACACTGCTGATTAACTGAACGAAACAGCCCTATATTACTGATAATTTACCTCTTTTTTTTTTCTATAGTATTGTACTGAAATGTAGTAGTATTAATCAGACTCTAAAAAGCCCTCATAGTTAATAGGTTTACCAATGTTGTGTTCTGCTTAGTACATATTCTGTGCTGACATATCAAACACTACAGCAGGGGAGAGCTAGGGCAAGCCACAAATGAACAGGGACATTTCACTTCAGTTTCTAGGCAACACAGGAAAGTGTAATGGCTGTGCAGCATGCTGATCTTTGTTCCAAGAGCTGCTAGAACTCATAATTACCATGTAGTTTAAATATAAGCATTTGATTCTTCTGTCTCATGTATTCCAATCCTCCTCTTTTTTTTTTTCCGTTTTTTTTTCTTTCATTTTTTTTTCGCTTTCCCTTTTAGTCATGTGTGGAGGACGTATTTTTTCTGAAATAGTGTCTGCCTGTATGATCAGTGTAGCCACTCTTTGAAGAAAGTCTCTCAGTAAACATCTATTACTAAAATGATGTTAAAATCAAATGATACTGCAAAGAACAGTCACAAAGATGGTCAGAGGGATGGATCACCTCCCCTGTGAGGAAAGGCTAAGAGAATTGGAATTGTTCAGCCTGGAAAACAGAAGGCTTCAGTGTGACATAATTACAGCCTTGGGAGCTTACAAGGAACACAGGGAGGGACTTTTTACAAGGACATGTAGTGACAGGACAAGGGGAATGGCTTCAAGCTGAAAGGGAGTAGTTTTAGATTAGGTATTAGAAAGAAATTCTCTATAGTAAGGGTGGTGAGGCACTGGAACAGTTGCCCAGGGAAGCTGTGGATGCCCCATCCCTGGATTGGGTTGGATGGGGCTTTGAGCAACCTGGTATAGTGGAAGGTGTCCCTCCCTACCCATAGCAGGGGGCTTGGAATTAGATGATCTTTAAGGTCCATTACAACCCAAGCCATTCTGTGGTTCTGTAATAGCCATGTAACTTTGCCAACTCAATTAAAATGATTTTCAGTCACTACATATCTGAAAACTGCATTTCTATAGTGACATACTTTTATGTCAATTTTGCACAATACTACATAAATGCTTGAATATCAATATACAAAATGATGTTAAAAGTAAACAAGCAGAACTTCTATTACCTGTCCCTAAATAAATATATGATATAAATATAGTATGTATTATAAATGTATGAGTTATAATATAACATTATATCAAGGCAATTTATTCCTCAAGCACATATAATTCTGGGCTTGACTGTGGGAGGAGACCTGCTCAGAGCCATGGAAAAGTTATCAACCCTTCAGGCAGCAACACTCTGCTGCAAAGTGATCTCTACCCTGAGCAAACTCAACAGCCAACAGACTGCTTCTGACAATGTACCACCCACACCCTCACCCTACGTGTTCAGACCTGGTCTTTTTCTGGCATCCAAGTCCTCCAACTACTGAAAGCAGTGCAGTTCAAAGAACAATAAAGTCCCACAGGTCTAGTATTTATTCTCTGTTCAGTGGCTGAGAAGAGTAAGTTTGCAAAGAAATCAATTATTTTGCTGCGTTTCTGTTAATTCTATACATTTATCTCCCCTGCAAATAAAATGGAACTACATTGGACAGCTAAACTGGTCAGAAACAATCATACTGAATTCAATACTGAATTAAATCTGAACTAAGTTGTTTTTATAACTGTTTGATCAGTTTCTAAATGGATGATTTTAATAAAGAAAATCAAAGCTTTGCAACATATTCATGCAATTTTAATACATACAAAAATACTCTCAGGTTAAGATTCACTTCAACTTAACAAGGCAATTTCCTTTGATTGGACTTAAAGTTGTAAATGGGTGACTTGTGCTTTCTCTCTGTCCTTTTATGTATTTAACTGTTATATTTTTTCCTTGTCTTTCATTCCTGATTTGACTTTTTATTATTTTTGTCAAAATATGTTTATTTTACAATTGCATGCTTGTCTTCCTGCATTGGAAGCAAGAATTCTATTTAAGACATAAAGAAATTTAAACTACTTAAAAAAAAAATTCCAGTTCCGTTGGGCTTAGGCTTTGGAAAAAGCTTATTTACCAAACAATAGTCTTTGCAAAATTAATTTAATATAATTTCTTTTAGGAAAACTATGATAACATTTTACCCACAATAAGGAAATGGTCAACATCACATTAATTTTATATTTTCTCTTCAGAGTGCAAGAGGAAAGAGAATTTGAAGTACATCCAAGTTCCAATATCTAATTCAAGTTTGTTATGTTTAAATTATTTTTCTTCTAAACCAGATTTTTCTTTTGCTCTTTTTCTTCATTTCTTTTCCCTCCTGAACATCTCTGTACTTCATAGTACTATAATATTTGCGTTCTTCCAGCTTGAATTTTTTAACTAATATCAATTTCTTTGCCACCATAAAAATAATCCTAGTTTGCAATAGAAGAAAAATATTTTGTATTTCTAGTGTCATTATAAATAATATTAGAAGAAGAAGCTTTTGTTTGCCTCCTTCCCCACTTGCTGTTGTTTTCAAAGCTGTATAAAAACAATACAATTTCAGTGACTCTAGAAAAGAAATAAAGGAAATGCAATAAAATGACATCATATTTTTTTGCATTGAAAAAATCAACAAAAATCCACACCAAACCAACAAAAAACCCAAAAAAGCACAAACAAACAAAAAACCCCCAAACAAATCAAAACCCAGCATACCCTCAGAAAATGCTTACAAGAAAGGTTATTAAGATCGTAAGACAAGCTCTCAAATGTTAAAAATACCAGAATTGCTTGTCCAAGCAGCCATATTTTGTCCTTTATCTACAGCACACATTATCATCACTGCTTTTTAGCAGTGATCACAACTGTCTTCTTCATGAGACCAGCAATACTTTGGGTGAGCTGAACAAATGCATTTTGCAAACAGAAAGTGAGGCAAAGGGGCCTCAAACTGAAGGGTTGTTTTTGTAGACATTGGAAATTGTAATGAGCTAAACAGGGAACATATGCTTTGTATTTAAGAAAGAAAAACTACTCTGTAAACTCATGTTTGACCTTTTCTCCACCCCATGGGATGTCTACAACTTTTTCAAAGCTCGTAGACTTTTGCACTGACTGCGCTTTCTGTGAATCAGACACAACTGAGCTATGAACTTCATATTCAAGATTAGTGTGGCACATATGCAAAATCTGGTGACAACCAAGATAGATGGATTCAGATGTACTTATTCATGCTCAACTACACTAATGCTCTGGAGTTTTGCTACAGGTCAGTGGGTAGTCTTACAATTACATGCCAAGAGCCCCTAAAGCTTGTATTATTTTAGTTTTTGTTATAGTTAAAAAGTTCAAAACAAAGATAATGTTTTCTTAGATTCTTGCAATATCTGGGTTGTTGAACATCACAAGAAACTATAATGAATATTTAATATTCAGAAGATGAAAAGTGAACATTTTCTTAATCTGTAAGCAATGATAGCACTTCATACTTCTCAATATTTTTTCCAATGTTTTCCAAAGCATTTTTGAGATAAACATTATAATGTTTTATTTCAGTATTTAGACATTAGGACGATAGAGTATAAACAACTCTGTTGGCTCCAATGAATAGGAACTGATGGCAGAGCTAAGTTTAAAATCCCAGGATATTTTGACTCAGTCTCACTACATATCCATGAAGTCATGTGTCCCTTTAATGAATTTGCTTACAAGACTCAGTAACCATAACATGTATTTGTCTGTTATTATTGTAACTGGGAGTTAGATTTTTGTATTTTGTTAATGCACATACCTTCTCTTTCAGCAGAAAAACTCCTTCTCTGGAGCTACACAGAAATCACACAGAAATAAGGCTTTTATTTCAACAGCGGAAAATTGATGCATAACTGCAGTTTACTTTTTTGTTTTCCCTTGTGACCTGATACTGATGTCACTATGATGTCATAGATGCTGATTTCAAAGAGATATTATAATTTTTTTCTACTGATTTAGTTGTTTCTCCATAGATTATTCATTTAATCAAGAAAATATTTCCCAAACTGTACTTTACAACTCATTTTGAAATCTAAAGGTACACAAAGTTCATCTTCTAACTATGTTGGTCAAGTCACTTTAACTTTTTCCTCCTCAAAACAATTTAAGAAGTTGATGATTACTTAGGTGTTATGATTTACTGGTCTATTCAAATAAATGAATGGAGCAGAAATAGATTTGACAGAAATGCTTCCTAGCCATCATCCAAAGATTTTACCTAGAGAAATGAGTCATAAGTTACCAGTATAAGCAATATTGTATTAGTGTTTTTATAGAAAAGCTGGACTTCTCTTTTTGCAGTTACAAACAAGGAAATTCATTACCCAGAAATTTATATTTTGTGGTAGTAATTTTATTTTTCAAACTGTTAAAATTAATTTTGAACCAAATAACACTTTAATCTAAACATGATACTGATTATTTTTATTATTCATTGTATGAAAATGCAATAACATTCAAGTACCATTATTTCAGAGACAATAAAACTCCTGAGAAGGTTAAACAACTTCAAATTAGTACCAAAATCCCTCATGTTACTATGCAATCATGTACCTATATCAGATTGAGTATGAAAGCAATTAAGACGTTTTATAGAGAACTACTGAGAAATTAATTTGCCAAAGTTAACAAAGAGTATACAGAAAGTGGCCTTGCTACAGAAGGAGTCATGATTTCTCACACATTAAACTGGATTATAATAGTTGAAAAACAAGTATGTTTAAGAGCTTCACAGGAGTTAAAGTAGTCCGAAATGAGATAGTCATTGATAACACTGTATGTGGCCTGCATTGTAACCTGTTTGTCAACATACTGAGGCATCATCAGCCTTCAAGAAGTGAGTCAGACAATTTTAGTGGCTTTCAATCAGATGACTTTTATATACACTCAAGCATTATAACTCTTGCTTTTCTCCAGCCCTACTAAGCCTCAAATCTTAATGTTTCTGACAAGGCTCTACTGCTAGGTGGTTGAGCTTTGCCCCTTACTCTCACCCACGCTACTTCATCTGCACTCAAATGCTCCAAAACCAGCTAGCCCGATTCTTTCAGCTGTTCATCTTAAATCCCTTATCTAAGACTACTGTTGCTTGTGAAGTCTTTAGCTTATTGTCTGCAAACTATAATGTCTTCAAGCAGACGACTTCTTTGCAAAAGTCATAGTTAAATTGTGAGCTTCTGCTATGAAATCATTATATGGATGGAATTAGGTATGCAAAAGCCATTCAGTATTAGTTATCTTTGCAGAATCTATTTAATGAGCTAAACCTAGTCCAAGGCTTAAATATCCTTAAAAGGATTAAAGGATTAAATTACATTTTATGTAACTACTTTGTTTTACAAATTAAGACTGTAATATTAAAGACATTGGTAACTACGTCATCATTCTATTGAAATATTTCTTGCACATTATATACGCTAAAGACTGGAAGAGTCCTAGTCTTTTCTGGTGTAGGCTCTGTGAACTTTCCAACCAAGTTTTGTAAACTTAAGTTCTTGCATAAGTTAACATATGCCACTATTGGTTGGTGAAGAAATGACTGCCTTTATAATATTATACGATTTCTATTTCGAAGTAATTATTTTTTGTCATCTGTATAACTCCCTCTATGATAACTAAAGCATAACTTTTCTATTACATGTGAATGGAAACAACAACTATTGAACAGTTTCAGCTCAGAGCACAAGATTTTATAAAAGAAATATTACCAAACAACTTTTACAGACCAAGGTCACTTCATGATGACCTGCCCTTCCTTACCTCTTCTATGTATTTTATCAATGATGTTTCGTTGTGTGCATTCAAATAATTGATAATATTTTTATAAGGCTTTTAAACGTTAATAGATTTCTAATACAATAAATTCATGTTTTATCAGAAAATTCCTCACAAGTCCTATCCTGAATTTTGTGCTTAAAAATCTGCTTTTTCTGTTGAGACCACTTTTTACACACTGATTCAATCCTATCTTGAATTCAACATTAGTGTTACTTTTTCAACATAGAAGTTTTACTTTTTAAATTGCTTACAACAATCACGTGATGGGATTTAATTTTACTCACAGTACATTCCCCTCCCCCCAACATGTGTTTTAATATTGTTTGGCTTGGAAAGCTATTGCTGATGAAAGGCCAGAAGTTTGACATAGTCACAGCTGTAATGTAGTATACTATACTAGTGCCATCAAATAGCATGAACTGTTGTGTGACTGGCTGCAGCAACTCCTATGTTACATGTACTTCATACAGTCGCTGCAGACAAATGTAGTCAGCCCTGTGGCAGTGTGCTCCCCCCATCACCAGCCCCAGCTTAAGCCATAACCAGCAGTGAGGGCTGTGATGTCTGCATCCAGGTTGGATGGCAATACAGTAACCAGACCTGCCTGGAACCATGACCCAAACCTCTTGCAAGCGTGCAGCTGTGATTTACCAGTCACCCTACCCCATAAATAGTGGACACCCCAGGGGCCGTGAAGCACAGCAGTGGCTGCACACCAGGATTGTCCGCTGAGCAGGAGTGTCTATCAAAGTTATGCCTTGAGATTGAGTGATTCCTTGAGGCAGCACATTCTCAGTGATTGACATCTCACGTAAGCAATACAAAGGACTGATTGTGCACATAAAGTCCTTCGGACACAAAACATTTTCTGAGTCTGGGACCACAACTGGATCCAGCCACACCTGAATTCCTGTCTGAGGAGTTTGCAAGTGGGTCCTCTCTGAAGCTGATCACCTAAAAGAAGGGCCTCCCTGACAGTTCTGTCTGACCCTATCCTCTATGCCGTAAATAGTCAAGTTACCTTGCCATCAAATCTTGTCAAAACATATTCACATCTAGTAAGTAAGTGGCCAGTCTTCGCGAACGAAGATCTGGGAAAGGTGTTTTTACCTTTCAAGCCTGCGCAATGGA
>JAWWLV010000100.1:53065633-53082157 GCA_035041135.1 Platyrinchus mystaceus | reverse complement strand
GCAGGACCGGGATTCGAACCTGCAGCCTTGGCGCTGAGAGACCAGCATCTTAACCGCTAGGCCACCAGGGGTCCCCATTCACATCTATTTAATGTGGTATTGTATATTTTTTTAGATGAAGATGAAAAAATATGACAAAATTTATTCTGAATAAAACTTATTAGCTGCCTCATTTTATTAAGGGAGGGAAAATTAATATATAGATAGATATTCTTAAAAAAAAAAACAAAACAAAAAAAAAAACTTATTGAGATTCATTATCTAGTACACTCTTACTTATTCTGGAGATTATTTGTCAGGTTCAGCAGATGCAGATTTATCACAGAAGCCCAATAAAACACACACCAGAAGAACCCCACACATATACACAAAATCCATAGTTCACATGTTCAATTAATTTAATCACAATTTTTTTAATTAGCAAGGTAGTGATATCAAGACATAATCTTAAAGACAAATCAGTGCATCAAAGTATGCACTATGAAGGTTCCTGGATATTCCAGCTATACTATGGCCCATAAAGACAATGTGTTTAATTGTATGCCATTCATTCTTACAATTTATTACTCCTTATTCTGTTTATTGAACAATAAAAGTCTGTGACTTCAATTGACCTCACTATCAGGAGTATACCTGTGGAGCACTTGTCACAGTGAAATTCTAACTGATGAGTTCCATCTGTTATAATAAGAATATTGAATGAGTAGTGATAAATTTGGTACACTGAAGAACATAGAAGAGATCTGATTGCTACGAAAAATACAATCTAAGAAGAAAACAAGGTTATAATTAAAGTATTATAACATGACTACAGGTATTTATTTATAAAAAAATAAATGAAACAGAGTATGTCCTTCATGTCTTACATTCTACCTCGTGCATGAAAAGTTTTACTTTTTTGCTTTATTAATTCTGTACATGTTCTTTCTTTAAATAACTGAATGTAGAAGCTTAGTAAAAGTAAGTACTTAGTAAAAGTAAGCTGCTGAAAATAATGAATAGAAGATAGCAAGCATTTACTAAGCAGGGAATATACAACTACCAGAAAAAACTTCTCTGCTGATATGAAGTGTTAACCTTGTCTGATGACAGAGAAAGAAGACAAAAGTGCTTTCTGAATTTTGAGGGTTTAGAAAATGGAAAGTCAACTCACAATAAATTTAAGCGTACTAATGCATATAGTATAATATACTACTGTAATGGTTTGGTCCAGGCCTTTTCCTGGTAACCAGGTCAAAACTAAGGAAGTGTCCACATCCCAGGTATACCATGCTATTCTTTATGTAAGCAAACATATTAATACAAGGGGGAAGAAGTTAGAGGTCAGACCTCTTCCAGCAAAACTGGAGGCAACAGGTTCCCTGTGGCCAGTCTTGCTCATGAGGAGGTGAGGCCTGTTGTTTTGCTGATCCGAGAGGAGAGATTTTAGTGGAGTGGCTTTCGTTTTCTTGCTAGCTCTTTATTAGCTATGTATCTGCGTATATCAGTTTTTGTTTTCTGTTTTAGTTTTGAGGGTATTAAAGTTTTCTCTTTCTTAGATGTAAATACTTCTTTTTTTGCAATTTTATATAAGTGTAAATATATATATATATATATATATTGATTTGGTTTTGTCATTTTGTTTTTTCGGTAGTCTCCTTTCCCTCTTTTCCCTTGTGTTCATAAGGGGGGTGGAGGGGGACTTTTGGTGTGGATTTCGTAACTTGGAGGGGAGCCAAATCCAAACCACTACAACTGCATAGTATAAAGCAGTAGAGGTTTTACAAGATTATTCCCTAAAACTCTGCAGTGAGGGCAGATGGCAATATTACCAAGAATATCTAGGAACCAAGATCAAACAGCAGTTGGGAATGAATGAAAGGACAGGTCTGGTAGTGCATCCCACCACAAAAGAGAGACCACACTGTACTGCAGACACAGCCTAAGTAACTTGCCACAGCTAGAGACCAGTTCTAAGACCCGACTTTTCCCACAGATCAGGACTGAAAGACACCTTCTGCTAGCAAATATTTCAATGTTTTGTGAATAAAGAAGGAGTCTGACAGTGCCCATTGACAGAGTAAAACTTGCTGTTTCCACTCAAAAATTGCTCCTTAAAGAACTGGTATCTTGACAGACAGAGATGCTGCGATCCCTCTCCCAACACTCTTTCTTACTTAAATGTTAATTTATCTATGGTTGGAATGAATCCTAGTATTATTCTCCCCACATCAAATCTCTTTTGCCTGCATAAACGTTCTCTCAACTTACAGCAATTGTGTGGGGAGTGAGAAAATTAGCCCAGAACAAACCCACAACAAGTAATTAACACCATCACGCAGCATCATCAGCTTATTGCAAACCATTTTGTAAATACCAGCCAGCATCCTGTTTCCCTAGCTTATTCCCTGTCTCTGCCCCACTAACCTATGCATATGTCTGCACAGATCCCATCAAATAATCATACTGTCTTTGCAAGCCTGTTGGCTACTTGTACACAAGCATCGACACAAATATGCCCCTCCTTATATCACAGAATTTCAAGAAAAGAGTCGATATGTGGATTGAGTTATCTTACACATTGTGGTATGTCTCTGTGACAGTACTGTGAATTAAATTATTTACTGGGAATTATTTATGCCTCAGTTATAAATATCTTTACATTTTATGTGAAGAGGATCGCATGATGTTCCAGAAAAGGAGTACAATAACCCATTCTAAAAAGTCTGAAAAACAATAGAAGAGAGTCCACTGTAATATGCCAGTTGTTACCTTGACTAAAACTTTATGTAATATTTGGTTGTCTGATTTAGAAAATGTGAATAATGCTTACATGAGAAAAAGAAGGAAGTAGTAGAAGAAACTTGGGTATTTTCTTAACTGAATAGAAAATTAAGGTCACAAGAAAATGTGCACCTTATTTTCATAGAGTCATAGAATATGCTGAGTTGGAAGGGACCCAAAAGGGTCCTTAAGTCCAACTCCTGACCCTGTGCAGGATGCCTCAATAATCACACCATGTGCCTGAGAGCATTCCCTGGGAAGCCTGTTCCAGTGTTCAGTCACCCTCTGGGTGAAGAACCTTTTCCTGATATCCAACCTAAACCTACTCTGACTCAGCTTCGTGCTGTTCCCTTGAGCTCTGTCACTGCTCATAAGAGTGAAAAAACTGGTACCTGCCCCTCTGCTTCCCTTCATGAGGATGTTGCAGACCACAATGAGGTCTCCCCTTAGTCTCCTCTTCTCCAGGCTGAACAGACCAAGTGCCCTCAGCCGCTCCTCATACAGCTTCCCCTCCAGACCATTCACCATCCCCATGGCCCTCCTTTGGACACTCTCTGATGACTTAATATCTTTTTAATATTGTGGTTTCCAAAACCCCACAAAGTATGCAATGTGAGGCTGCCCCAGTGCAGAGCAGAGCAGAACAATCCCCTCCCTCAACTGGCTGGTTATGATTTGTCTGATGCCCTCCAGGACCCGGATGGCCCTCCTGTCTGCCAGGGCACTGCTGACTCATATTCAACTTGCCATCCACCAGGATGGCAATATATAGCTTCCTCGGATAGTTATCTGCTTTAATGGATCTTCCTTTGGAAATTCTTGTCATACACCAAATTGTAATTATTTTAGTTCCCTGAAAAGCACTGAATAGTGAAAGAGAGAAGAACATAGGCATTAAAATCTTCCAGGAGAATTTATATTGAAAATTGGAAGAAAACTGTAGTGAGAAAAAATGTAGAGACTCAGGTGGTGTAGAATCACAAGTTAATTATTGCTCTTTTGCAAGCTCCCTATAACTAATACTTGAGGTTTCGTTGGGTTTTTTGCAATTTTTTGCATGAAAAGATATATGCAATAAAAATAAAGACAAACCTGACTTTATCGGTACGCTTATGCCAGTTACATTCCTGAAACTTAAAATGGCACACCTTGCCCATATCTATCTAAACTATTTCTAAGGCATCTATCATTTTCATATCTGAATGCCAAAGTCAATGTAAAATGTTTACTATGGGTGGGGACAAGGGCTGGCTAAATTCAGATGAAAGTACTCTGTGTAACTGAGGACATACTTGAATTTTTACAGTCACTAATTGTATTAAATGATTAAATTTGGGGGTACTTTTTTTAAAAAAAAAAAGTCTAAAAGCCCCTAAACATTGGAAAGTACTAAATAGACCCCAGAAGAGCTGGAGAGGGGACAGATATCAAAGGGGAACACTCATGATGTATAACAAACCCATTTTATATAAAATAGTCATGTTCCACTGATCCTGCTCCAAATATTTGTGCTTCTTGCTTTTCTTCCATTTCCTACAGAAAGGAATTTTTCATGGATAAGAAAGGAAAACTGACTTCCCTCATGAGTTAGCTAAAAGCGTATGATGTCTTTAAACATCCTTCCACAGGCCTTTGGACACTGTATGTTTGAGACATCATGCACACTAGACCTCAACACAGCTGGGAACTAACAGTGTCTCTCCTTGGATCCAAAGGCCCTCTCTTCTCACAAATTTCAGACGTGTGATTCCACTCTGGAGATCTCTCCTGCCAAAATGCACTGAGGTAATAGGCAGCTTAGAAAAGGCTTATGAAGAGCAATCCGAGGCAATTCCAGAAACGAAATTTGTCAAGCACATACCAGGGAACTTAACTGATCTTTTCCGTTTCCAGCTGTAATATGTGTTGCTGTGTCATTATATTGGTGAGATTTTAAAGCATTATGAATACCTTTACAGTAATACCATATAATGAAGATTTCTGTGGAATGGAATTGGTTTTGGGTAGAGTTTATTTGCATTTCTGGCCACAAATCTTTCAAACATTTGTTTCTTTTCAGTTACTATGGTTGTTTCCTATAGACTGTAGACCACGATTTTTTACAGACTGAGAGGAATCCAGGCTAAAAGATCAAAATAACTAATTTCAATTTCACAGTTTTAGGCAGTACAAGCTGTAACACTGTCTGATATAAGCTGTAAGATATTCAGAAATTTCTCCAGCAAAAATGAAGACATTATGTACCTCTGTCCCTTAACCCCTTATATTTCAACTCTTAATGACGTACTTTCTCCTCTCTAAAATCCAAGAAGTAGTGGTTTATCTTTCAAGTGCTTGGATGAATTCAGGGTTACAGCTGGGGAAGGATAAAGAAGAAAAGGAAGTAGAGAAGGACTCGTAAAATTACTAAAAATGATAACCTAATTGTTGTGAAAGCATAGTAATCACATGAAAATGCATCTTGGTGTCAAAAGTTCTACAACCCAGGCCATTACAGAAGAAGAGCTATGGATATTACAGTAAAAAAGGCACAGAGCCAAGTTGCCAGAACAGTTCCTTAATCTTCCACTTACTTCTTTACTGTATCTGAATACTGTTTCAGAACCCTGAAATCAGGGAGTTAGGTACAATCTAAATGAGTTTTTTTGGTACACTGGATCTGTGGTAACTGTGTTTGGCATCATGTGACATACAGCAGTATCTTTAGTGTTATACATTTATTTTCTTGCTACCTATATATACATAAACTTCTAATCACAAGAAAAACATGAAAAAATAATAAATTTATAAAACTAGTGGCATTTTGCAGAGTCAGAATGGCTTAAGAACTTATTGGTGACTTGAATAAGGTCATGTTATTAAAATATTTTATGCCTGTGTGAACAATGGACTAAACAATAAAGATGCATACGTGAATTCAGCAACTGTTCTTAAATTACAAAACAGATTACATCAGAAATACAAGAAAAATAGACCAGTTACAGTGAAGGTCATAACTGTGGTGGGCCAAACTAAACCCAGAATGGGTCCTCCATAGTACATTTTGGAGTAAGGTTACAACTACTCCATTTTCAAATGCACCATTTTCCTATGGGCTGCCTAAAATGGATTATATGCATATGGAATTAAAGCCACTATATTGCCTATGTAGCCAAAGCATATAGAAACCACATGCCTATCACATAGCATCTCAGTTTTCTAAACAAATAACCAAGCTAGGACATATCAATAGCTACATACTTGATGAGATTTGGCAACAAATTAATTTTGTAAGCCTGTATGCCTGTAAATTTGATCATGTGTATTATTGCTTTGCCCTCCAGAAATACTTTTCTTAGCAGGTTTTCAGGCAATTCATTGCAACTTGCTGCTTGACTCTCTACTTCTCTACTTGCCAGAAAAAAAAAAAAATCACTGGTATAACAAACCCATTTTATAAATCATTGGAAAATAATTATGAAGTGTTCAACAGTATTTTGCAGGTCTAGTATTTCACATATTTGGGAAAACCTCAAGTGTTTCCTAACTCCAAATCATGGTGAAAAAGTCACTCTACCCAAACTCAAAACTTTCCAAAGCTCACTAGAAGTGCATTTAAACAAAATTCCACTTTTTAATACCCTGCAAGCCTTTGTCATGTTGTCCAAATATATTTGTTCACTTCGTATCTGTCGCTTTTAATACTCTCTCTTTCTCTGTCATATTGAACTGCCTACACATGATAATTTCCCTCTGTAAACTTTCATAAGTTCTTATTGTGATGGTTATTTTTTTCTCACATTGTAAAACGCCTGCCTGAATGACTTTTTTATCCTGCATATTCTTATATATAGAATGTTTTATAAACAATTTAATACAGACCAGTAGATAAAGACATTTAATGTTGTTAGGATTTATGCATAATCATTAAACTTGAAATATCCTAATTCCAATAATTTTTCTATTCTACACATGCAATATCTGACCAGGTACATTGGTTTCTAAACAAATATTTTTAGAAATATAAAGGCACATACATTTTTTTCTTATCTTTCCCAATAGTAAAAATATTTGATGAAGGAAGTACTTTAACTATACAAAGTAAAGACTTAGGCACACATGTATACATGCAATACACATACCAATCACATAGCAATAGTGTGGATCTAATTTCAGACAAATGAAGATAAACTTGAACAGCATATTTATTTGCTGCTTAGAATGCATGACTTATTTTCTTTGAGCATATTTCCTTTCTTTAAATTGCATTTTTATTTGAAAAATAATGGGAGGTAAGAATCTCAAAAGAAAAAGTGCAGAAACATCAAGACGTCACGACCACCAAAGGAAGCAGGAATGTATTCCTGAGTTACAATAATCTCATATGCAATATTTTTAAAAGCAGTAAAGTAAGTAATTAAATAATATTGCTGTTTACAGAAGCTCGATGCAAAACACAGAATGTCTTTTTTTGACCACAAGAGCGTCTAAGATCACAAACACTTCTAAGAAATGATCCAGTTATCAAAATATTAGTAGTAGTGAATCATTTAACAAGGGGTTCCCTTACCATCTTTCCTCTGTTTAATCTAGCAACTGCTTTAATAAAAATCACTCTTTCACATACATTATCTATACCCATCATTATTCTTTATCATGTTCTTAATTTGAGCACTGCTAAAAGATATATAAACTGATTTATTCTGCTACGGGCAAAGGGTTAGAAATTGTCAATAAATAAATAAAATACATTTAAAAGATACATTAAAAAAAAAAATTGCCAACTCACTCTGACCTGAACCGCACAGAATGAGATAAATACTCTTTACTATGAGGAAGGGGGCAGAAAGCAATTATTACCTAAGAAATCAGAGAAATCTGGTAGTTTTTTTACAAGGAAGTACATGTTTTCTTACTTTATATAAACTACTATTTTAAACTTCAGGTCTGCAACTAAGTCATGAATTTGAACTGTCTCTTTCAACCAGAGGGATTAATGTAGAGATCAAACCAAGAAACAGAAGCACTGACATCGAGGAGATAAATGTTCCACAAAAAAGAGTTAATCTGAAATTTCATGATAACCCCTTCAGTGCTTACCAGGTATGTGCCACAGTGAAACGCCGCTGTTTTGGTATGTTGCTATTTAAAAACATCCTGCGTAAAAGCCTTGGAGAGTTTCGAGGAGAAATAACTGGACACATCCGGGGAGAAGCAGGTAAAGATTTTTGAGTTGTCCTGGACTTTTCATGTTGCAACAGGTTTTCCCTCAGGGTCTTCACAAGATCTTCATTTAACCACGGATTTTGACAATGTGTATTATCTGCTTCAGGAACAGGCAAATTGTCCGGACTTGTCTGCTGAGCCATGTTTCATAAGTTTGTTATTAAAGTCTAATACAATCGAATGTTGGCTTAACTGCTTGAAATGTTTCCTTTCTAAATCAGTTCCCAAGAACTGTTCAGAGGTCCTGCTCCAGTTCAGTCTATTCTGTTCTCAACATGGTGTTGCCTGCCTTCAACGTCTCTCTTACAGATAATGATCTACAAAGGAAAAAGAAAGCTAACTCCTCCACAGAAACCGATTAAACATTACCACTCCTCTCACAGCCCTGCTGCCAAAGATCACTTATTAGCTATCATAGCAAATGAGCACGGGAGGAGGAAATTGCTTTAGCACAGCCTTTATCAGAGCTGTAAAGCTGCCTGTTAAACTATCGTAACTAATGTGCTGCAGCTGCTTGAGTGACTTCTGGTTATGTACATAAAAAGTGTTGGAGGAGGGTTTAAACATCAGGTTTGTGCTCCTTTTGCTTGGTTATTCTTTCCATTGTTTATTCCTGAGCCTTCAGGGAGGTGGAAAGGAAAGGGGATTGCTGAATAAACTTTTCTGTTTTTTCAAGGATCTACACTGTTTATCTTTGTAGTCCCCATGAAAAAATTCAGGATTCCAAACTTTTGCCTCTTAAGCTAACTAGGAAATGCTGCAATTAAATAGTGTAAAAGGGTTTAGTTTTTTCCTTCTCCTCCATGTCCCCGAGTCACTTTATTGCAACCAGTTTTCAAATGCTTTAAAGAAAGCTTAATACATGCTACCTTATATTTTGCTGGAAAACAAACCAAACATTTAAGATATGCACATAAACTGAAATGAGACTATGCAGCAACTAGTATCTGTTTAAGGAGATGTTCTTATTTTAGTATTTCATCATATTGCGACCACTACTTGAACTAAGGAAATACCTCTTTTCTATTCACAGCTGGTGGAGAGACAAACTATCAAGAGATATTCAAAGAGAACTTCCAAAAGATAAAAAGGCAAAACTACTTGCATTTATTTGGTCAATGCATACAGCTATTAAATTTCACTTCTAAAATACCTTTATTTTCATGTCATTGTGCAATTGCCACCTTTGTCCATCAAACCTGAGCTTTACACTTGTTTTTTGTTAGTTTTAAATTAAAATAACCCACTTCATCTATTCTGAAAGACAAAATTTTGTAAGCATGTTCAGCTGTCTTCTGTCCACTCACTCATAATGGACAAAAAACCATAATAACTGGTGACAGGCTAATATTTGCTTGAAGTTTTGCTTTACAGCAAGAACAACAACAGTCTTTTCAGTTATAACCATACTTCCTGTTCATCCTACAGGAACAAAGAATCAACACTTTGGGAGAGATTTCTTTTTAGTATCAGAACATTGGTTTCATCTAATTTTCATTGTTGCAATATATATTTTCCTCTTCGTCTTAGAATCCAGCTTTCCTTTGTCAACAACAATTTCCTTTTGAAGCACAGACAGTGTCCTTGCTTTCAATGGGGTGAAGGGTGTTTGACTGCAATTGTATGACCAGATGTGAAAGGCAAATAGTGTTTTCTGTCTTGCAGCAAAATCAGAAATACTGCAAAAGCAGCCTTCTGTCACAATGGGGAGGAATCACCTTTGTACTTAGCACTGAAGCCACTGAGGATTATAAAGGGAACATCATGATGCTGACAGGAGTAGAGTAGAACAGCAACAGAAAGGTCAACTTACATTAAGAATGACATTGCTATCAGGTGTCAGCCCCATTATGTAGACAAGCTTTAACTGTTCCGTGTCATATGTGAAATATGATCATAATGTTCTTACAAATTTAGCTCAACGCTGAACAGCACCACAGAATGCAGAAATCACTGTGTTATGTTTTTGTGTATTTTTCTAACATTTTATATAAAAAAATTTAATCACTATGTAAAAATTAACAATGACCAAATATAAAATAAAGCCCAGATATTATTAAAATTACAATCCCAAAATTTTAAGCTATTTTCTATTAAAAATAAAATTTAAACTGGAAATGAAGTGTTAATTCACAGACATAAAAATAGTTTGATTAAACCATAACTAATACATACCTAACACAATAACTGCTTCCATGCCTTTTCTGATTGGAAGAGTGGTACACACAGCACTGGTCTTCCACCCAGACAAAATAAAATTATACTATATTAAAATGTCTATAACTGTGTATATAACAAACATATCACCCTGTATTAGTCTATTATTCTTTTTTATTTATTAAAAACCAGTAGCAATTCCATAATAATCCAGTCATTTTTTTCAAATAATACGGACTGTATAACGAGAGCTATGTTCTTTTATGCTGTGAAATACTGCCATCTGACGTCCATTGCAAAGCATGGTCTTCAAATAGCTGCAGTGACTTTATAAAACTAGTCAAACTGACCTGTTGGAGATCAACAAATAATGACACCACTAAGTTCATTAACATTTATTATAGTGGCCCTGGAATTATGTTTGCAACATGTTGCACTATGCTTCAAAGGTTAATATGGAAGAGGAAAGTGTTAGTCCACAGATTAGCAGTTTTATTACTCTTGTTCTTAAGCATATTAGAACTAAGTCAACAAGGGCCATTAGCTTGACACTTTGAGTTACAAGTGTTGAGTGGGTTTGCTACATTTTCAAAGAGGTAATGTGTAATGTATACAAAACATGAGGATAAACCTTTTAACAGGAAAAGTGAACCCACTCATTATAAAGAAGCACTATTGGCAAGAATATCTAACTGAAATGCTTTTCTTTAATGGGTTAATGGGTTAAATTTCTCAATGTAGATAGACCATGTCCCCAGATATATTATCTTGACATGTGCCCTCTCTTCCCCTCACCCTCAACAGAAAAAAAAATGCCATTAATATAATACATATTATATGATCACTATTAATATAATAGCATATAAATAGCTATTAATATAATAGCATATAAAATATGCTATTAATACTCTCAAGCATAAAGTTAAATGAAAACCTGTGGACTGATTTTATTGTAGACTAGAAACATGAACAGTCTTCACTATAATAAAGAGATCTAACTTCCAGTGATATCAAATAACCACTATGTGAGTTAGAGAAAATGCTTATCTTAAGAGTGAGGAATTGGGAGAAGACAAAGCAGAGAAATGGCAGTAGCATGAGGTAGTCTACCTAGGGGCTAGAATAAAGCCTTGAAGAAAAAGTATTTCATGAGGAAATAAGCTTTTGCAATTTAATGTGTCTCTCCACACATTAAAAAAGAAGACAACAAAGTACAATTTTTTTCTATAAATATTAATTAAGGAACAGCCCTACTGGACTGTGTTTTAATAAAAATATATCTCAATTTCCTACAAAGATCACCAAAATTATTATCAAAACTGACAAACATTGTCAGCTATTCCTTTGAATAACTTCCTCAGGTAAAAATCACAGTATGCGTTTTTCACACACATTAAGAAAGCACAGGGTAAAATTCCCAAAATTGCTCTAGGGATTTTAATCAAGATAACAAAACCAGGTATTTTTAAATTATTTTTTTCTAATGAGTTAATGAATTAATTTTCTAGGCTGTTTCACTAGTGAAATGAAATCACTGAAAGTGGTCTATGAAATTCCATCAAAAAATATATTTACTGCTTCTTTTGAAATAAGAATATTTGAAATCTGATACATACCTAATTTCCAAAAATTAATAGTGATAGTACTTTAAGCATGTTCATGTTGTACGTCCTATTTTAAGGCATTAACAGATCTAATTTTGCAGGTTTTGCATAGTCACAGCTCATAGCTAAAAGTTATGTCAAGATCAGATTTACATCTACTTGCTATACGTGTAACTAAATCATTATAAAGCTCACTAGAATATTCTAATAAGAGAGATTCAATGTTAAAAAAAAGTCTAAACGTGCCAATTGCTTTTATTCTCCTCCAGTGACAGCCTAAAGATACTAAAAAATGAAGTTCAAGTGTTGAATTCTTGTAATTTCCATAAACTTTCTTATGAAATATGTACCTTATGATAATTGCACTTTAAAAATGCAGGCTTAAAGACATTTTCTGTTAATTATAGACTTTTTCTGAGCTACAGCATACAGAAGAGAGTAAGTTAATTGGTTCTGCAGGGAATACTGTGCAAGATTAAACAAGTATTTGATCTCATATAAAAGAGACTAAGCAAGGATTTAAAAGTAATTTCTGTGTTACAACTACTTTGAACACAGAGTATGATAAAGCTACTTTAATATTATAACTACTAATCAACATAATAAATGTATTATGTGATTGTGTCTATTTTAAATTACCTTGAACAGAATTTTTCTTATTAGAGCATAAATGCAGTCACTCTCGGACTCTTGCTCACTCAAGAGGAGCAAAAGGCCTCTTTTTAGATAAAATACAAAAAAAAAAGTAATTAAAATATCTTACTTGGGACCAAGTAGAGAATTCCAGACACGTAGGAATGCAAATGAAAAACAACCCTCTGATGTGTTGCATCTTTGAAAGCAAGCAGATCAGTATCAGAGAATCATAGAAGAATTCAAGTTGGTAATGACCTCAGGTGATCAAGTCCACTCTCCTGCTCAGAGCAGGACCAGCTGTAAGGTCAGACCATGTTGAGGTACTAGAACACCTGAGAGTGGTGCAGAAGTGGAGAGAAAAGAAGAGGAGGTCAGAGGTGATTGTGAAGAATGGCTGCATATACCATGGTTTAATTTCCTTAAGCAAATCATATAATAGTGACTGAGGAGAATTCTCATTCTAGATAAAGTAAAAAATAAGAATCTTAGATGACAATATGATTCTTATTTGAAAAGAGGGGTTAATGCATGAATTGAAGAGCACAGTACAGTACGTGGCCAGTCTTTGTGAACGAAGAGCACAGTATTGAGAAAGAAAAGGATAAAAGAAGAAATTAACAGGGGATTGAAAGTCTCAGTAAAATGTTATGTGTCAACAAAGATCAGTATCGGCCTATTGTTACACTCTCAAAGAGCTGGGATGATATTTATGGACCGTAGGTACCACAGAACTGCCAACAGGTGACTAAAAAGGGGATTATTGCAATTAGCATAGAAATGTCAGGCAACCACTGATACATAAAACTCTCTAATAGACAAAGGTATGGGAAACACATGCACCTCTAAATATTCCAAGGAAACTTTAGGCTGCTGTATTCAATCTGTGTAGTTGATCTAAGTACATTTATAATAATATCCTAACAAAACAAATGTACCTAAAATTGTATTAAAAGACCAGATCAGTCAACTTGCCAAATCATAATCAGATAGATGTATATTTAGAAAGACATTTTAAGAAGAGGAACAGAATACACAAAGTTGGTCTGGTATTTTTACCACTAAAAACACAACATTTCCCATCACTTAAAATTCTAGAGCACTTCTATTCTGGAGAAGTTCCTAACAAAAACTTTTCAGAATATCAGATTCAGTACATCGACATTCCAGATTCTTAAACTTTAGAGTTTATTTCTCAATCTAGCAGAAGCAATATGTCTTAACAAACTAGACTTAACCCAGGCCTTCTAAGCATGGTGGTTAAGCCAGAATGTAATGTACAAATAAACAAGTGCATGTCTGTGAGGTCAGACACATGCAGAGAAAGTTTACTTAATAAGGAATTTAGACCATCTGTTATAGTTCAAGTAATTTGTTATTTTGACCATGCATTAAAATCTGAGAGGAACTCAAAGAAATATTTATAAAGTTGAGAGAGGTTAAAAACCAAGAAAAATAAGTCTAAAAGTTTACAGTAAGATTACATAACTAATTCATTGTTTGGACATGAGCTACTATTCAATGGCAAAAAATAAGTATATTAAAAAAGAAATCATAGCTTCTTAAAAGGCTTTAATACCTCAGGATGCTTCAGAGTTTAGGCTGGTTAACTCCTAAATGTTTCAATTCAAGCTTGTTATTGTTAATTGTTTTTTGGAAATTTGAACTTCCTAAAATTTTAAGTCGAAAATAAAGTAAGACTTTAAAAAATAACCACTCACACAATTCACCTAGAGTAATTTCTGTATCTTTTTGATAGGTGGTAAACTGGTCACTTTACAGATTTTTAAGAATTGGAATTTAAACAACACAACGGATTTTTTTCTACAACATTACTAAGAATTGACACACTAAACAAGTTTTTGGGCATGAAAGTTCCTTCTCTGCATGGAAAAGCTTGTGATTGTGATATTTTAACTTTTTTTCCTTTACAGAGTTCCTCCAGAAAGTACAATTTTCATAAATCTTTCTGGAATCAACAGTAGGTATTTGTGTGTTTGCCAATTCTATAGTATGCTTTTCTCCATCTTAAGTAGGACTTAAATGGTTTCAGGAAATATTTTGTGTATATAAATGGAAATTGAATTCTGTCTTTCAGAATTCTACCCTGTAGTCTTAAATACTGTTACTTTCTTCATAATGTACCTGAAAAAAACCCTTCAAAACTCCTTTCAATTGCATATGGCTTATAAATTTTTTGTATAATAGGAGATCTGGTTTTGTATGAAACTAAAGCAAGATGCACAGTAGAAAAAAATAATATACAACTGTCTTAAACAACAATGGAAAATTTTTTTTTTAGCGCATATAACTGGGATATAACTTATGGAATTGTATTGTAAAGTAAATATAATTACAGAAGAAGAAAAATATATTTAATTCTGAAAGTGAGGTGTGGCTGCTCTCAGGTACTCTAAAGGACTGCAACAGTCTGTGAGATAAAGAAAACTAATGTATTTAGGAAGCAAACATAATTAGCAGACCTTTAAGATCACCTTATAGACCAAAACTAATACTATAGAGAGGTTTTGTCTGAGTCTATGTCTATTGACTTCAAATGGGAACAGGAACAATCTCTAGAACTAGGATAATGAAAGAAGAAATTGTCGGCCTTCTGTCACCGTCTACAGGAAAAATCCCAAAACAGAGGCAGTTCTTACCTAATATAGAATTATACAAATCTGTACCACCACTTCACCGCTGGTTTAAGGGACACCTGTATTTTCAGAGAATTTAATGCAATGTTCTTGTTCAATACAACTGCAACAAAAAATGTCCCTTTTTTCATTTATAAAACTGAGGGCAAGAAAATTTCTCAGATCTTTATAGAATACATTAAATATTTGTGCTACATTACCAAACCTAGATTACTGACTGAAACCAAGTCATAATAACATGAAAAAAAATTAGGTGAAACATTTGAGTTTCAGATGCAGAATCCAAAATTCTAAGCTGAATTTTAATCTATCCTTTCTGTGCTTAGATAGGATATTCTGGTTTCAATGTTACCAATGAACACAAATAAAGCTCAATTAAAATAACATTTACCAGCAAGTTGAAAAGGAACTAAGGATTCAGAGAGAGTTTTATTCATTTGAATGTAAAATATGAAATCTGTTAACTGAAAGAGATAATCCAAAAGCCAGACCATAAAGCAGCTTAGTATTTTTTTAGTTTTATAGTTCTGCTGTTTGTTGCTCATTTTCAAAATGTTTGGGTTTGGGGATTTTTTATATTTAAAATAATTAGATAAAATCCAAAGAGAAACATTAAGAATAAATATTGAGTCTATTTATACCTTGACTCTGTGAGGCCCAGGAATCTGAGGACCAGGGAAATGAGAATGTGAAAACAGGTTTTTCTGGGATGGAGGGGTCACCTAGAGCAGAGCAGCCTACCGCCTTCATCACAACATCCTCAAGAAAACAAGAAGTGTAGTAGTCACTGGTGACTCCCTTTTGAGAGGAATGGAGGGCCCAATATGCTGACCAGACCAAACCCATAGGGAGGTGTGTTATCTCCCTGGGACCTGGGTAAGGGACATCAGCAAGAAACTTCCCTGCCCCCTGATTATTACCCTCTACTTATTTTCCAGGTCAGCAGTGACAAGGTTCCAACAAAAAGGCTGCGAACAATTAGGACCTTGGGACAATGAGTCAAGGGATCTGGAACACAGGTTGTGTTCTCTTCTGTCCTGCCACTGTGTTCTCTTCTGTCCTGCCGGTTGCAGGAAATGATTGGGCAAGAAACAGGATAATCATGCAGATGACTACCTGGCTTTGAGACTGGTGTTATCAGCAAAATTTGGGTTTTTTTGATCATGCCGAGCATGCTGGCAACAAGTGGGGTCTACCTGTCTCAAAGGGGGAGAAGGATTTAGCAGAGCTCTTTGAGAGACCTTTAAACCAGATTTAAATGGGATGTAGACAGGCTCCACAGAGATAAGCTGTCGATCAGCTGGAAGGCAGGAGGGCTCTACAGAGGAACCTGGACAGATGGAGAGTTGAGCTGATTCCAATGGGATGAGGTTCAACAAGGCCAAGTGCCGGGTCCTGCACTTTGGCCACAACAACCCCCTGCATTGGTACAGGCTGGGCACAGAGTGGCTGGAGAGCAGCCAGGCAGAAAGGGACCTGGGAGTTTGGATCGACAGGAAGCTGAA
>JAWWLV010000100.1:53016846-53065533 GCA_035041135.1 Platyrinchus mystaceus | reverse complement strand
GCTGAGGGAGCTGGGGTTGTTTAGCCTGGAGAAGAGAAGGCTCAGGGGAGACCTCATCACTCTCTACAACTACCTGGTTCCAGTATTGTTTAACTTATCTATTAATAACTTGGATGAAGGGGCAGATGTCTCTTCAGCAAGTTCACTGATGACACAAAGTTGGGAGGAATGGCCAATATCCTGGACTGCTATGCAGCCCTTCAGAGGGACCTCAACAGGTTGGAGAGATGAGCAGAGAAGAAACATCTGAAATTCAAAAAAGGAAAGTGCAAGTCCTGTACCTGGGGAACAATAACCCCATGTATGAGTACAGACTGGGGGTTGGTCTGCTGGAAAGCAGCTCTGTGCAGAATGATCTGGGGGTCCTGGTGAACAACAAGTCGTCCATGAGCCAGCAGTGTGTCCTTGTGCCCAAGAAGGCCAGAGGGTATCCTGGGGTCCATTAGGAAAAGTAAGTCAAGGGAGCTGATTCTGCCCCTCTAGTCAGCCCTGGTGAGGCCTCATCTGTAGTGCTCTATCCATGTTCTGGGCTCCTCAGGAAAAGAGAAACATGGGGCTCCTGGAGTGGGTTCAACAGAGAGAGACAAAGATGATTAAAGAATGGGAGCATCTCTCCTAGGAGGAAAGTCTGAGGGAGCTGGGCCTGTTCAGCCTTGAGCAGAGACCACTCAGAAGGACCTCATCAGTGTATACAAATATCTGAAGGGAGGGTGTCAAGAGGATGGAACCAGGCTCTTCCTAATGGTGCCAAGCAATAGAATAAGAGGCAATGGGTAGAAATTGATGCACAGGTAGTCCCATCTGAACACGAGGAAGAGATTGGAACAGATTGACCAGAGAGGTTGTGGAGTCTCCCTCATTGGAGATATTCAAGAACCATCCAGACATGATGGTGTGCAATGAGTTCTAGGATGACCCTTGAGCAACCCTGCTTGACAGGGAGCATGGACCAAATGACTCACTGAGGTACTTTCCAATCTTACCTGTTCTGTGATTCTGTGATTCTGTGACTCTAAAACCAAAGGCAGAAGAATCCACTGAGAAAAAGCTGAACTCTTCCTGAGGTTATATTATTTTCATTGACTAAGGGAATCTGTGTGTATCTATTAGAAGACAGGAAAGGTGATTATTTGGAAAGTGTGGTATCTCAACACGATGTAAATGGTATACTATAAGGGGCAAATACCCTCCTGGTTTTGGCTGAGATAGAGTTAATTTTCTTCCTTGTACCTGTACAGTTCTGTGGTTTGTATTCAATATGAGAATAATGTTGATAACATACTGACGATTTTAATAGTTGCTAATAGTGCTTATTCTAAGTCAAAGACTTCCCAGCTTCTCATGCACAGCCAACAAGAAGTCTGGAGACACACAAGAAGTCATGAGGGAATGCAGCCAGATCAGCTGACCCAAAGTGGCTGAAGGGTCATACTGTATGGCATCATGCTTAGTATATAAACTAGCAGGAAAGCTGGCTGGAGGTCGCTGTTTGGAAAGTGGCTGGGCATTGATCGGCAAGTGGTGAGCAATTGCACTGAGCATCACTTGTTTTGTGTATTCTAATTCTTTCATTGTCATTATTACAATCATTATTACTTACTTCCTTTTCTGTGCCATTAAAGTAATTAATTTTCTCACCTTTACTCTTCCAATTCTCCCCTCCATCCTGCTGATGGGGTGGGGGAGTGAGTGAAAGATTGTGCAGTACTTAGTTGCCAGCTGTGGTTAAACCACAACAGTGCTATTCCAATTTTCCATGCTGCAGCTGCCATTTCCCCTCTTAATTTTTGCCTTCTGAACATAGCTAGAAATTATAACCTGCAGTACAGATGTGGGGAGGAACAACTGCAAGTCCTACAGTCTGGAACAAGAGAAAGGCTGGACTTGACTAAAAATGTCATCCATGGTTTAAAGTGGAGAAAGAAAAGCAAAAATTATAAATGGCAGGTTTTGCTCTTCTTGAAGAAGAGTGGCAAGGAAGAAAATCCTGTGTTTACTGGATAAAATGAAATTCTGGAAGAGAGTAAAAATAGACAGAAGACTTAATAAGGTCATCCCAAATTCAAGGAAAGTGCAGAGCCTTAATCAAATGTAGTAAATTTAAGTACGTCTCTAACACAACCAGTGATACTTCATTCAGTTGAACCACATCTCTTTATAGTCACTGGTCGTCAAAATGGTTTGATTCTTACTTTCCATCAGAAGGGGCAAAACTTGTACATTTCAAACAGAGTAAAACATGTTGTGCCCTGTCATATTAGCTATACAGGGAAACATGGAATATGTATGGAAAGTGTTTTTCCCTGCAGGAGGCTAATCAGTTCATAGAACTTCATTTTTTTTTTTTAAACTGATGAAATTGAAAGCACCAAGGATGCTAATTTCTCGAACACAAGGTGTTAAAGTGACTGAAGGATTGGAGGAATGACAGGTCAACTATGCAAGAGGCAAGTAACAGGCACTAGGCTGAAACTGTAAAATCTGCTTCTAGGTGAGCTCCTCTGAGAGCACTGTAAATAAACACTGTCTGGCAAACTAAGTCACTGCAGGATCAAGCCAATCAAGCATGTAGGGCACATAGGAATCCAGAGTGGGAGAAAAAACAAGGTGCTTGAAAACTCCCTAACACTCATTAGCAACATCTAGTTGACCATTTTTTGCTCTTGGTTTGCACTTACCTTAGCAAGAAGGTACTCCTTTGCACTTTGTTGCCATTCAGTGGCATTTACTATCCCAGTTTTGACTATTCTTTAGTAGTGAAATCCCTAGTAGTTTTTAACCAATAATAAAAGATTTCTTTCTTTGTTCAGACACACTTTGTCTTGAGCACTGACAAATCTGAGTTTCTATTTTTAATGTCTATCTCCAGTCTACCACTTAATCTTAGTTTTCTGCATCTGCATGAGAGAGGGAGCTGCAGTTGTGACAACACCAGTCTGGGGATGGTTGATAATTGGAAGGCAAGGATGCTATTTTGGACAGAAAAAGGTTGGAAAAATTGATGCAGAGGAGTGTCAGGGAGTTCAACAATGGTTAAGTGCAAAGTGTGGATAATCCCATGCAGTGGTACAGGCATTTTTCTGTCTAGTCAGAAAACAGAAAATACCAGAAAAATACTAATACTCATTAGTAAGCTAATAAGTTTCCACAGTGTGCCCTTGTAGCAATGAAGGCCAATACTGGGCTGTATTAACAAAATGCTCTCTGCAGTTTGAGAGAAGTGATTTTCTTTGTTTTAAAACTACACGGAGAATACCATGTTTGCTTTTGGGCTTCTAAGTGAAAGAAAGACACTGACATACTGGAGCAAATCCAGAGAATGACTACAAAGATGAGGCTAAAAAAAAGTGGGTTTGTTTATCCTTAAGAAGAGAATACTAAGTAGAGATCTCACTGCTGTCTGCAGCTGCTTAACAGGAAGGTGTAGAGAAGATGGAGTGAGACTCATAGCAGAGCTGCACAGATATAGAACAAGTGGCGGTAGATACAAGTTGGAACATGTTATATTCTGACAGGATACACAAAAAAAAATTCCCATGAGGATGGTCAAACACTGGAACATGTTGCTCAGAGAGGCTGTAGAAACTGGGGATATTCAAAATTCAACTGGACATTCCCTGAATAACATGCTCTAGCAGGGGGCTGGCTAGAGATCTCAGAAAGTCTTTTCCACCTATGCAACTCTATGAGTCTGCATGCTGTCTTATTACTCACTATTGTGGACCAGGAAATGTTTTTTTTTTAAATTAATACAGGTTTTCATAATTAAGTTAAGCCCATGATACCACGCTGCAAATATATAAGAGAACCAGAATGCAAGCAAATACAGGAAAGGCAAAGCCATCTACAAGAATATGTATAAGGATGTATTACATGTATTTCTGATTTGAGAAATGGACATGATATGAAGCTACTGTGGGTGAAGTTCAAAGATGAACAATTTAGTTATTTATGTACCAAAGAATTGAACTGTGGTACTCCTTGTGAAAAACAGCTATAGATAACAAAATTTTCTGAATTGAAGGGCCCACTAAGCAAGTTCATGGAAAAGAAATCCATTTCATTTTGTTAACTCAATAGGACCCACATCCTGTATAGAAAGACTTGCAGACAAAATTGGCCGGGATACAGGACAGTCTGAAGTAGGCTCATTATATATGCTGATGCTAGTCTTACACTTTTTCTTAAGGACTTACTCTTAAAAACTTCCTTATTGAGAAAATCAGCAAGTCAGAAAAGAAATTCTCTGCTTGATGAACCACTGCTGTCTCCACAAACAGCTGGAGACATACAGTGCTCAGCCATCTAACAGTTAAAAGCCATGATAACATGTGAGAGGAAAAAGCTAGCGGAAAAAAAATTCTGAAATGGAAACTGCAGAGATCTGAAGATGAGCAATTTGAGTTTTAACTTCATGTGGAGTGGAAAAAAGAGGGTGAGCAATTGTATTCAATAATCTGGTTAGGAAAAAAGAAGAAAAAACCTTGGCTGAATAATAGGAATAGACTTGTTTAACAACATGTTCAGCATATTGCAGAAGGGAAAAAATGAGCCAACCAAAAGAAAATAATAGATAACTGAAGACATCAGAATAAGCATAGTGAAGACTTTTCAAAGTGCAGCTTTGACAAAAAATTTTATTGCAAGCCTGGAAAACAAGATATGCTGAAGTACCAGGAAAGAAAGAGAGAGTAAAAGAAATACAAGTCTATACAGATTTTTGGAAAATATTAATGAATGATGAAAATTTATAGTGGCTCCCCAGTAGCAGTTACTGCGAATCACATTTCTTATAAATATGCTGAGTTTTAGTTATCCTCAATTCTGAATGGACTGACAGTAGATTTATAATAAATCTGGACCTGTATGTATATGAAAGGAAGTTATGTCAATAGAGAAAACACTTCTGCCTCCGCTTCCATAAAACATGCTTGTTGGGTTAAAAAATAACAGTAATGCAATCATCCTTAAGGAAGTCCAGAAGCTCTTAGAGACTTCTAATGACAATGTGTTATTGTTTTCAAAGTACCAATTAAAGCTAAAGCATTTTAAAAACTCATTTTCCCCTCCCAGAATTGCCATCCTAAGTACACTGCACAGCAGAAGTCTGATCTTTAAAAGTATTTATGAAGGGCTGCATTAAAAATACAGAAATATTGTATAAAAGTCTCTTGAATGCACTTCTTACAACATTGCCTTTGATTCTTATGTACTTTCTATTTTTAACTGTAGTAAGTGTATAGTAATCCAAATCCCATTCTCCTGTTGTAAAGGGAACAGATATTCAGCTAGTTTGTTTCAGGCTACAATTAAGAAAATTACATTTCCTGCTTCTAGTAATGAGGCACATACTACAGAAAAAATTATTTCCTAATCTTTTATCAGGAAGTTACAACATTTTCATACTTACAATAGCCAACAAATAGGTAAGAGAAATCTTTCTCTTTTATATCACAAAGACTGCCTTTCACAAATACCCTTTTATTTTTTTTTTTTTAATAAAATCTGAATCTTTTAAAGGACTTCTAAACTCATGTAGCTAGGCTGTCTTTACTGGATATGAAAATTCATGCAGAGATAAGAAACTGCCTTTATGGTGTTAAATCACATCTGAAAAAATCCTTTTCCTAGTACTGATGAAAGAACTTTTAATGTTCTCACTAATTAAAAAAAAAAAAAAAAAAAAAGCCAAACAACAAACCACCAAGATTCTACTCTTAAAGTAACTGAAACAGTTCCAGAGACAGTCATCTTTGTCAATGTAATTTCTGTAGAGTCTTCATCAGTAATTAGGTAAGTAATCTGTACTTGATATGTTTCTTTACTTTACCAGCACCGGAAAATAAAATCAGACATTTTTTTAGACATCCTTGTAAAAACATGGGGCTCTGACACTCTGTGCTATGATCAAATTTATTTTTAAAATGTTAATTTTTATTGTAAAAAGAATATTATTAAAAATAATATTTTGACACTAAAATAAGATTTCTACAACCGAAAAAATAAAAGTTCCTGAAGCCTCCATGATGTCCCACAGTTGGAAGTACAGACGAAAAATAATAGTGGTCTGAAGTTCTACAGCAGCAACATGGGAGCTATAGAACTGACGAGTAGTCACCGAGTAGTCACCAAGTCCTGTAAGCTTCCTTTCACTTTCCCTGAAACTCTACAGATTATGATCACATGTATAAAATGAAAACAGCATGCTTTATCTTTACATATAATCCCACGTTGCATTATGAAAAAAGAAAAAAATCGGAGATCTCGATCACTGCATTTTCCTCGACCGTACTATGACATCTTCTTCATATTTGCTCTAGCTTAAGAAAAGCCCCCATGTAACAACACTTACTGCTGTTTAACAGTAGAGGGGGCCCACTGCCTTAGAAAAGAGATTCATTTCAGGCAAAGTCTAATTTAGCCATTCCTATTACTAGACAAATAGAAAAAGTGAAAAAACGGTTGCAAGCATATTATCGAATAAAGTTACTCCGCATTGAAAATAAATAGAGGTATTTCAAGTCTTAATAAGTTCTGATTTAGTGTCAAAACACATTCTAATTTTACCTAAATTGTTTACATTACAGGTGTAGGAAGAAGTCAGAACAATAAAAAGAAGGAAAGACTATCTACCCAGGTCAAGTGTGAATCTCCTATCCAATAAAGGGCATAGAATTTGAAATTGTACAGGTGTTACACTGTGCATCCTAAGAAACCTGCAGGAACCATGCAGGAACCTGTGCTCTGAGGAGACAGGAGCTTCATCAGGACAGGTATTTGTGTTGGATGGCAGAACAAAGAGAAAGGCATGATTAAGAAGACAATGGAATATGTTAAAATGGGGTCAGAACTGTTCTGGTAGTTGATTTTTGTTTCTTCCAAAAGCAAACTTTTGGAATATATTTTGGAATGTGTCTTGCAACAGACTTAAATTCCTTCTCACCACTATTTTTTTTTTGAAGGTGAGCATGACAAGGAACTACATCCATTTGTTTTTTAAGCAATCAAATGCATTATAAAAAAATCTTAAATACTGCCTCCAAGTTACGTTGACTGCCTTACAGACAACTGTCAAAGCTTAGCAAAATCATAGGAACTTTTTTAATTGATTCATGCAGCTTTGGGACATGTTCTTAATTCACTGCTTCAAGAAAATTAAGAGTAAATAGGACCATAACTGCATATTCTTTAAATAAGCTCAGTGGCACTGTAATGATCAAATCAGCTGACCATCTAATCCTGTCAAGGATTCCTAGAAATCCTTCTTACTGGTTCTTCTCACTGAAAACATAATGAGCATTCCACAAAAAAAAAAAAAAAAAAAAAAAAAAATTGCAATTTCCCATTTTTACTTCCCCCTCTTTAATTACACGTACTGATGTAACAATCTTTTTATTTCATTAGCATAATAAGAAACTTTCTATTACCTGACCTGTTTCATTCACCATCTATTTAATCTAAGTCTATACAAATAAACACAAGAATTTAAGCCTGCAGATGCCTGCAAACTGTTACTATTTAAAAAAAAAGGTGTGATTTAAATACTAAAATATGAAAACACTAGTTTCTCTATTGGATGTTTAAATTTCCAAACTTTACCCTTATCATTAATAAACTCCCCACCAAAACATGTATCTCCCTAATAATAACATTTATCAATTTTTGCTAAGTTAGTTGAGTTTCTTTGTCATCAAATTACAAAAGCACATATTTTATAATAATGAAATGTCTCAGGAGCTTTTTGGGTGGAGGGGGAAGATTATTACTAAGATTATTTAACAATGTTCAAGTTAATTCAGAAAAGTGATCTGAAAGCTCCAATAAAGCATCATAAACAGTTTACAACAAACAGTGGCGATGTACATTAACAATATACCAAAAAAAGTGCTTCAATATAACGTTAAGCAACTTCTTCTCGGAGGAAATGAGTAAGTATAACATGCTAGTTAGTACTAACACTTGTGAAATATCACAATTAAAATGTTAAACACAGATTTTATGCATATAAAAACTATTTTGCTTTACAATGCAATCAAAAACTGTTCTTGAATATCTGTTTGTTCTTTCTGATCTTATAACATTCAACCTCTTTCTGAGACACTGCTCAAAGTTATAACTGTTCAACGTACAAAGTTGGCACATGATTTTCTCTTCAATCCTCATACCAGAATACAGTGTCCCCTACTATTGTAGTTACAATGCCACATTTCCAAAGCATCCCCACCAGTTAGTTTTCCAAACTGAAACCAAATAAATTACACAGGTACTTGTGATTTAGGCACTGCACTAGAGACTAAACAGTTACCCACACAGTTAAAACTACATAAACTACAAAACTAATTTTACAAACAAAGCTCCATAAGTATATATACATGCATGTGTGAACAAGTTGGTTAGGGAGTGCAAAGGAGGCTTGGAAGAGATTTGTTCACATCACATCAAGTTCTCAGAACCTGAAGCAACTACAAGATTGTACGAAATCAATTAATTTTTTATATGGGTATTTATTAGCCATTCCTTACATAACAAACACTTTCTACAGAAATTAAAAACAAACAAACAAACAAAACCACAGAAAAACAAAAAATCAAACAACAAAAATCCCAGCAACCTAATGAATTTGGAAGCATAATATATATTTGTTTACTGTGGATTTGCACTGAGGGCTAAACCAAATGAATTGAAGAAAAAAAGAAGTAGGAGGGAACAATCAACAGCCAAATGGCAGAATGATTGCATTAAATATAATAATTTCTAAAAACCTAACAACCAAGGAGCTGAACTTTTTCATAAACTATAGATGTCAGCTCTTCAGCAAAATATTATTTATTATGGATACTCACAAAAGATTTATTTCTAAGTTGTTGCAGTGTGGGAACCTGGTATAATTAGCTGTAGACAAAATTCTCCCCTAAAACAAAGTACTGGTACAAAGTAAAGAAAAAAATTACACAAAACTCAATTGCTCTGAATGTTACTCCACTACAGATTAAGCTGATCACTCCTTGAAATTGGGTCTCCATGCTCCTCAAGCCACATATTTTTAGCTTTTCCTTTCAATCAGCTCTATCGTTTGCATGATAAATCAAGTGAGAAAGATGAGTCAGTTGAAATTATTCCCACCTAAACCTGCACAGAATCCCAATTAATTTACAGGTGAATTAAATACAGAAATTATTTTATTCTATATCATCTGGAGTAAAGGAGGCAGCTGGAAGGTAAATTTATTAAACATGCCCTGAAATGAAAACAAAAGTTCAAGAGGGTCCTTGGGTGTAGTTAAACAGGTATCTCTGTCTGAAAACTTAAGTTTAAAATAAAAAGTTTTCTAACATTGATGTGGAATTAAACTTTAACAACTAGATATTTCTAAATAAGTCTATACCCTATTTTGACAACTCTAGAAACTTGAAGGTTTAGATATTCCAATTTTTTGGAATATTTTCCATAAATTACACTTTGAATATGAAGAATGGTTTCATTAGTAAAAGTTTAAATATATCATTTAAAGAAAACTTTTTCAATTAACATTATCAGAAAGTGACCTTCAACTAGAAAAAAAATGGGTCTTAGATTAAAGGATTAAATGTTGTGCCGCCAAAGATACCTCATTATTTTGAGTCTGATTATGTTAACGTCCTACAGAAAGAGTGTGTTTTTCTTCATAATGGCTTTGTAAGTAATTGAACAATTAAAGGAAGAAACTGTAAAGGCAAAAAAAAGTCAAAGCAACGCTATTTATTGATTATAAATTCTGGCAAGGCAGCTGTGAAGGGGAGAAAAATTACATTTGCAGCATCACTAAGCAAGCTTAGGGTGAACTTTGCATCCAAAGAACACACACAGATTAGAATATTTATAGATGTCGTAACTTCACTTAAAACATTCATTTTGAGAACATACTGATTCAGACACCAAAGTCAATCAACCGCAAGACACCAATCTGTAGCCAAGTAGGTTATCTTATTTCTACTGTCCATTAAACTTTTTTTCAGGCCTAGAAAACAGTAGTCTGTGGTGTTAATAAGGTATGTGGTCAGGACTACAGACATTATACTTGTAGCACTGGCTCACATTAGAATTTATTATTTATCTCTATTTCTTAGAAAACATAGTTTTAATAGTGGTACACTGGTTGCTAAATTTGCTTATACTCTGAACCAACATGGATATCTGTGGCACATGTTGCAGACAGTTCAGAGGTGAGATCACAGATCTGATTTTTGCAAGTTAGGTTTACTTCAGTTTGAATAGCTACCTTGAACTGAGATACTTATCCCAATAGAAACATTCCTGCACTGTAAAAATAGTATAGTACAGTGATTGTGTCAAGAAATGTTGATTAAGAACCTAAATCTTAAAATCTCAGGTGCTTCTCAAAGAAATACTTAAATACTAACAAATCAATGGGTAGAGGAGTATAAAATTATTTATGGTGCAAATATTCTAGGAAAGTGATGGACTGCATTCTCTTCTACTGAGAACTGACTTTACCAGGTGTTTTCTCCAGTTGTAACTTCAGGAATGGATCAAAAGTTACATTAAATGTAATAGTTTACTGGTTAAATATTCCATTCTAAGGTTTTACATTGGGGGACAACTACTACTTTCTAAAGTAATAGTATTCTGTTGTCATTGCTGTTATACTTCCGGACCCAATTTAAAACTATATTCTCTGTTCTCTACTATTGCCTTTTCAGGAAAACTGGTTAACCTAATTCTCTTTGCTGGCTTGAAAGGAAATCACATAAAGCACTTCACAGTCTGACATTACTTCTTGGAATGGCCTGCAAAATGAGACTTTTTTCAAACACCTTTTTTTAAAAAGTTCCTGCTATTCTTCCATTCATTTTCTTTGTTTTGTATATGACATTAAATAACAGTTTCCTTAAGGAAACTGCTGTTTACACATATAATTACACAAGTATAGTTTTTATAACAAATAATAACTATAAGAAATATTTTTAGAGTATTTGGCATAAGAGGTATTCAGCCTGCATATGCAAAGTATTACTATGCCCAATGTTTCCATTGTTGTCAAGGGAGTCCTGCAAAGCTGAATATATGTGAAAAGAAACAATTCAACTGGGTGCCTAAAGCAGACAAGATTTCTCTTGAAAAATCTGCCATCTGCCTCACACTACTATGGCCATAATCTTCACCAGCTGTCTGATGGTGAAGTTTAAATTAAGAAAATACGTGAATGCAAAAATAGTAATTTTGAGTTTCTGTATTTGCATACAGAAATACACAACTTAAAAAAAAAATTCCATTACAAATTGAGCTTTAATACAAGGATGAGGTACTTTGCCCATATAAATATGGATCATCAATCTTTAAACTATTAAACTGTTAATACCGAAGGCAGGCGTTCCTACTGCCCACATATGACAGTGTCCACAGGCTGGAAGCTGCTGCTGTGGCAAAATGATCACTCTAATGTACATAGGCAATAAGCAACAGAAAGTGGAATGTACAAAACTAACATAAGAGAATATTCCTCTGTCTTTATTCCTAGCAGCTGAAGCTCATGAACATTTTAATAATGTGAAAAGATATCTAAAATTTGGCAGTATCTGCAAGTAATCATTTCCATGTGAAGCATTCTGAACTTGTTCTTCAGTGAGCTGGAAGAATAACTACTGTCAATAAAAAATGAAATGTTGTAATGAACAACATTCTCTAGGGAAACACATGATTTTGAGTGCTTAAGGAAATATCAGTCATACAACAGGTTGACTCTACAGAGCTGCACATATGAAGTTTATAGTAAAAAATTCTAAAATCCTGTGTTCTATAGACTTTTACAATTACAAATATATTGTATCATCATTCTTCCATAGACACTTAATGTTAAATTTTACAAATTTCCTACCTGTTGGTACCTGTTGTACCAGACAAAGTAATATTTTGATGAAAACTATAAAAGACCTGTGGAGAAAAAAAAAACAACCTGTATCTCATGTCACAGTTCAGTATTTTACAGTTTTATGTTATACTCTGCTATGGGATGTCTAGATCGAGGTGTAAGTCAGAGAGTTTTCATTAGCCTTTCAATTTAAGCTAAACACCTAGATACAAAAGTAACCTCTGCCATGGCTGTCTTCCTTTGTAGTTAGAAACGTAGGAAGTGTTTCATAAGAGATTTGCAGAATCTATTTTGTTTTAAAATGTAGTAGGTAAATTGATTTTTCAAAAAGGAAAGCCATGAAAGGTGTTCTTCTAAGTAAGGTACTTACTCTCTAGTCTTGAAACAGCATACCCTCTCCTGGTACTATACAGAACACCTCCCAGTATGCATTACAGTATCATTTGCCAACATTATCAGTAACACAGCATAAGTAGTGGATTTCAGTGGAAACACATAACTATTTCTGCATAATTTTATAGAAAATATGTCCTGTCAAAAAAAAAAAAAAAAAAAAAGAAAAAGGGAGTACACATAATACACATTTGGATATCATAAAATAGTTAGATTTTGGAAAATGGCAACTCTCTCATAAAACTGTTCAGAAACTTTATCCTTTAACTAAGGTGATTTCAAATTACCCAGGGGTTTATTTTGTCAATTCCACATTAAGTAACAAGGAAGTGAAGAGTGATCAGAACTTGCTATCAAAAAAACAAGGTATAATGGAGAAAACAAAACACATGGAATACAAAACAAAACACATTCATAGTTGGCAAAACTGGCCATTCACATGTATTTTTAAAGGAATTCTGTGTTTCTAGTGAAACTGGGGAAAAAACACTGAGGAAATGTTTTTTTCAGAAATTATCAACGTCATAATCAAATGGGACTGGGACTTGCAGTTTCCTTTCTTATATGCAGAGCCATATATAAATTAAATAATAGGTAGCTTGACAGGACCTGTGTAAGGTGAATTTTGGAACACAAAAATGATGCATGTCCCATTTTTCTCATTACTTGTAGGAATTCACAGTGCAGGTTTAGAAAGTAATATTTCCCTATTTCTTGCTCACCACTTCATATGCCACATAATCAAAGCAGAGAACAGAGAAAATCCCAATATTTCTGCAATTTGCAAGAAATTACTTTTACAACTGTATTTATTGAATCTGTTATTTATGCAGTGACTGCAAGACTAAATTACATATATGGAATTTAAAATTGATCCCTGCGGAAAAAATTCTTTTTGCTAGATTTTCCACCTAGTGAATGTGTAGAACTTTTATGTCTGTTAAACCTAGTTTTCTAAAAAGTGGTTACTGATTTCCTTTATTTCAGTGTCTTCCAACTATTTTTTCTCACCTGTATATTTAATCTCCATTTTAATCAAGGTGTCAATGTCATAATTAATATGAATTTCTTAGTCTCAAGATATTTTATATTTAATCTATTGAGTATTACTGAGTCTATATTTTTCATTAAGTTCTATGCATAGAGACAGTAGAATGTCCCTGCTTCATACAGACATAGATAACGAAAGTGGTGCAATTAGTCCTAATACTAACATAGAATAGCTGTTTGTACAGATATTTAACTTACATTTACAACCTCTCTGTTGTTGGTCTTGTTATCTACTTTCATTTAACTTACTTTTACAACCTCTCTCTTGTTGGTCTTTTTATCTGCTTTCAAAAAAATGACCAGAATCACACATGCACATGAGTGCTCAGGTAACACATACATACATATATGAATATGTATATATTCACAGAAATATAATAAGAACAGATGAATAAGATATATGAAAAAAACTTCCTTCCAAGCCTATCTAACCAAATATTATATATTTCAAGACTCACTATATTGAAAATGCTCTTAAAGATAGATAATTGCCAAAAAGCACAGATTTCTGATGCCCTTTTTTTCATTTGAATGAATGCAAAGATGAAACAGTTTTATGTGTTGGACAAGGCCTGTATGTACTATACCTTTAGGTATATAAAATTGTAATCATAATCATCTATTACTTAGCCATTGCATAAAACTCTATTAACTAATTGTTGAGAATTAAAATTATATGTAGTTATATTGTCACTTTGCCAAAGTAGTAACTTGTTTTCATCCCTAATCTGGCAGAAAATTTGGAGTATCTTATTCTTCAGTTGCAATTTTTCCTCAGTTATCATCTCAGTGAGAAATTATTCTGTCTTAATTCTAAAAGAAACTTTAAATTTCTACACAAAACTAAAGTCACATTTTGTGCATTCTTCCATTTCAGCTGACATTCCATGTGCAAGTAATTTTTTGAGTCTTCAAAATGGGAGTTTTGTGAGGGCCTTATGAATAATTGAAGTACTTTGCATGCTATAGCCTCTGCAGAGTGTGCTAGAAAAGTCTAGGTTTGCAATCCCAGTTCACTGTAAATGAATTACTTGCAGTTCTTTCCCCACTCAAGTGGAGGGAAATACATTTCTCATATCATTGAAAGCAGAGAATATCACTGAGTGCAAAGAAACTATAAACACAGAAAAAAATTGTTTATAACCATTGCACAAATATCCAATACTTCTCAAGGTATCCCTGTGATAAATCAAGTTTGTGCAATTCCTCTGATTATCAGGACATTAATGTTAGCAAAGAAGGCCTGAAAAGATGGTTTTGATGAAATAAGAATAGGATGTTCCATAGTATGATAAAACATAGTAGTGTAGGAGTGTCATTCTCAAACAGTTGAGCACAATCATCACTCACATGTTGGTGAAAGAACAAACCATCCTCGCAAAAGAAACATGGGGTTTCACTGGAATACGGCACATGCTGTGAAAGTATCTGCATGTATGTTTTTCTGTTACTGATAGGCACAATCCAGACATGTCAGGAGACATCCCTCTGGGCTTTTTTTCATATTTCCCATACAAATGGATAACAGTTTAAGTACCATTTCATATTTATCTAAAATTATCCTATAACATTCCTACTGAAATATTTTATAAAATACAAATATTTAGAAAAATATATAGAAAATAAAAGGCATCATCTACTAGAGTAACATACATATGACTTTGAACCTATAGAGTTCCCAAAATAAATTCATATCTAGACATGGTTGAGATTAGATGGTGCGAGGATGCTTCAGCCTGAAGAAGAGGAAACTGAGGGGACACCTCATAGCACTCTACAGCTTTTTCATGAAGGGAAATGGAGGGGCAGGCACTGATCTCTTCTCTGTGGTGATCAGTGACAGGACCCAAGGGAATGGCTGTGAGTGAAGTTTTGTGAGGGGAGGTTTAGGTTGGATATTAGAAAAAGGTTCTTCATCCACACGGTGGTTGGGTACTGGAACAGGATCCACAGGGATGTGGTCACAGTACCAAGCTTGCCAGAGTGCAAGAGGTGTTTGGACAATGTTCTCAAGCAAATGAGATTCTTGGGGCTGTCCTGTGCAGGGCCAGGAGCTGGACTTAATGATCCTTTTGGGTCCCTTCTAATTCAGGACATTCTGTGATTCTGTGAACTAAATAAAACTGAGTGTAGCTGCCTAAGAGTATGAATACATTCTGTAACTGATACTTGTTCCATGCAAGCTACTAGGTGCACACTGAAAAGAAAAACCCATTTTGGATATGACTTTTCCTATTCATCTGCAAAGATAGCACTAACATACAGTCTTATTAAACTGTATCTACTTTATTCATGTAGAACACTGCTGCAAAAAAAAATTACCTAATCAATTTCTTCAAGATCTTTGTCTGCTTTGCATTCCCCTGCTGTCTTTTTCCACTTTCTATAGCATCAAATAGAAGCTGCTCCTTTTATTTTCAAGATTGGTCATTACTTATACCCTCCTTATCAACTTCTTATTTCCTCTGTGATGACTCCCTCTTCCAAATCAGCTCAGGATACCAACTCTCAATTAACACTTGTCAAATTTTCAGATAAGCTGAAAATGTTCTTTTCTTTCAGCTAGAGAGAAATCCACCATGGAGTAATTTCAAAACTAACCCCTTACTCTCCACTGGAGTGCCTGCTTTCCTATGATATCTGCAAAAATATTGACAATATTCTACATTAACGTAAGTTAGAGTTATTAAGCCTGACCAGTCAAACAGTTCAGCAGGAGATCAAGTACTGTGGATTTAATTGGAAACCATACATTAAGCCTATTCAGATGGCAGGTAATATCCACTGTTAGCATTGCATGTAAAATAATCCTTCAATATCATAAGTAAGGGCTGACATCTCCTAAATGAAAGAAAGAGAAACAGCAAAAGTATTATAGTATTTTGAAACAAAAGCCATAAAATTAGCATCTGCACCACTTGGAGCACATACAAATTTCTCTGGTGTTAAATTTTAATATTTTCCCAAAGGTCCATTAAGTTCCTCCTAAGCAATGAAAAAAAAAAAAAAAGGTGATTTTATCTGACTCTACCACATTCTTCCCACTCAGATACACTCCTGCTTGTACCAAGAGAGAGAACTGCTGACAAATCATACAGAAATTAATATAACTCAGAAGCACTTACAAAATCAATGGAAGCAGAAATTGAAGTTCATGTAATTTAAAAGCTGTACAGTGCTTATGGAATGACTTGGAAAAATGCTTCCCTTCTGAGAATGAACATAATCAGAAGGTGATGCTTTTTCAGTATCAACAGTTATTGGAATTTTAGAACTACACTCTTTTATGTAAATACTAAAACACTGACTTCTTGTGCTGATTCCAAGACACTCTAGCTGAGATGCTTATCTCCACAGTTTTAAGTGACAAGAAACTTCATCTGTAGAAGGAAATCTTTTTGGGATGCCTTGGAATTCTAAGGCTAAGTTGCCCATAAGTACTTTTCCTTGCATCTGCAATCTCCTTACATATAGCTAAATTCTATGATCTTTGGCTTATTACAGTATAATTTGATCTGTGGAATGACTCATAATTCTGTTTGAGACTTCAATGCTACCAAAACCAAGGCAATGATAGCATGATAGAAATGACATACACAAAGGATATAAATAACCACTTTGTGTTACTGAGTCAGTTTTGAAAGTAATACACATTTTCTGGCTTTTAAAATTTAATATTGTGCCTCTATAAAAGAATGATTTATATGACTTTGAATAATCAGCTACATTCTGTTCAGATAAAATTAAATGTATTCAATAACCACAAGGGGTCATGCATTTCAGAAATTACGAATTTTTCCTAAGAAAATGGAGAAAATTTGTGCTAGTTTCAAAATCTATTAACGTGAAAGATGCAAATTATATTTTTACATGTCTTAATGTCCATCTATGAAACATATTTATTAATCAAAAACCCAAATTAAATGGTTTTCACCAGCAATGTGTTTATTATACTAGTTGTTCTATATAGAGAAAAAGTCATATAATTAGATTATATGAATATAATTAAATCTTTATTTATGTATATAAATACATTTTATCAAATAAATATATTTTATCAAGCACAGTTTATCCTAATTCCTTTGACTGAAACTCCAGGAGTAAAAAAATAGAGCTTATCACCTTTAGAAGAAGTGGCAGGCAACTCTAGAGGACTATCATGAGGTGATGCAGGGAGAAAAGTAGAAGGGCCAAAGCCCAACTAGCACTTAATCTAGCTACTGCTATAAAAGACAAAAAAAAAATAAAATTGTTTCTATAAATGCATCAGCAACAAGAGGAGGGCCAAGGAGAATCATCATCCTTTACTGGATGCAGGGGGAAACATAATGACAAAGAATGAGAAAAAGACTGAGGCACTTAATGCCTTCTTTGCCTCAGTCTTTACTAGTAAAACCAATTGTTCTAGGGGTACCCAGCACTCTGAGCTGGAAGACAAGGATGGGGAGCAGAACAAAGCCCCCATAATCCAAGAAGAAATGGTCAGCCATCTGCTAGACCACTCAAATACCCACATATCTATGGAGCCAGATGGAATCCACCCAGGAGTACCAAGAGAGCTGGCAAAGGTGCTCACCAAACCACTTGACATCATTTACCAGCCATCCTGGTCAACCAGGTAGGTCCCAGTTGACTGGAGGCTGGCAAATGTGTCCTAAAGGACAGGTCAGAAGGAGGTTCTAGAGAACTACAGGCCTGGCAGACTGATCTTGGTGCAGGAAAGGTCATGGACCGGATCATCTGGAGTGCCATCATATGGCACATCCAGGACAATCAAGAGGATTGGGACCAGCCAGCACGGGTTTAGGAAAGGCTGTTCGTGCTTGACCAACCTGATCTCCTTTTATGACAAGGTGATCCACTTAGTGAGTGAGGGAGAGGCTGTGGATGTCATTGACCTTGCCTTTAGTAAAGCCTTTGACACAGTTTGCCACACCATTCTCATACAGAAACCAGTTGTTCATGGCTTGGACAGGTGCATTGTTCACTGGGCTAAAGACTGTCTGACTGGGTGGGCCCAGGGAGTGGTAGTGAATGGAGTTACATCTATCTGGCAGCTGGTCACCAGTGGTGCTCCCAGGGACTCAGTATAAGGGCCAGTCCAGCTTAATGTCCTTGTTGATGATCTGGACACTTGCAGTCAGCTTGCAGGTGACACCAATTTGGGCAGAAGTGTTGATCTGCTGGAGGGCAGGAAGGCTCTGCAGAGGGATCTGGACAGGCTAGATTGATGGGCTGAGGCTAGTCATACGAGGTACAACAAGGCCAAGTGTGTCCAGTTCTGGGCCCCTCACTACAAGAGAGACACTGAGGTGCTGGAGCGAGTCCAGAGAAGGGTAATGGAAATGGGGAAGGGTCTGGAGCCCAAGTCATATAAGGAGTGGTTGAGGAAGCTGGGGTTATCTAGACCTGGAGAAAAGGAGGCTCAGGGGAGACCCTATCACTCTCTACAGCTACCTGAAAGGAGGTCATGGCAAGGTTGGGGGTCAGTTTCTTCTCCCAGGTAGCAAATGAGAAGACAAGAGAAAATGGTTTGGATATCAGTAGAAATTTCTTCACTGAATGGGCTGTCAAACATTGGAACAGGCTGCCCAGCAAAGTGGTTGAATCACCATCCCAGGAGGCATTTAAAAGACATGTAGATGTGTCACTTGGGGACATGGTGGTGGACTTGGCAGTGCTGGATTAACAGTTGGACTCAATGATCTTAAGGGCTTTTACTAACCTAAAAAATGCTATAATAAAAACAAAACACTATAAATTCTCTGGATTTGATCCAGTTCCTTTCAAATACACCAAAATAACTTAATCAGGGCACTGGATTTTATTAATGTGGATTTTAGGAATTACTGAGAAAGCAGTTATTTTACTTACAGTTTTCAGAAAATATTTTTTGAAATTTAAAACAGCATTATAAATATGAAATTATTTTCTTTAAAATACATAACATAAAATTAAACTTAGAGAGAATCAAGTTTAATAACATATAAATTACAAAAAGGGATGCTAAGTATGTGATGATACAATCACAAGTGAAATTAGAGCTCAAAGATCCAGCTGGAAAATTAAGCATTTTGAAAGTAACATATTCTTTTCTCTCTGTTAACATCCTTAATATTAATATGATCCGTGTCATAAACAAAATAGCTACATAAGTCTTAGAAGAAAGCAATGCCTTAGAAGTAAGGAAAATGGTATATGCTTAATATGCAATTGGTTAATCATATTACCTAGAATAATAGATGAGAGAGTGGAATTCAACACTTAGAAATTATTCAACATCCAGCAGCTGTGTTTTGTTTAAGTTCTGCTCAAGAGATGCACTTTTACATGTATATCATGGTAAGAACTTTGAAAACAGAACAGCAACAGTGCCTTGGTCTGTGTTTAAACATCTTTTTTTTTAGGCTGAGGAATACATAGTCACATATATATTTTATATTCTTATGGCATTTCACATATGTGGTAAGTTGATACAGCTGGGCATAACCTTCCTTACAGCCAAGAGATACAAATGTGGGGATCAGACACCAAGGAATTTACATCTGTTCTCCTGAACTCTTCGCACTTAGGAAACTAACACAAAGCACAGGATGTCTTGGCATCTTCATTTCTTTTTCTGCTGAAAATGCAACTGCAGAAGGCTGCTCTACCCTAGAGGTTGCCATTCACTTTAAGCTTGTTTTGGCAAGTAAGCCATTGTTTTAAATAATCAGTTACAAATTTCATAATACATTCAACTCTTGGGAACATGAGGAAGTTCATATTGAGATATTCACTACTGGTTTTAAGTAATTATTTTAATTTAAATTGGTGGACATTTTTTCCATCTAAAAAATTGTAACAATCTTTTTTATGAACTACAAATCAGAGTGAAATCAGAGAAACCAGAATCTGGAAAACTTAAAAATTCACACTTCAGTAAATTTGAACTGTAGCAAGAATGGTGGGAAATTAGTATTAGAATTTGATATCCTACATTTCAAACATATGTTCGGTCCATCATATCACATTGCTAATGACTGTAATCCCTGCTGTCACAAAGCAGCATCTTGAAAAAGCTTCTGTTTCTTATCTGAATAAAAATATATAGTTAAAAAATGTTAGGACCATTTGAATTGTATATTTCATAAGTCTTGATTCTTTCTTTTGATAAGAAGTGTAAACAAGTCATAAAATTGAACTTGCAATGTTAGGTTTCATATTAAGCCAAAAGTCTTTTTAGTTCTAACAGAACAGAGTCATTTTCCTAATACATAAGCTTGTAAAGACAGCAATGCCCTGGGCTCTCTTGGCCTTATTACCTCCCTGTTGAAAAGTCTAAAAGGGCAAATTTTATTAAACATAGCTCTTGGAAAGAGAAGTAGACATGGAAGCAGAAACATTTCCCTTTCACTATCTGGTACATGTTATTAATGCATAATCTTAAACCAAATGTATCTAAATGTATCTGAAGCAAGAATTTCAGTGATTAAGTTCTGTGATTTGAAATCAATTGACATCTACTTATGTGTAATTTCTCAGCTAACATCCAACTTATGCACCAGTAAAAATATTTAATATCATGTGGTTTCAAGACAGAAAACATTCGTGTGTGTTTTAGTCTTCTCATTTCTCTAGGTTTCTGTACCAGTTTAATTTCCTTGTTCTTTAAGTTTTGTTACTGCCTGCTCAAACCATTTTTTTTCTCTGACCTGTGTTTCAAATTACGCTTCAAGTTTCCTTACCCTTACTAAGTGCAGCTATAAAATTAATAAAAGAAGGGTTCTTTAAATAGAGGTAGAATCAAATACTATAAATTGCATTTTGGGCACCAACTTTTTCTAAAACCATATAAAAATATTTGCCATATCTGATAATTTTATTTCTCCTCTGGATCCAGTCATGAATTTTTCAACCACATTTATAGTCATTAAAAGTTAATAGATCTAGAAAGATTTAATGTACACTCTGAACAAGTATATAGAAAACTTGTAGAGTAGAAAGTTTGCTGATATAATTTTGCTTCTGAGTGTGATCCAGGTAAGGATTAGTCAGTTGTTTCCATTCATGGGGATTATACTTTACTGCTTCGTTGTTTAATGTACATAAGAATTTCACAATGAATAATTTAATTAATTGCTTCATATTTCTACCCCAGGAAAAGAGGTACTTTATGTTACTTCCTTACTTTGTGTTCTTTTAGTATACATTTCTCATTAAAAATGAAATCCAACCCTGTGTTTTATTTTTATACTACCCCACACTTTACACTAACAATTCTACTACTATAGCATCAATGTTTGCAAGTCACAAGCTTTTCATCTATCTGTTTATAGAACACCACATGTTGCATCAAAGTTTTAACAACCTAATAGGGCTTCCTACAGACCCAATACTACATGTTACATGATAAAAATAAAGCTGTTTTGATCATAGTCATTTTTCATGCTTCATGAGCTCAAAGAAGTGCTTGATATCTGTGTATCATTATAGGATTTGCAGGAATATATAACTGGGGGAAACTGAAAGATTAGACAGCAGTTCTGTTGAAAAGCATTTTAGGTTACTGTGTTTGAGAAGCAAATTATTATAAACAATTGCCATGCTGTTGTAAAAAAAAAAAAAAAAAAAAAAAAACAAAAAAACAACCACCAAACTAGGATAAATATACAGAGCCATAGCTTTCAGAACACTTAAGCTATGCCTCTGCTCTATCCACTTCTGGCATTTCCTTAGCTGAAGGTTTTGAACAGTTTTGGACATGTTATATAATGAAAAGTATGGATCAGAAATGGAAAAAGTGTAGAAGACAGAAACCACCAGATTAGGACTCTAAAAATATGCTATAAAAAGAAGAAAAAAAAATGTGCCACAGGTCTAGCTGATTCTGCTATGAGTTCTCTTTTAGCCGAGAGATGTCTCCCAACTTTATGATTCTAAGCCAATAAACAGAAGACATTTTCACCATCCAGTTTTAAAACTCATGTACATAAAAGGTCTGGTATGCCTTTAACATAAAGTAACTTTGAGATATTGTAAAATGTTTCCAATATGAAATCCTCCTTAATTTAAGGAATTCTGACAGTCTTCAGAAGACCGACATGAGAAACCAGCTTCTTTGTATTTTCCTGAAGATGTAGAGCTCCTGGCAGTATGAGGTGGGAGGAAAACTACTTTGCTCAGAACAAACTCCTGCCATACACCTAAACTGCTGTGTTGTCTACCCTAGAAAAATTTACATTTTCCAGCTGAACACCTTTCCTGTTACTGTTGGTAACTAATTACATCACTAAGCAAGACTGTAAATTTATTTTCCTAAGGAAAGCCAACAAATCACTGCAGAGATAGATAGATGATAGATAGATAGATAGATAGATAGATAGATAGATAGATAGATAGATAGATAGATAGATAGATAGATAGATAGATGGAAGCTAGTCGGAGCAGTGGCCAAAAGATGGTGAGACAATTTTAGTGAAGGGTTAGTGGGGGGCTCTGTTTCCTCAAATCAGTTTCTATCTCTCTCCTCCATTACCTTTGTTTCTTAGTCTCCTCAGAGTGTTGCTATTGGTAAAAACTATCAATTCCTGTTGCATTTTTGTAAATCATGGCAAAAGAAAACAGAAATTCAGGTAATCACCTGAGTAATTTGGGCTTTATGCTATACAGTATTCCTTGCTAACTTGTGGAAAAAAAAAAAAAAAAGATAGATCTTTAGGTGAAATTTCTGTAATGCCCCACAGACACTCTTCTCCTCACATATGGGAAACACTATAAACAATGTAGATATATCAAAATACCTATCTTAAGTGTAGACTGTTTTTATTCTTACAGCCAAGCACAGATTATGCCTAAAAATTCTTAGAACATTGGTGCATAGAGAAATGGATTTGCTGATAATCTAAGGTTTATAAGTGGACAGAGGGAAATTAAACGAACATCAGTTCCTGGAGCACATATATACATCCAGCTGTCCTTTCTATCATTATCCTTAGGTGGGACGTTACTAATGTTTTTTTGAATGATATCTCAGGTGTTTGAAAGAGAGAGAGAGCACCTACAACTGTATATGCGAAAAAGCATCACAGTCTTAAATTTGTGATTTTTTTTATTTCATATTATAAAAGCAAGTAGAACTGTTCAAGAGAATGTTTATCCTCCTTCCATATACTGCCACATTTTCTCACTAGTAGCATCTCTTTAACTTCTATAAAAAGTCACTTTGCTGTTTCTTGAGAACCCAGCTCTTCCCTTGAAATACTTGGTGCTATTTCATTTCCTAAGTGGAGAGAAAAAATAAGTAAAAAAAAAAAATAGAGGAAATTTTTGAGTGTTACCTAAAATTGTGAGTTTAAAGATAATAATTGAAAAGAAAGATGAACACAAAACTACATTTATAAAACAGGAAAGGTTATTTGAATAGCAGCTGCTCTGACTCCCATGACTTTTTATGATCAGCTGCTGTAAACAAGTGAACATGACAACATGTCAAAACATAAGTGTGATAAACTGTAGTGATAACTGAGTGATGATCATCCAATGACTTCTCAGTTTCAGAATCTGACAGGAAATTTTCATCCCTCTGTTAGAACATATCCAAGAAGAGTATATGTCGGAGGACGAGCTTGTGGACCACCAGACGACTCGAGTTAGCAAAGTGTGTCGAACTTTATTATTCTCAGGCATCTTTTATAACTCTTCAGCTATGTACATGCACTTAACATATACTTCTAATTGGTTACGTCCTCCTGCATATGTTTTTCCTTTGTGGTCTCTTGAATCCTGCAACAATTTCTCATCACACATAACTAGCTGCATTCTTTCTTGTTTTTACCCTGACAATTCAAGGACAAGCCATACACAGGCTTGAGAGCTGGGTTGTTCAGTCCTCCAGGCTGATAATCACGATCGCTAGTCAGGCTTCGACAAGTATATATATATATATAGAGACAGAGAGACTATAATATACCTTTGCCTCATGAACTCAGATCCTGTGAGCACAGCTTTGCAGCACATTATATTCTCCTGAAACTCTGCTCTCTGTATTTAATAAAAATTATATTATTAATTGAACCTCCCTAACTGTATTCAACAGCTGGACTGATTTCCCTATGGGTGAATGTGTTTTGGTTTTCATTATATGTATGTGTTCAAATACACATGGAAATATCTCTTTACTCACAGAGTTTTTAATGGGATGATTTTGATTAACCCCCCTCATATATGGCCAAGCACTAATTTTATACATTTACTTCCCTGTGGGAATGATGCTCTAACACTTTGGTCCAGGAGGAATAACTAAACTAAGCTAAACTCTTACTCCATATATTTTGAATTTCCTAAGGATTTTCAAGTCCTCAAAGATGGTAGATTTTTGCACTTTTTTTTTCCTTCTATAGCCTCCTTTTGTTGTTTGAGATTAGCTTATGAGCTGTTTTTCTGCACTGTACATTCCAGACGCAATGGACCTATTTTCCAAGGAAGCCAAATTTGGAAACATCTTTTGGAAGAGGTTATAATGGCAATGGCAAAAAGAAAGAAAGAAATAAATTGGGTTTCAAGATCCAGTTTTCAATCTCCTATTTTCATTGTATCATGTAATAACTGAATGAAACTTTAGAATAGTAGAAATAACAGAAAGTTAGGCTCAGCTGTCAGAGGCGTAGGTTCAATTATTGGACCAGGGACTTTTGAATGAGGTTTGTTTTGAAGTGCTTTAATTTCTGGAATTAGAGGGATGGATGGGTGGATGGATGGCCCTGGAGAAAACTGTTCCCACCATGCTTATTTTTCCTGTTTGGAGTTCTATGTCCTTAGATTAGCTTTGCCAAGGTAGGGCGAGCAAGAGTGGAAACATTCACAAAATTTCTGAGAGATACTAAAATCCTCAACAAACTATTTGATAGGAAATCACAGTTTTATTTTCCCATCTTTGTTCCCCCTGATTATCCTCACAGCTGAACTCTCTCTCCAAAATCTGAAAGTCTCTGAAAGAGACTACAGGTCCCTCACAAGGAGAAAGAGAGTGAGGGGATAGTCTATGCAAATTAAATTAGGAACATTGTGTATGTAATAAACAGCGCTGGAAAATAACACTTCCAGCACTAGACTTTCCAGTAGACCTGTGGAATTGCTACTCCACACTTGTGAGCTTGCACCCAGAGAATTATGGTACCTCCCTGATCAGAGAGAGGATACAAAGAAGATACAACCCGTCTCTTGGAAGGAAGTACTTCACAAAGTGAAGCAAATGACATAAGTCAGAACATAGCAAATTCTGATTAGATATTGGGAAAATGTCTTACCATGAAGTGGTCAAATCTTGCAACAGTTTGTCCAGAGAGACTAAAACCTCTGTTCCTGGGAGTGTTCAAGACTGAATGGAACACATCCCTAAACAATCTGTTCTCAACAGATACGCTTTTGGCAAAGTTTGGACCAGGTGACATCCAGAGGCCCCTTCCAACATAAATCATTCTATGATTCCATGATTCTATAGTGCTATATGTCTTTATTTTCTCCTTAGCCCTTTCATATTTATTTGCATGTACTAATTTAATTGAACATGCAGACTTGTCTTATTTACTATCAGTCTGCAGTAATTTTTCTTTGCTGTACTTGAAGATACTCAGAAACTATGGTGCAAATACTGTAGTGTAATACTGCAATACAGACCTATTTAAAATAACTGGAAGTAGCCAGGCACTTATGCATAATAGCTGCCACATTTTTAAGCTAAAGAGTTAGTCTGACATCTTTAAAGCAGGACACACTAAGTCATTTGGAAGATACAGGAGAGAAACAATTGAAAAGAATTTTGGGAATGAACAACAGTGGGACAAGTCCTAGCTACTAATAACTGACAGATACTGGTCCCCTACTGTAACCCTTACTATACATAATTAAGGCCTTAAAATGTCAGGGAAGAGATGCAGGTAACAAGATTGTTACATTCCAAATAAATAGTAACAGAATTTAAAATCTTACCTATACATTTTCATTCCTGTTAACAAATGTTGTCACCTTTAAGTATGCAGTCTAGCATTACTAAATGTAGTTTCTTTAGATTACTGGAAGAGCTTTAGATTTGATCATGATGTGGTGATCCACTCATTACCACAAAAGAACTCTTGTTCTCAGAAATAAGCTGTATTCTTGTTCATGAGAATAAACTTTGTGGCAACACTCATCTTTTCTAGATCTGTCAAACACCTCATACTGACTAAACTGGCAGAGGAATGTTGACATTCTTCATGCTGGCTAGTACCAACCTACATTCAAATCATCCTATCTAATGACATGGAGTGGTGTTTGTCTAACACCTTTTCTTCATTAAACTCTTGCCTTCCAGTAGCAAAAAATTCACTTCTGGAACTTGTCCACCAAGGTAAACTATTTATCAGTCAAATAGTATTGCCTTGCTTTCCTGTATGTTCCTAGCTTCCTATCACGTTTATAGTTTTAACACATCAACATAATCTCAAAGTCTTCTCTAAGAGAAGTGTACCATATAGTTAAAATTATTTAATTCCATGTAAGATTAATTTTTAAGAAACTTACTGGTTTACACAAAATTTCCACCTAAATTACTCCTCAGCTGCACACCTGGTGTCTCCACATATTTAGAGCATCAGCTGAGTGCCACTGAGCTGACACCAAGAGCCTGTGTGCTCAATAGACAACTCTACAAATACTCAAATAATATTGCTATATTAAAACCTCTTTTAAAAATAGGAATACAGTTATGTTAATAATTTTAAGGTAGAACTTCATATGGCTATACCAAAGAATAAGTGTTTAAATCCTGATTATTCTGTTTGATTATGAAGAGACTGTCCTGCTAAATTACCAGATCTATAGTCACTAAATTAAGAAATTTGAACCATTCATTCTCAGCAACATTCATATTAAAATATATTTGAATATGTGAATTTTAGAAGCATGAAAAGCATGCTATTCCTATTTTTCAGGTCACACAACCCTAACAATCAAAAAATGTCTTTCACAACACGAAAATAACACCCTTACAGTCACTTACTTAAAACATTTGACAACATATGTTTCTTATGTAATTTATCTCTATGGACAATTCACAAAGAACATTAATTCAATAATGTTTACTAACTTAAAAATTTATTTGTATCTTTGCAGGAGAGATAGCATATGCCAATAACATCTTGGGTGCCAGTACTACTTAGTAGTAAACAAAGCAATAATACACTGCCAAGTAAACAAAAAAAAAATTAAGTTAGACATTGCTACTAAATTCTGAAAGAATTATCTATGGGCCTGTAAGTTGGATGACACTATTCTTCCTTTCCCTTAATTTGTATTGAAGCAGCTAGGACATAATAGACCAAGAGCAGCTTTCCAAACCAAACAGGAAGAAGGGATGAGGATGGAAAGATGTGTGCATTTTATTGGAGACCAAACAGATATTTGCCAAGATTTGCAAAGAGTTCATTATTTCTTCAGGGGTTCTATATGTAGATACAAATCCTGAGGGTTTATCTATCTAAATGATTACCACGGCATACAATATTCCAGACTTCAGAAAGTCGAGACGCCAACACACAAAACTCATTTCTGCTCCTAATAGAGAATAAAGCCTCTGGACAATTGAAACATTATGCTGCATTCAATTTCAAATATTATTTTGGTTTATTTACAATTAGTGAATAGTATAAAGGCAAGATTGACACTTCAAGAAAAATAATCATACACTGGCGCAATCTCCATTTGTAAGCAATGCAGTAATGGATGCTACCAGGTTAGACACAGTCCCATAGAAGAAATGGAGAGAGAGCAAGTAGATTTTTTTGACAGCAACTAATTTTAATGGTCACTTATCAAAGTAGGTTTTTAAACAGACAGCAAGAGGGAACAAGCACAAGGATTACAAGATTGTAAAAGACTAATGTTTCCTCACTGTTGTGCAGTGGTTTGTATATAAGTATAGATGAAAAGCTGGTTTCATGAAGAAACCTAGATCAATACATCACTTGAGATAAAATTTACAGAAGAACTATTGTAAAAGAATAATGGTCTGTGAAACGTGATAAAAAGAAGTCAAAATTCTAAGAGATTAGGATTTATTTTAAGGATACAACATCCTGGGAAATTCCTCAGCTATTGGTACTAGGACTGGTGGTGTTTGTGCTCTATTTTTTCCAATCTGAAATTTCAGTAGTGAAAAATAGAACATAGAAAGATGGTACGGCAAGATGATTTAATTAACATATGACTAATGGCCTTTAAAATGCTAAGACTTCTTAAAACAACTAAACTGTGTACATAGACCATGCAATACTGCTAATAATGTGCAAAGCACATAGGGGTGCCTGAACAGCTTCATTTGTTTCACTGATTGTTTTGCACTATTGGCTGGAAAATTATTTGAGTTGAAGTATTTATTTCCCAATTCCACTACTACTATTTATTACTACACAGTACGTTTTATTCTATTATCTTTAACATGAACCTGTAATTACTCCATTTCTGGTTTTATTTTACATATGAGAAAACATGGTTAGAGAGAGATTAACTGACTTGGACAAGACCCCACAGTAAACAACTGGCAAGAAAAAGCTGATCGCAGATAGTGCCAGCTATTTTCTTGACTCCTCTGGCTTTTGTATAGCTCTTATGTATATGAATTCAAAGCACTTACCTTCTCATTTGAAAATATAGGAATAATCTTGACTGTTGAGAAGAATACATTAGTCAATGATTCTGATACAGTCTTCTGTATAATGAAAGGACACCATATTCCTTGAAGGAAATATAGTGCTGTACTAAATAAGTTGTGTACAAAGTTACTGATAATCACAAAGAAACAGAGAAAGCACTAGAAAGATTATAAATAATACTTAATATCACAAACAACAAGCACATTGTGTTTTTCAATTAGCTCCATTTAGAATCTCTGCTACTTGATCTTGCCTTTTAAATGTTAAGTCTCTTCAGTTTGAATAATAAAGATGTACTAGTCAGTTCTAAATCAAATTTTAACATACATAATATCTTCTTATTTCTCTTGAAAAATGTAACTCTTACATATTTTTAAGTTCTCTACCAAACTTAAAATAGAAAACACTTCAAAGCTGTATATTTGGCTTCTTGAGTGTTCCATTACGGCTTTTATTGAGGTTTTCAGAATTATTGTATCTTTAGAGTGAAACAAATCCAATTCTGGAGAAACAATTTCATAGATATAATTTTTGCGCATTTGAGACATTAATGTTAAATACTATCCCTAACACCTGATGTGTTATCCATACTTCTATACACAATTTTCCCCAGTTCTATACAGTTCTATACACAATATTCAGAGCAATTTAAGGTCTTCTGAAAGACAAGCCTGTCACCATACACCATGATAAATCCATGGGAATCCATTCAGAAATGGGTTTTTTTGGAAACAGGTTAAGTAAGGGAGAAATATAAAGAAGTCTTAATATGAAACAGGGAACTGAAATACTTAAAAAAGGACAGGTGCCTTTCACAAAAATATTGGGGTTTTTTGCAAGTCTCCACTTTTACAAGAATACTAAGAAGATGTTTTGCTTTTCTTTTTATGCAAAAAACCACAAGCAAACCAGCAGTTGACTGAAAAGTTGACATTAAAGTCCTGGAAACACAAGCCTTTTCTGATATTTCTTGAACATATTTGTAAAGCAATTTGTTACAGTCTGCTTTGTGTTTCCACACTATAGCTGTTTCATTTCTTCATGAGAATTTATTCTAAGAAACTCATGGAATGGTGAATTGTATTGGGTCATTTTACTCTTCTTTGCTTTACTACTTCTAAAAAGGAGGCACATTTGAGGCATATTTACCAATCCCACAGAAATAAAATAAAATCCACTAACCTCTCTTAATTTTAAAGCAGCATGTCTTGTCAAAACATTTTTCCACTTATAAAAAGAATGGAAGTTTAAAAGACCAAACTATGTTCATACTGAATTTTTATTTCTTTCTTAGATAGGCATCATATGAATTGTAATTTAAAATTTAAAATGGTCCTAAAATACTGAAAAAACCCCAGTATGTGTACTCTCCCTTCTCTTCCATGAGTATCCCCTCAATAACTAAATCACTACGGAATAATGTTGTATATACTCAAACGAACCATTATAATTTATAAAAATTAAACTTCTTTACTTTTAAAACCCAGAAATGCATTCAGTCTTAAAGGTCAAAAACCCTAGACACTAAGAGGATTTTTTTATATAAAAGAAAGAGGAATGTATTGAAAAAAGCTTTAAATTGAACATTTGTTCATTTTAGAAGCATATGATTTCTGTTTTCAAATCTTACATGGTGAAAAATCATTAACTTCAGACAAGCATGAGTTCACACAAGTGATACAAAGGTGTATCAACAGAATGGCTGCGTGAAAACCAAAGATATTAAAAGACATATTTTAAAGACTACTGATTTGAAAATACAGTTCTAATTTACAATTGCCAAATCTCTCTTTATTTCCAATTTTATACGAAGTGGGAATGAAGTTAACATTAGGTAGAGAGAGATCTAACAGTACCAGAGAATATTCAAGTATGCCTTGTTCAGATTTATGGCCAAGGCTCCATAATAAAGAATGCAGTGTGCACCACAGAAACACACAAAGCAATCTTTGTTTAGAAAGGATTCTATTATTTATTCATCAAGCATATCACACTATAAAAATCTAAATATCTAGAAAATCAAAAATCTACAGAGTAACTCAGTATTAAGTATTGCCCCTCTGCCCACCATTCTCTCCATAAATCCTTAATTCACAATGTCTGTTTAAAATTCAAGTGCAACCGTGTGGCTTTCCACTAAAAGGAAGGATTCCAAATACTAAAATGAAGACTGAAAAATAAATTGATCATTCAAATACGACGTCCTACTGATTTTAACAGAGAATTTTATTTTAAAACAGATGTCTGTGATAGCCATCAAGGGCAAAATAGGCATTGGTGAGCTACACACTGAAAAATAAATCCACAGCTCTTTTAGCGGGGAACAATAGACTAGTAGATGACGGACTCCTCCCTCTGGCTAAGAAACCATTAGCTTATTTTCTCAGCGAAACCCATTCAAACTAACAGGACCCTAACCTTGCATTTGCTACACTGTCTCCCAGCTCCCTGAGCTCTCATTATTTTAACTTTGTGCGAACATCACACGAATAGGACTCCTTCCTACTCGGCGCCAGCACTGAGGGCTCCCGGGGACCGCGGGCAGCTCCAGCGAGGAGGGGCAGCCGGGAAGGCAGCGGAGCGGAGCCGGGAGGCGGTGGGAAGCGGGGCCGCGCTCCTCGGCCCGCTCACGGCTCCGTGCTGGCACAGACGCCGTCCCGCTCCCACCCACGTGTTTCGCGACCGCTTTTCCACGCACAGACAAGGCATGTTTGGGACGACACGGTGCAGTCCGTGCCCCGGTCACGCCGGTCCGGGCGAGCCCTGCCCGAGAGGTGCCCGCAGCGTCCCAGCCCGGGCTTCCTGGCACGGCTGCCCAGCCCGACCCCACCCCCCTTTCAGAACCTCCGCAGCTGAGAGATGCCCCTTCCTTCTCCTTCTCGCCACGGGGAGCGAGGCCGGTCGGACGGGGGGGTCCCGTCGTGCCCACACCTCGGCGGCCGCCGACCCCGCTCCCCGCGGCCCGGAGCAGCCTCGGCGAGAGCGAGAGCGGCCCCTCTACCGCGCCCCCACACCCGCGGCCGGAGCGCTGGGCCAAGCCCGCTCCTACCGTCTGAGTCCCTGGAAGGAGGAGGGCCAGGACATCCGCGATTTCTTCAAGCCGGGCCGGTGGCCGGTCTCCATGGCGTAGGAGGCGCGGTCCATAGCTTGGCAGTAGAGGTACCGCTCAGTATCGGAGTAGCCGCGGTGCCTGACGCGAGCCCCCGCCAGGCAGCGGCCCCGCGATGCGGTCGTCGGCGGCGGCTGCCCGGGGTGCTGCTGCTGGTGCTGGAGGAACTGGTGCTGCCGCAGCTGCGGCGGGTAGTGCTGGTCGTGCCGCCACAGATGCTTGGGGGCTTTGAGACTGCCGCTGCCCCCGCCGCCGTCGCTGCTGCCGTCGCAGCCGCTGCCGCCGGGCATCGCGGACAAGCCGCTGCCGTGCTCTGCTTCCATGCTGCTGGCGGTCGCGTCGGGCCGGGCTGCGCGGGCAGGGGCGGCGGCCACCACCTTCCCTGCGGGAAGCGCCGAGGAAACTGTGCTGAAAAGTTGGACAGCTCCTGCCGCGCCACCCCTCTCCCGGGTGTGGGAGCGGCTGGGGCCGCCGCGCCGCCGGGTCTTGCCGCTCGGGAGGGGAGGCGGGGAGAATGGGGCGGAGGGGTTGAGGAGGAGGAGAAAGAGAAGGAGGTGGAGGAGGAAGGGGAGGTGGTGCAGGAGAGGGGCTGGCTTCCCGCTCGGAATATTTAAAACCAGGCTGGAGCCAGCGCGGGGGAGAGCGGAGATGGTATCTGGCCGCGGGCGGGGCACAGGGCACGCTGGAGTGTGCAGAAGGCGGGGCAGGGCACGGCTGGGGCGCCGGCACGGCTCGGGGATGGGAACGGAACCAGGCGTGAGTGCGGAGGGGCTCTCCCTGCCACTGCTCATCCCGCCTCTCCCGAGGCGCGCCCCTCACCTCCTGAGGCCGTGGCTGGTGGCCGGACACGACTCCCCCCAGTGGGACTCTCACTGCCAAGCGACCGCAGGTAGCAAAGTTACACGCGCCCCAAGTTCACCGAGAACTTTGAGGTGGGTTAAAAGTGGGTTCTTACTCTCTAAACTCCTGCACCCGCCACCCTTTATTCCCTATATCGTGCTTCCAATCTTTGCCACATCAGGTTCAGAAATCGTCTGTTTCCCAACTTGAAACCTTCCCAAACCTTCCCCTGGTCTACCATCTTCACCGATGAGTAAGCTCCCTCACCGCAAGGAGTAAGACCGGCTGTAAATCAAGGCGAGGAAGGTTTAATTATAGAGATGCTGAGCCTACTGCTACAGAGAAGCTTTTCGATTATATTTCACTAGCTTCAGGACTGCCGCAGGAAAAAAATCATTTAAAGTTAAAATTTACAGACCAGGAACTTCATCCTAAGAGAGTTTTAAAATTAGTTTTATATTGCAAATTCTTTTGTGCTCATTTACAATTAATAATTCACAATGGAAGGAAATAACAATATATCAAGTTTCTTTTTTATTATTATTTTTTAAAGTAGAATAGATATTTGGGGTGTGTGGTAATATTCCAAAATCTAACACTTCTTGTTCATGGCAAAATTCTAATGTCTACATTCCTGATAACATATGAAAAGACACATGGAAGTGCTCATTTGAAAACTACTAATATGTATTTTTATCATCCTTTTATTCTGTTTGCCAAAGTATCAGAACTAAGCAAGAAAGCATGGCAAAAATATCTCTACTACTTTACCTTTTCAGAACCATACATTTTCTTGCAGTCAATGTTCATCTACACTTTAGACTGTTCTGATTAGCTTCTTGCAAAACTCCTACTTCCTCAATCATAAAATTGGTCTTGTCATCCCTTTTCTCTTCCCATTACTGATCTGCAATCATTTTAAACCTCATAAATTTTTCTTGGAACTTAGTTCCTTCTTTTCTTAATTTCTTACTAACACAAAACCACATCTCTGTCAACTCATTTGTGTGTTGATCCACTTTTTCCATTCTCCGTCTTAAAGTCAACCTTCCTTCCTAGACATACAGTGCTCCTAAAATTAAGACTCACCCTCTAACCATGTACATACAAGCTTCTGTTGGGCAAAACTCCCAGTCTGGGTTTCTTTGAGCTAACAGTACATTCCTAGGTAATCCTGGTAATCATCCACCATCCATTCATTTCTTCTTTCCTGCCATAATAACTCTTAGCTTCAGCAAACAATTTCAGAAAATAGTAAGTAATAATAAATACTGTAAACCCTGGAAAAGAGCCTAAGTAGTACTTCCAATGAAGTTTGAGCTTGAGCTCACATTTATCAAGTTCTGATTCTTCTGCTATTTATCCAGACATACAAGACTATTTCCAAGCCAGACATCTTAGATGCTACCACTTGCCCAGCTGTGCAATACTGTGAAAGGAATGTGCAGGACACATAAATTGGAAGAAGATGAAACGAGAAAGACTGAAGTCAGACAAGAGGATAGAATTATATCCAAAATATAACAATGGGGATAATTGCAATGTGGGACATAGGATGCAAACTCATTAAAAACTCAGAGAAGAGAAATAACTTTTTATCCTCATTAACCTCCATGGGAATATTGCACAGGGACAGTATTTCAAAATTGTTAGTTCCTTCTAGTCTTATAATTAGACAACATTTCTGTGACAATTTCTCTGTAATTTCACGGAGTCACAGAAGAGCCCTTTGGAAGGACCTTCATAAGGTTGTTCAGCCTAACCTCAAGCTCAAAATGGGGCTATCAATCAACACCAGATCACATAAGCCACAGCTTTCTCTGAATCTCAAAATCTTCCAACAACAGAATTTCACCACCCTCTGTGGATAACCTACTATGGTGCTTCACCACATTCCTAATGAGGACAATTTTCCTGATGTGAACTTTTGAACCTCCCAGCCAGAGGCCCTTGCCCCTCCTTAAACAGCATGGCACCACTGTCAATGGCTTAAATTTGTTGTCTTTTGCAACTAATCTTCGCAGCTGCAGGGCTCTAGTAGCAACCCCTTATGGTGACATACTCATTGCCACCTGCCAGCTAGATTCTAAGATACCATTCTCTGCACTTCAGTCCCACCTAACAGTCTGTTCATCCAGTCCAGATTTCTGCAGTTTCGAAATGAGAATGTTTGGGGGGATTATTTCTACATTACTAAACTGAAGGTGTGCTACACCCATTGTTCTCTATTCCAAAGAGTCTTTTCATAAAGGAATACAATTAGGTCAACCCAAAAATATTTGCCCTTGGTAAATCTAAATGTTGCGTAGTCCCAACTATATTCCTGTCTTTTGCATGTCTGGAAATATATTTAGAGATGTGCTTGGACCTTTCCATCAAATCATGTGAGATTGGTAAGTCTCTAGTACTTTTATTTTTCTCTTTGCCTTTCTTAAGAATGAGTGTAGCATCACCATTTTCTCAGTTGTCAGGGACTTCCCTTAACCATTATGACTTTCCAAATGAAAAACAGCAGCCTCATGGATACCCTTTGGATTGACTCTGGCATTGCCCTTTGGATCAGTCTTATCTCATCTTGTGTATTTGAACTTATAAGGGCACTTTTGATATTCCCCATTTATATCTTCAGAGTACACCTAATGTTTTAGACACCAAGTTCAATTTGACAGATAGTCAAAGAATATTAGCATTTTAAAATAAAAAAATACTAGCTCTGAGAAACACAGAAAATGCAGCAGATATACAAATTTATCTGCATTACACTGCTGATACTTGAACAAGTAGAAAAGAAAGTACTGCATTAGAATTAATCTAAAAAACTACCTGAATTCTTGTCAGACAATTTTGGTTTTGGTTTTTGGTTGTTGTTGTTTGGGTGTTTTTCTATCTTTCTTTTTGGAAAAGATTGTGTGTGTGTGTGTATTTTTTTCTTGTGCAGAAACCTTACTTTACTTTTATGCCAATGAGACTCCTACAGAAGTTGTCTCATTTTAAGAATAGCATTTAAGTGTTCCATTTGAATACCTATTTTACACTTAGTAATAGTGTTATGTTGTTAAGAATAAAGCAGTTTTGCTCTTATATAGTGTTTTTCAACTATGTAATCAAAAAAATACAAATAGAATGTTGCTACTGTATTTTACACAAAAGGAGACTTAACCACAGGGCCCAAGACATGGCACAGTATAAAGGCAGATGTTCAGGTACAGTTGAATACCTGATTCTAATTTCAGTCACCTACCAATCCTTGTATTTAAATTTTACAAACAACATGTGTATGACAAGGTTTTTTTTTTACTACACCAGTGTGCTAAGACACTGTCAGAACATTTACACAAAATATTTGCCTTTCCCTGCAAACTACAGTATCAATGGGACCTCGAAGCTTAAACTAAAAATCAAAAAACACGCACACACACACACACACATACACACACACACAAAAAAGCCAAAAAGGCCCCAAACAAAATAACTCCCAACAATAGCACATTTTTGTCAATATTTCCTATATGAAGTCAAGACACACTTTTTTCTTACTTGCTTAGCTTATTTCACAGAGAATCCTCAAAAGTACTAAGTATGCTGAAGATTCAATAACAACAGAACATTCTACATTTGAGAATTGTAACTGAAAATGATCTAGAAAAATACATTTCTTTTCGTTTTCCGAGAAAAATAAGCCTCCTCACAGGAGATCAGAAACTCCCAAGTGAGTTGAGGCTCGAATACGAGAACTACTGTTCCAGACATAACCATCTATTAGCATTGTATTATCAGATCTTCCCTTGTACATGACACCAAAATGCAGAGAGGTACATAAAATGGAATGTAACATTTTACCTCACAAGAGAATGCCATCTTAAGTTTGTTAGGATCCTTAACCTTTCAAATCACTTTTTAAAAGCATGTCCTTGCTTTCAAGAAGTACTTAGAATAATGGAAAGAATAGAGCTCAAAAATAACAAATCTCTTTGCTTTTGTAGCTTTATTTACAATGGTTTTGATAATATTTTCAAGGCTCTCTTCAGCTGATGGTGGTAGTGTTCACACTGTGCTATATAAACTGCTGATCTCTTACTCCTTCAGAATGGCACTGCAGCTCTCAACAGCCATATGTGATAATAAGTCAGTGAAGATAAGTAATTCTGACACACAATAAATAATGGGGAACCTTTTATTTTTGTGTCTTCATTTCCTGTAGTAATAATGACGTGCAACCCTTCCAAACCACTGTCTTATTTTTGGCCAGAATATAAGGGAAGTATATTGTCTAAGTGCAACAGAAAACATTCAAAATTGAGATAAAAACATAGCACTGACAGTCAATATATTAAGGAGATAAAAAATAAAACTCGATTAGAAAAGAAAATATGCAGCTATTTTATTAGGAAACTGGCACTGTCTACCCCCTTCATGTCAGAGAAAATACTTTTTTAATAGTTTACAGACCTTGCAAACAGTGGTAAAGGGAGAGAAAATAACTTGCATTGTCTCTACAACAAAAGAAACAATGGGAAAACATATACATTTGATAACAATAAATTTTTTTCAGTAGTATTCACTACTGACTACAGCATTGATACTAGTCCTGCTATAATTCAGCACCATGGCACTTAAGAAACTGTATTATTGTGCATTTCACTGGGGTCTTTTAAGTTCAGTAAGACTGAATTTCAGATACACTGAACAGTCACTAGCTGTTCATATAAATTTTTGTATCACATCTGACTCACGAGGTAGAAACACACTGCTGCTAGCAATGAAAAAAGAATTCAGCAGATCATCATTCTATAAATCAACCGAAAGCATAAATTATTAACAAGGAAAAAATCAGTGCTTTACAAAGTAGGGAACTGAATAAATGTAGATTATGTTGTTAGATATAGGACTTCAAATAATAGAAAAAAGAAAATATTACAAGAATATAACCTTATAGGTCTCAAATAATGCACTTGTAGAATGTATTGACATTACATGAACTTCTTTACCATTGCAAACAAGGGGCAGTTTCAGCAAGAGCACTCTATATGTTTTAATATGTATTTTGAAATCCTATTACAGAAGGAAATTAACAATCAATAGTCTTTTTTTTTTCTTGAATGTCTTTTGTAATGGAATGACTGCATAATCTAACTTTACTAAAATTACTATTAATATGATAAAAAGGGGATTGATCTAGAACTGTATTATTGTGCAGGCTTGATGCTTATCACCTATTAGGAAGGCTGCTTTTCCAGTTTGCAAAAGATATTTCTGCAGGTAGCTCCATGAGGATTTATTTTTGATACAGTTTTGTAATGAGGAATAACACTTTCCAGTTTTGAAAAAGAACCAACATTGCAATCTGGTTGGCTATATAATCTAGAGTCTTTTTTAGATAAGCAAAGTGAAAGTGCTTACTTTACACATGACAGTTTTGAGTGCTCTTTAACTTTCCCTGTGTTCAGTCAAAATTGATTCAAAGATCTCCTTAAAATAGGCACTATAGATATAAAGTTAATTTATAGTATAAAGTAAAATGGAAATAATGTCCATCTAAGTGTTTACTACAATACAGACTACTACATGGCTTTCAGAATCTGAAGCCCAAAGTTAACAATTTGTTGTGACCACACAATTTCTATTTCTTGCAAAGATTATGCATGCCAGAAGGATGTTTCTCTGAAATTATCAAAATTCCAGTTGCAAAAGCATAGGGTTTTACGTAGAGATTGTATTCTTGCTCCACAAAGGGCTGAGTTCAGTCCTGTGGAATACATTCATCACAACCCAGCTGCAAAGAAGAGAAACATCCTGATATACAAAGCCAATCTTCTCCTTTTACCCAGGTAGTTTAAAACATGTCAAGGATGTAAGAACCATGTGTTTGACACTGCAGCTACATGGACAGACACAGCTAAAGCCTGAGCTTCGACACCCGCAGGCTGACGCAGAGCTCTGCTGATGAAAAGCTAAGCTGACTGAGATGAAAGGCATTTTGCAGCCACTAAGTTCACAATTTCATGTAACCTCCTACTTGGAGCAACAAGCGAAGAGAGTCTATTTCAGAAGCACACTAAAAATCACAAGCTAGATTCTCACTAGCACTATGTAATTACTGAACGTGAAAGGGAGCAAATCTTAAAAACATTGATGTGACTGCCTTGATTTGCAGCTGGAGTAGGAAACAAAAGCAACAGTTATTACTTTCCTGGTTGGAAAAGAGCAAGACATGAGGGATTTAGTACAGTTAGTGCTATTCTCACTATCTCCTTTTCTCCACTGTACCACAGCATTAGATTAAATGAAGCATAAACCCTGAAACAGGCTCTATGGAGTTTCTTCTTTTTTGTAGCAATAGAGGATGGTTCTATGTTCACTGAAACGTTGTTTCCAAAATAGTTCCCGAATAATACAGCCACACATCCACCATTGATAGGAGGGAGAAAAAAAAATTTAAGTGAGCATCTAGCCCATTTTGAACAACTTCTCCAGTTTCTTTTCCATTCTGTCAGTTAAATTATTGATCTGCTCATTTCAAGCAGAGGACCACGGGTGGCATCCAGGATATTTTTTTAAGTGTATACTTGCATGAAACATAGTGACTTAGGGTTTATGAGCATTTTACTCCTACAAGACATTATTGCACAGCATGAAATCCTCTTCATTTTACACTGACATCTGCAAACAAGAAAGTCTAGGAGTGAGAAAAGCAACTTATTTCAACCTAGTTTCACTCAATTCACAGTGGAAAAAGCATAAACCCATGTTCAAATAACAAACACTAGGGGAAAAATTAAAAAACAAAACAAAACTAAAACAATAAAAAAGAACTGGAGCATTTAATCAAACTCAAAGGCAGGTGAGTTCTGCATGATTTAAAGTTTTAATCAATCTCTTGTTAAAGGTGCTACAAAATTCACATTTAAATTGGGAAAGACTGAGCTTTTGAATAAAGATTGCTAAGCTGTTTATTTAGACCTAGCAATATAAGTCTTTGGGTCCTTTATATTACTCAAGTTATATATGAAACCTTTCTCTCTGCATTAGTTTCATAATTTCTAATGAAAGTTAGGATTACTGAGCAATCCACATCTCCTATTTCTCCTATTTAAGTTCTGTTAAGGATACAAAAATAAAAGCCTACTAGGTATTCCACTAATTCAACTGAATTAACATTTTTTGTAGGGCTAACCTTGAAACAACTCTTTTTTAATTAGAAATCTGTCCCCCTACAAGCCCTTGATTTCTTCAAGCTCTCACATCAGCTTTAACAATTTTCTCCAACTTTATCAAGCAAGATAGAAAGTAAAAGTAAAAATACTTTTGAAATGAGCTTTAAAATAGTCACTTTGCAGGAAGAGCAATACAGCTATTTTGGCTGACTGTTCCTATGTAACAAGAAGGTAAATGAATAGAAAGGTTTATGTCAATATATTCCGGCTAATTACACTCAAGCCCTCCTAAAAAGTATTTTTTATTATTATTTTTTTTTGTATTTCAAAATAAAGCAGTAGATTCTACCACTATAATTAGAATTAATAATAGAGTTTATTTCCTTCTTCGAAACAGCATTCAAAATAAAATTGCATTCATCTGTATAATATATTTACTGCTGGACAGCTTAATTGACATGTACCTAATCTTAACTTTGTCAGACACAGAAAAAAATTTTAAAATATAATGGCTTGAAACTAATTAAAGTGTCAAAATCTGTAATAGAGGAGGAACTACATATTTTTAATTATATACTTAGGAATCAGTATCACTCATTTTTTTCAATAAATTATTTTTAAACAAATAAATCATATAGATATAATTTATCTTAACAAATTCTACTTCCAGTAAAAACTTTCCTAATGACTTGCTTTTGGTGAATCAAAAATGTTAACATTTTGATTAGTAAAATATAATTTTGCATGTCAGTGGATTACTTGTTATTTAAATGAAAGATAGAGGGAAAAGTAGCATCCATTAATGTGTGTGAGTGTAAATATTGTTAATTTAATTTCTTATAGGTAACTCTCCAAAGTAAAGGTCTTTATTGAAGGATATTAACTTGAGATCTAAAAAAGGGTTTAAAGTGTTCTATTTCAAAATTGTCACTTGTTCATCCCATACTAGCTGAAAATACCCTGATGATATTAATGACTTTACTTTCTGACCTTAGGTCATATTGGTTTGATAGTCTCCAGCTAAAACCACTAGGAGGTTTTTCTGCTGTCTTCACTGAAATTTGGATTGTACAGCTCATATTTTAGATACAAGTTAACATTATTTGAATTGCAATACTTGCCTGAAGCCTGTAAAATATATCAGGTTAAGTTATGCTCTGAAAATGTGAAATTCATTGGCTGAAAACTCCTTCCCATTTGTCAAATTAATCACTTGCATAAGAGGAGTACTGCCCTCCAGAGACAAATATGAAAAATCTCATAGGCAACTGTTCGCACAGTAAAATGCCATGTTTTTGAAATTACTTCTTTTACAAAAATGGTTGAATGCTTTCATCTGATCTTATCACTTCAGCTAGCACCCACATCATTATCTTCAACTCCCTTTTTCCTCTCACCAGTATTTCAAGTGGAGAGAAATAAAGATTGAATTATTAAAACATACTTTTCAGTCCTTAAAAAACAAACAAACAACCCCCCACAAAACAAACAAAATCCAACAAAACAAACAAACAAACCGGAAACAAACCCACACAAACAAACAAAAAAAACAAAACCAGAAACTTGATCTTCTGCTTGATATTGCGGAGTTTATAAATCTCATAGGGATGCTAGGCAGATTGTGACTATCCAAGGCAGCAATCACAAAGAGAGAAACTGAAACATTTCCACATATTTCTCTCCTAGGTCAGCGTTCTCTGAAGTACTGTTGCCCTACGTCTCCTCTAAGTCATCAACAGCCTTACAGAGGCAAGAATAGTAGAATCAGAAATTATTACCTCTTTTAGAGCACTGTGACTACATGCTGCTTGTACTATCAGAACATGTAAAATTTGTACTCAAAGAGGGACTAAGAAGAGGTCACGGACACTGGAAATTATAAGTGCCTAGCTGCTAGTGTTTGAATGTTATTAACACCTCAGAATTAATGGGGAACTCTTGTAAGATTTTCTCTTTTCATTTTTTTACTGGTGGTTTGGAGGTTGTAAGTCTCAATTTTTTTTTAATAGTGAACAATTCAAAGAAAGAAATGTTCATATATTCAGTATCATGAGGGTGTTCATGAACAAAACAGTAGCTTTGCATACACATACAAAGTTGGTCATGAATACTTTCCAAAAAGTACACATAACCTACGTCCTTGTAGGAAGCAACAAATACTGCAGTATCTACCTACAGAATAAACCACATACCTGTTTATTTTCTTGCAATCCGTTAGGTATCATAAAATATGGAGCACTAAGTTCTGTCCTCAGGTTTTGTATACAAGCAAACAGCTCCTACTTGAGGGAATCAGTACTTTAAGTATCACTGATCACTCAGGCAATGAAATCATAGGTTTTCAATCTTATGGATATGCTACTATTTATTTATGAATAGCTAATATTCATTTAATGTTGAAGAAAAACCCACCACCAGTAGCTCAATACTCATGATTTCTCTGACTGAGATATAGTACTGGGTAAGAAATCATAACCAACTAACTGCTTTTATTAGTGAAATAATTGCCAACAGTAAATGCTGTCATAGAATAGCATTGGACAATTCTAGTTGAAATATTTGAGACATAAAAATCCAACTATATCTTCTAAGTCAATTTCATATTCTTCATTCTCTAACACCACACTACTGGTAGCAACAATATTCCTACTGCTTTCCAAGATTTTTATACTCTTCAACAGGTTGTGGCATACCCTCTAAATTCTTAGTTAAGCACATTATATAATAGATATGTTTGTGCTTAAGTAATTATGTAGCTATTAAGCATCATACATGTCTTCATATTTCATATGGAAAATGCTATAAAAGAGAAGAATTAAGTTAATTTAATCCATTTCAACAGCTTCATTTGCTATTTCTCATCACAGTTCCTTGGTACTCTGTATTACTTCAGTAATACTCCAGGCACATTTGATTAGTCTTGACCAAATGCTAGCAAAACTAGCTTTTCCAGGAGGTTTCTTTGTCTTCATTTTGCTTCTTGGGAAAAGCCTTACCACAATCAAGCTTTGCTTATAAATTTAATTTTCTTTGTTTTGTAGGGTAAGAAGATTTCACTGAATACCCTCAAAAATATTTATGAAGTATAAGCTGTTTATCTAATAACTCTTCTAAGCTATCTGTACTATTTAAAGTTATTGCAGTTTATAATTTAATGAACCAGTTAACTGAATTCTCTGTGTTAAAGCTGCCAGTCCTACCACCTGGAATTACATGAAGGATCACTATTTTTTTTTTTAATTGGATTTCTAAATTGGATTCAAAGGCAAAAGAGGACACACAAAAAATTCCTCTCATTGTAATGTTAATAACATCTCATGAATCGGTGCAAAAGAGAGTAGAAATTGCTACTGCTGCATTGGAGGACTACCATGAATATTACTTCCATTGTCCTGCACTATCATCAAAGCTCATTGGAAAACATTCCACCGAGGCTTTGAAAATATTTTTTTCTGACCATACTGAAACTCTGAGACTGAAAAATAAAGTTGTATTGTCAATTGAACTGTAGCTATTCAAAGGTCTAAATTAAAATGGATTAAAAAAATAATAATTAGGCTTGGGTGTCTCTTCTCTGACATTCTTAGTTACATAGCTGTCAAAAGAATATATTTAAGCAAAAAAGCAGAAACCCCAAATGCTCTCAGAAAATTGCAACACCTACAATTTTATTCAATTATCTTTGAAATACATGTTCTCTGACATTACTATCCTGGTTATCTCAGGCTACTTCCACTCAAGACTTAAAATAACTTGAAAAGGTTAGTATACTTTCCTGCATTTTTTTTTTCATGTTGGGTTTCTGTTGTTTTTTTTCAAAATTCAGGGTGTATCAAAGTTAGGCAAAATAACCTAATATGACTGTCCTCAAATCTAGGGAAAACTCTTACATCTAGCAACTCCTAGCAATTCCTCACCTTTCTTGGAAATTTCAGATTTCACATCTGTCAGCAGGTTTTGTGTAAGGACAAGCACATTTTCTAAGAGCATCAAAGTAATTATGGATCCTCAACTCAGCCTGTAATTGAAATGCCACTTATATTTGATCTGAGATTCAGGATGTTCAGGTTCTATTCATGTAATGGACATCCAAAAAAATGCAACACCTGCAAGTCCATTACTCACTTAGGCATTTGGCAAGAAGAGAAATTCTCAGAGACAGGTCATCAGAACCAAAGAAGATCTTCTAATACAAATTCAGTATTAACTAATGTTAATAGAAATCTAACTCTCAAGTATATTCACTTGTAGTAATGAAGATGGTTTTCAGGGTGGCAATTTATACTTTATTTTGTGTAAATCTTCTCTAAAATACTATAACAAACTACATGTCACCTTTGCTTTGTCTAGGAAATCAATAACAATCAACTGAAATACAACCATGTTAACAAAGAGCTTAAAGATTTTTAAACTACCAGAGAAACCAATTTTGCTTGCTTTATGTTGTGATCTTAATGTTGGGATTTAAAAGGCTTTTTCTTATCTCCTTAATTTTGTGTGTGATTTCCTCCTTTACTACATTAAAAATATCATAATTACATTGCATTTTTAGATAATTGCTATTCACTTTAACCTGGCACGTAATTTTTACTTAACAGAGAAAATCTTAAGATCGTTTTGTTCTCTGTTTTCAATTAAGGCTAAATTTATGGAAGTATCTCCAGAGGGTACCTCAGGCTACTGATGTCTTTACATTAATCTCCCACACAGTTTCTAGTACCTGTGTGTAGGTCACATCCTGTCACCACTCAATTAAACAGGATTTTGTCACCATCTCTTCATGCAGAACAATCAGGCTTTGCAAATTACATCAAGAAATTTTAGCATCAAACATACATGACAAAGCATAGTTATTCTCTGAATTTATACCAATGAATCTGTGAATCAAAAAGCACAATTATATATTCACATTTGGTGCAGAAGAGCAATGGTTCATGCATACATAATAAATGAAGCATTTCAAAAGCAACATTTAGGGCTAAGGATTTTTTCATACATTTTACTTTTTCAATCCTAAAATCCAATTAGACCTTTGACTGAGAAAAATGGCTAGCATGACATCAAGCTTTACTACTTTTTATTGAATATCTTCCTGTAGTTGTCTCTATGTATAAAATGGTTCTATTTACATTTGAACTTAGATTACTCATGAAAAAGGTGACAATTCATTTTCCAAAATTGCGTAAAACATTCATTAATTTAATTGTCACAAAATGTCTTAGAAACCATAACTGAATAAAGTTATATGTAAGTTACTGTATGCAGTCTACTCAGTGGACTCTATCAATCGTGCATCTGTCCAGTGGTGATAATTTCAAAACACATTGAACTCAAGCCTTCTGTTAAAAATAAGGAACAATTACAAAAATGATACACAATGTGCAAGAGAACTATCTTACATTGTGGCAGGCCAAGAAAAGGAGAATATGTATAACTAATAGATATTTAAGACAGTGATAGAGATTAAAATAAACACCTGTAAGCATGGAAATATCTGAAGGAGAAGGAGATATGAGCCAAAATAGATTAACAGAAAGAAACTAAGGAAGGAAATAGTGCAGCAAGTTTGTAGTCTATGGCACAACTCCTTCAAATTTTTCAGGCAAAGTTTCCATAAAAAATCCAATTGTTGGTATGTAAAACTAGATAAAAGCAGCTGAAAATCCACACTACTGACTTGTCTCAATTGATATGTCTCAATTCTGCTGTTCAATAAATTTCAGGACTTACATAGCTATCAAAAATTATCTTATCACCGTACATTTATTTTCCATTATGGACATGCAGACATGTCAGACTTATTTGACCTCATAAGGCCATTGACTGTCTTAATGAAGCCTTTTATTGTGAGGTCTGGGAGGTTCTGCAGCAACCTAATCACACTTTTCTTATCATCAAACTGTTGCATTTAATAACCCTGTCACTTATACCAGAAAGAAGAACAGAGTTACCTTTGAATTAAAGAAAATTATGGTTGAAAAGGGATGTCAGAAGAAAGAACAGAACAAGATCATTATATAGCCATTACCCGAGATTGCACAGAAACTTATTTTTTTGAAAATAATAGCAGTCAACCAGATCTTACTCTATCACATGGAGTAGATCATCTGTACTCAGAAGTTCAAGAAACAGACTTATGACAAACATCTCATCAAATTGATTCACTTCTGGGAAAGAGGTAAAACCAGTCACAGCCTTTCATGGCTTGGCCCTTCTATTTTCTTTGCTGTAACAAAAGCAAAAATTATCTGCCCATACATTTTGCAAGATAATTTTGAAGTCCTTTCTTTTAATCTCCATTTTATAGACTTTATGTCTTTTAAAGAAGACCATTTTGTGGAAAGATAAATTATGGTATATTTAAATCTGAAGAGGACCTGATCCATTTGTTTTTCTGAGACCAAATATCCTGTCTTTGTCACAAGTGAAAGACGGACCAGAAGATAATTTAGAGCCTTAAACTAGAAAAAAAATAATGTCCATAGATGAGTGAATGTACGTAAAAACTCTCCTCAGAGAGTATACCTAAGGTAAATTATGTGTGTGGAAATCATTTTCTATGCTTGATCATTTCAAGGTATCCTTTTGATTACAAACGTGAAGAAAAGAACTTCTTGTTTCCAGAAAATTCCATTTATTCCCTTTTGTTCTAAACTGGAATATTATTCATTGTCTGCTCTATGAATTTCCCATTTTATTTTTTTAATGGGAATCAAAGCATCAACTCAATAAATTCAAATCTGACTTTCTCCATTTAAGGTTTCTATTTAATAAGAAATTATATTATTCAAATAAAAAATGTTCCATAGTGAAGAGAAAAATTAAGTTCCACATGTAAGAATACAAACTTTTTTTCTTTAAATATGTTTTAAAAAAAAAAGTTTAATTAAATAACACTTTGGTGAAACTTTTGCATTATGAAAATGTTGTTTCAATTGAAACAATATATAATCCTACAAATGAAATGCCTTATCACCACTACCTCAAAGATTCTATGCATAGTTGGAGGTTATATTTTACACTATTTAAACATTAACCCTATAATCTTTTAGATGTTCAAATTCCAAAGTGAGATTTGGAATATGGTTTAACTGCATCATTTGCTAGTAAGGTGAAATGTTACTGGAAATATGTTAAAAGATATAAATCATAAAACAAATGATGGCTTTGCTATGCACATGTACAAATATAACTTTATTAGTAAATTATGGTTACTAATAGTCTGAACATGGATGAAATTTCTGCAGAACCAAGTTGAAGGAATACATATTATCAACAGATGACAATGATCTAGAAAAACAAAAGCTATTATAATCCATTTTATGAGAGAATAGCTACACTTAGTCAGACCAAGAGTCCTAGACAGCATCTTCTAATATGTACTGTCCATAAGCAAGTACTTGACAAAAGAAAGAACAGGATAGCTGTAATTTATACACTTAACAAGACAAGCCTTTTCAAGTAAACTTCTAAAAATTCATGCCTTTTTTTTTTTTCTAGAGGATTTCTTTAGTCAGGTATGGTTAAAGTTATAAATAAATAAGGCTGTAAAATAGCATCCAATTTTATTATGAATTGGGTGTACTGATTGCTATATGTGATCAGATACTTGTCTCCTTACATGATTGCATTAAAGAAAGGTAAGGAATACTGACAATATCTTGATTCCCTACATAGCCTAGATCCTTTCTTTGTCTGTGCAACTCCTTGTCACTGCTCCCAAGTTAGAGAAAGAACACATGAAAAAAAAAAAAAACCTGTAAATCAGTCTTAATAAAGATGATACAATAGTGACTGTGCACACAGACCTGTAGAACGACTGGGTCACATAAATACTCAGAATTAATATGCTTCTAATTTGATTCTCCCAGGTATGCCTTGACTGCATAGAGATTAGACACTGTTCACACAACCATATCAGGTGCCTTTGGGCAGTTCTGTGGTCTCGTTCAACAGTCGACCTTATCCTTCTAGGACAAGACAGCTAGGATGAAACTGTCCCAAAGACTGGATTCACCCACAGCTGCTGGCTGGATCACTCAAAGTGATTCCTATCTTTCCCTCAGCTTTATGTGCTGTGACAGTCCAGTTTCTTGTTTGTATTTATATGCTGCTGCTGCGAGGATGATTGAAATGCCAATCAGAAAGAGTCCAAGACATCTTCAATAGTGAAGCTAATCTAAAAAACCAATTTCCAACATGAAAAAATCCTCATGAACAAGACACTGTGTATTCCTCTGACTGGATAAGCTTTCTGATTTATTTTGTCATCTTTAAATTGATGTAAATATGACATAGTAAAAAAGTATCTATTAAGATATAATTGTGTTATGCAGTACTCTTCACACTGCGTTATCATTGGTGAATCGCTATTTTCAATTTCACACAATTTTTGAATAGTGTGTGGGTTTGGGTTTGATTGATTGTCCAAAGTATTTTAACAAAACAACTACTTTGCGGACTAACTACCCAAAAAACCAGACAATACCTGAAAAGTATAAATCTTTTAAATAATATGAATAGATGTGGTAGTTTGGTCTGGGCCTTCCTTGGTGACCAGTTTGTAGCCAAGGAAGTGCCCAGATCTACCCAGTATTCCCT
>JAWWLV010000100.1:52991232-53001921 GCA_035041135.1 Platyrinchus mystaceus | reverse complement strand
CTTAGTGCCATAGTCTAGTAACTGTGGTGGTAGTGGATCAAGGATTGGACTTGATGATCTCAGAGGTCCTTTCCAACACAGTTGATTCTATGATTCTATGATCATTGAGTCAACTCCTAACCTTGCACAGGAGGCTGCAAGAATCACACTATGTACCTGAGAACATTGTCCAAACACTTCTTGAACTCTGTCATGCTTGGTGCTGTGACCCACTCCCTGTGGAGCCTGTTCCAGTGCTCAACAACCCTCCAGGTGAAAAAGATTTCCTGTTTCCAACCTAAATGGTTTCACGCCATATCCTTGACTTGATCAGTACTTGCCCTTCCACTTCCCTTCATAAAGATATTGAAGACCACAATGAGGTCTCTCCTCAGTCTCCTCTTCTCCAGGCTGAACAGACTGCAGACACTACCTTTTTTTATTTTTTTTTCCATCCTTGCTTCCATATAAAAGTTGCAAAACTGAGTTTTCACAATGTGCATATATCTGAAAGAATCCCAACCTCCCTGTTGCCACAAATAATAAATATTTTTGGCAAAGATTTCCATAATAGCATGAGAAACTAGCATGTTCTGGAGAAGCCTGGCTGAAGAAAAAATGTGTAAAAAAACCCCTTCTTTCTTTCAAGAAAGGAATAAAAGGAAGCTAGTTCCATTATTATCTATTACACACAATGCAAGCTTAGGAAACCTAGCTTGGACAAAAGGAACATTTCATGTGGAAAAGCTACAGATTAATTTCTGGGAGTGAGTTTTACTAGAATATGCTTTGTGAGCAAATCTTTGTTAAGTTGAAGAAAAGAAACATATAACCCACCAGTATCATGCTTCCAAAAAGCTCTTTTTTAATGTTCTGAGACTACAGGGTTTTTCAAAGGCTGAGTTCTGGATAGCCTGTTTCTTTATCTGATCACTGAGAATGGACCTGAATAACATAATAATCTTCCTCACTTGAAGGGAAAATAAATTTTAGAGAAATAAGAGTGATATGAAACAAAATATCCTATCCTTTAAAAGTAAAGTTTTAGAAAAGAGTAATACTTCAAAATTTTAGAACAAATTACCACTTTGAATAGAGACCTGTAAATACACCAATAGAAAGAAACAATAAATTCTGATCTAGACATAATCCAGCTTAGCTATATCTACTCTTGTTATTATGATGCTCTAGAAACTTGCAAATTAAAATTTATTTTCATAAAAGTTTAGAGTTTTGTAAATTTTGACAGGCTTTAAAAACCAAGAAACTACAATTTTCAGGCAAGCAGATGAATATCTAACATTAGCTTCTTGAAATGTTAAATTTTCTTAGAGAAAAAGCTATCAGAGTTAGTTGAATTAAATAAAATAACACAAAACAAAATAATCCTCTATAACAATGCAATTATTCCTTGCTGTACTTAAGTATTCCTGAAAGCCGCTGTGCTGGTTTTGGCTGGAGTAGTGTTAATCTTCTTTACAGTAGCTGGTATGGGGCCATGGTTTGGATTTTCGCTGAACACGTTTGATAATAGAGATGTTTTTGTTATTGCTGAGCTGTGCTTACACAGAGCCAAAGCTTTTTCTGCTTTTTGTACTGCCATGCTGGTAAGGAAGTTTTACCATTCCAATTCTGTTTCCCATCCCACTGGTGAGGGAGTGAGCAAGTGTGTGCATGGTACTTGTTTGCTGGGTGGGGTTAAACCACAACAGGTGCTAAACTGTATATAAAGCCAGAAGCTTCTATATATCAAAATTGGGTTTTTTTCAGGTGTTATTTTCCAAAGTATTATTTTATTATAACCTTTTTATGATCAGGGACCAGAGCTGCTTTAAAGAAGTCCAGCTATAGTTTAAAAGGGAAAACCACATCATCCTTGTTGTTGGGATATACTTCTTGCATTTCAAGTTGTTTCTAAACATTTCATCAGCAGGACAATACTAAACTTAACTCTACCTGATTTTGGAGGCATGACTGTTACTTTAAGTGTACGTCATTACGCAGTTCACCTCATGCAGGAAACAATAAAAGGTAAAGATGTTTCTGCATTTCATACTAACAAGAAATAAATTAAAAAAGCTTCTGAATTCTTTATAATATACTTTGAAATGTACTCCCAAGGTACAGAAGCCATATCCTTTTACTTTACTGATTTGAACTACTGTGTGAACAAGACTTTTAGATATTCCTTTTTTACTAGCAATGACTTCAATTTTATTAGGGTGTTCTGTTTACCCACAAATAGAAAGCAATCCACACAAGAAAGTCTTCAGAACAAGTAAGTATTTGAGTCTCTACTCAAAATAAATAAATATATCCAGTTTCAGTTCTACAAATTGAGAGCTTCTTACCTTGTTTGACATGGTGAGAGATGGCTATACATGTTAATTCATATTAATTCTATACCTAGCCCAGTATCCTCTCTGATGACACTTTGAAGGACATTTTTAGAAAACTTGTGTTAGAAAAAGGCCAGACTAAAAGTAACCCACCTGCCACTTAGCTAGCTTCTGTATTCTTTCAATCAAGCCAAGTTTAGGATTTCCCTACATAGGGGTTTCATTGTAGCATTAAGTAGGCATCAATAGAAACTTATAGTTCATTCTAATAATTTATGCATCTTTTTTGAACCTACTTATATGTTTTCTTTTTACATTTTGCAATTTTCCTTTCTACATTTGATATTTTCTGCCAAAAAATTACTTCCCTTGCCTTTAAAAAGATGCCTGTTCTCTATGTCTTTCTGGATAATACCTAATATTAGGTATATCAACCACTGCTGATTATTGAGCTGATTTTTGCAAATAAATATCCACAATAATGACCTGTATAACAGAAAGTTCTGCTAAAGACTTGTGTGATAATTAAAAAGGCACCCTCATACCTAAATACTCAAAACAGAGAAGACAGAAAAATGAAAAATGAAAGAAGGAGGAGGAAAAAAACCTTAAAGTCAATCACACTGTGGAGCAGAAAGCCAAACAACCACATAAATACAAGCCTTTTTGAATAAACTCAAGAGTATAAATTTATTACTATAACCATCTTCTCTCTGCAAACTCTTATCTTCATTACAATCAAGATACAGTTTAAATACAGCTTATTTAATTAAAGACACTTCCATCTACACAAAAAGACATCCAACCTGAGTAGAAGAATTATTTAAACTCAGTTCAATTGAACTGCCAAGGTATGGATAGAAATTCAAATGATAATAGCACTCAAGATTGTGATCTTATGGAGGAGACAGGTAGTGCTGCTACATTTCTGTGTTCATGCTTCTGCACATGACTACTATTGCCTTAGTTAATTTAATTATAACTCAAGCTAAAAACTCAGTAAAAACCAGTTCCATAAAAAGGGCATCATGAGACATTTCACATAATATTGCACAAGTGCACTTCTAAGAAAATCCTATGTCATTAGAGTTGAGTAAGAAATTGTTTTTCTACACTGCCTAACTGTTCAATTTCAGAAATCTTCCTGTTCTGTGACATATGAAAAGAAAGATTTTCAATATTTTCCTAAAAAGCAAGAGTTTGAGATCTGTATTTTCTTACACCTTTCTCCTCATGTAGTCCAGAACACAGTACAACCTCCTGGAAACCAAATGAACCAACAGGAATCACCTAATCACTGAGCCTGGAAAGGATCTCTGGAGGTAATCTAGTTCAAACTCTGTTCAAGTAAGCTCACTTAGCAGGTTGTGCAGGACGCTGTCAAGTCAATGTCTGGACCTGTCAATATGGGACTGCACAGTCTTTCTGAACAACTTGGCTCAGTGTCTGACCACCCTTTCAGTAAGAAAAAAGAAAGTGTTTTTTTGTATTCAGATGAAATTTCATGTGGTTTCATATTTAATATGTGCCCATTGCTTCTTCTCATGTCACTGGGCACTATTAAGAACAAACTGGTTCCATCACTAATATTCCTCCACAAGACATTTATACAGATTGATAACATCACCCTTGAGCCTTCTCTTCTCCAGGCTAAGCAGTTCCAGATCTCAGCCTCCCCCTGTATGTCACATGCTCCATTTCCTTAATTGTCTTCATGACTCTTTGCTGCACTCAGTCAATGATTCATGACTTTCTTGTAGTGGAGAACTCAGGACACGATATAACACTCCAGATCTGCTTTCACTAGAGCTGAGCAGAGGGAAAGAGTAACTTTCCTTGACAAAACAGTAGTGCTTTTACTAATGCTGTTAAATATGCTTTTGCCCTTTTTTGCTACAAATACACATTGCTGGCTTGTGCTGACCTTTTTTTCTTTTACCAGGCACTTTTCTGCCCAGTTGCTTTCCAGATGGAAACCTCCAGTGTATAATTCAACTAGTTTGGTGTTTTCCCTGTCATTTGTCATCAGGTCCCCTGACCCATTCAGCAGCAGACCCACACTTTCCCTAGCCTCCCTTTCACTGCTGATGTACCTCTAGAAGCTTTTCTTATTGCCCTACCCATCCCTCTGCATTCCATTCAACTGCAGATGAACTTTGCTTTCCTAACCCCATCCTTGCATGCTCAAACAGTATTTCTGTATTTTATCTGGGTCACTTGCCCCTGCCTTCACTTCTTGTATGCTTCTCTTTAATATTTGACCTTTATCAGGAGTTCAGGAGTTCCTTATTCTGTGCAAGCCTCTTCCAACAGCTACTTGTTTTTCCCCTTTGTTTACATGCACTGTTGTTAAGCTTAGAGAAGGTGATCCTTGGAAATCAACCAGCTCTCCTGGTCCACTCTTCTAATCAGGACTATATCCCGTTCCTAGGAGACCTCTTAACAGGCCAAAGCCTTCTCTCCAGAAGCCATGATCCTGCTATTTCTCTTTTCCCTCCTGTCATGATCCTGAACTCCACACAACTCACAGTCTTTGCAGTTAAGACTGTTTTCCACATATAAGTCCTCTACAGGTCTTCCTTGTTTGATAAGTATCAGATCCACTTGAGAGCTTCTCCTTGTTGGTGCCTTGATCATCTACATCAGTTTGTCATCAGAGCACTCCAGAAGCCTCCTGTGTTGCATGTGCCTTGTTGTGGGGTCCTTCAACAGGACTAGGACCTGTAAATGTGAGACTTCCAGTTCATCTTTGGTCTTCTACCTCTTCCTGACAAGGACATCTGATGGGCCTTACCACAACAAACTGATGTTGGTCTGCCCACTAACCCCAAACCATAAGCTCTCGGCTGGCTCATCACATCACCATATGCAGAGCATCTTTTACTTTTCTCAGCTGCTGTCTTAAGTGAAAGTAACTCCCCTCCTCACTTTCCTTCTTAAAGAGCCAGTATCAATCCATCACAGCACTCCAGTCATAAAATGCAAGGCCTTCACTCCCATGCTGTCCTCTCACTAAAGCATTGGTTGTGCTGGGGTAGGTCTTTCTCAATTTGAAACAAATCATTACCTATAACTAATTAACTATAACTAATTACTTCTTAGGTGGGTGGGAAGAGACTTGCTCTTCATCCATATAGACCAGTTACCGGCTACCTCTTTTTTAAATTAAATATAAAACAGAATAGGACAACACATATGGAGAAAAGAGCAAGGAATTGAATTATTTTAATGAGAAATCCAGTTCTGTATCCAGGGTAATTTTCAGTGAATGACTCATCAGATCTCTCCGACATTTGTACGGAAAGTTTCTCTTTACAAATTGTTTTCTTCTCTACTCGTAAAAGTCAATTAAAAGTCTCAGAACATACATGTTATGCGACACCGAAAACAGAAGCTGATACAATCAGTGTCTACAATAATAAAACAGAGTGTCATAATGCAGGACATACTCGGATGCAGAGTAAGTTAACCAGTTTTGAACTAGGCTGCAATGACCCAGGAAGGGAGCAGAAGACTTTTATTGTCTCCAAAATGTCATATACAGCAACAGCAACTAAAGCAAGGCTCACTGGAGATGATGACTCAGCAGTTGCAATAGTAATTTCTATGAGGAAAAAATTACTTTCTTGGGGTTTTTTTGTTTGTTTTTTTTTGTTTGGTTGGTTGGTTGGTTTTTTGTGGGGGTTTTTTGTTTTTGTTTTGGTGTTTTGTTGGAGTTTTTTTTTTTGGGGGGCAGGGTGTTTGTTTGGTTTGGTTTGTGGTATTTGGTTTGGTTAGTGACTGTTTTTTGTGAGTTGAATTCCATGAGGAAGGATGCTATGCTCTTCATTAGAATCAATTTTCTAAGACAAGCAAGCAACTAAGATAATCTGCTTAATTAATCATAAAGTGATGCGCTTTGCAGTTCTGACATACCGAGTTTAGTATTAAAAAACCACAAAGATTTGTTCATATTGGAGTGCACTGGAGCAGCTGATCATCTGGGATGTTTGTAAGTGGGAATGACACAGTGATACAGGGAGTGTTTCACTGGATATCACTATGGCGGGCAAATCCAATCATGTTTGCTATGGCAGCAGAAAGAACATTGTACGGTCACAATAAAACTGCAACTTTCAGCCCTGTCCAGACAAGACTGGATGGAACAAGTTGGACCAGAATACACATTTGCAGGCATCAATTTGCAGACTCAATTTGCAGGTACTCTACCTTGCTGTACTGCAGTTGTTAGAGGCCAAAACAGGCGAGGGAAATAAAGAAAAAGTAGCAAATATGATATAACACTGCTTGAGTTTTGTGCAGATTGGGGATGGCAGCATTTTATGAAGGCTGTCTGACTTGTGGGTGAGGAATCCTTCACTTCCAACATCTCTTCAATGCCTTCAAACATAGCCTAGTCACTTAGGAATGGAAAAGGTTTGGGATAGAATAGAAGGGATTTCTCCATGTGATATATAAGCATGTATCAGAGCAGAGCCTCATGAATCCTTTAGTGAAAAAAAAGGTTCAGCTTTTACATATTAGACTAAGTGACTCATCTCAACATGACTCCAAATAATATTGCTACTGTGTCATATCAAGGTACATGTTGTACTACTTTAATATTTTACATTAGACTGCAAAAATGCTTTTATATCTCTTTTGCATCTACTGGCAAAAGTACTGTGCTTTTTAAAGATCATTTATAGTTATTTTCTGAATAATCCCATTCATTTCTTTGGGGTTGCATAAAGATCCTAATAACCCATCTTCTTAGGTAGCCTTGTGTTTCCTTTTGTTTCTAATTCATATTTTCTTCTGAGAACCCTTAAACCTAAAATTAATCAGCCTGCCCTGCTGAAAATATGTATAATTTTTGTCTACCACAAATTTCTTTCTTCACATTATTTCTTGTGCTGATGCTCTGAATTCTGAAGCAACATAATTGATTACTCACCTTCAGCTATTGGTCACTGTCATCTATTCACTTATTGAATTTTGAGCTTCTTATTAGAAATTCACACCTTGCCTCCCATTTAATCCTAATTCATATTTTAGATTATTTCTAATTGATTTTTTCTATTTTCATTATTAAACTACAATACTATAGTGACATTCGATTTACTACATAAAACCACTAATGTCAAACATTACTACTGTTTATTTATAAAAGACAAATCACTCATGTGCATTCATGTTTTGAACGCATTTAGTATACAGGAATACTCACAAGATACCCATACCACTAGGCAATCCTTCTATTTCTTCTGTATATGTGTTCATCTACTGATTTTTTTTTTTATGGAGAACTGTTTTGTTCTAAAACTGTTACACACTATAAAAGCCCCTTTCATTTTGTCTACTCATTGAATGTTATTTTTATATGCAAATAAAAAGCCATAAAGTGGCATTTCCTAATCTTGATTTAATAACATAAAAAAGAATATATACATATATTTTTAAGCCCTTGGCCCCGTCTCCTGTAAAAATCAATGACATTCCTCCTCCATCTGCACAGTTTTAGAGATATGCTAGATTTTTCTTCCCAGCTCCCATAGGAAATATTCTAGAGGGAGTAAGTCTTATACACCTAAAATTATTTTGTCACATATCAGTGAATCACTAAAATTAGCAAAATTACAGCTTATTGACACTGTTTGAAATTTCTGACATTCCAGAAAACAGTTTCTTTTCACTATTACCTTTTGTAAAAAGTTTCTTTCTTCACCATTCATTCCTTCAAGGTTATACAATTTATTACTTATGAATTTTCATGCTTGCTCTTTGCTTGGTTTCAAATGGACTACTGCAACACTGATTCTAGTAAAAGAGTGAGACTTCATAATCTTTCTTTTCTTTCCTGTGTAATAATGTTAATTCTTTATAGTCTCAATCTTTTCTCTACCTTATTAAAATATTTTTAATTATTACTTAATTTGTATAGAGTGGTGTTCTTATTAATTTTGTTTAACTATTTCAATGTACTTTTTAGACCTTCATTTTTTCTGCAACCTCTTATCTTCAGACTGCTTCCATACAAATTGTAACAATATGGGACTCCCGAAAGCATCTCTAAATGCTGTATTGATAATTTCACAGTATAATAGGCATTCCTTGGTTTTGATTCAGCAACATATTTATGCTATTGGTGCATTTTATGAAGAAGAAGGTGAAACATGATGAACTTTCATGTTAGTCTTTCTTGAGAAAGAAATAGCAGGGGCTACTGATTTTTAATTTAAAATATTTATCCCTTAAATCTTTTTTGAACCCTGTCATTTCTTGTCTGTGTGTTCTCTAATCAGTTATGATCTACTCTATAACTCTATAACCACAGCAGCAAAACGTTCCTACAGGAAAAATCTTTATAACCAAATGATTTATTACTTTCACTGTTGTTACTGGCATTTGTGTAACACCTGTGACTCACAGGAGAAAAAAATTTGAAGTTTTAAATGTACTAGCAGAAAAGCATTTACCTTTAAGAAGATAAAGTGTTGGATCCTGCACTTGTGTCACAGCACCACCACATGCAGCACTACAGGTTTGGGGCAGTGTAGCTGGAAAGTTACCCAGTGCAAAAGGACCTGGGAGTCAAAAGGAGCTGAACATGAGCCAGCAGTGTGCCCAGGTGGCCAAGAAGATCAGTGGCATTTTGGCTTGCATCAGAAATATTGTGGCCAGTATGACCAGGGAAGTGATTATTTCCTTGACACAGGTGAGGCCGCACCCCAATTCTGTATTCAGTTCTGGGCCCATTCACTTCAAGAAAGACAGTGATATGGTGGGGTATATCCAGAGAAGGGCAACAAAGTTGGTGAAGAGTCAGAAGCACTTATGAGGAGTGACTGAGGGAGGTGGGGGTCTTTTGCCTGGAGAAAAGGCTCAGGGGAAGCCTTATCACACTCTACAACTAAATAAAAGGAGGTTGTAGCCAGGTGGGCATTGGTCTCTTCTCCCAAGTAACAAGCAGCAGGACAAGAGAAAATGGTCTCAAGTTGTGTCAAAGAAGGTTTAGATTGGATAGTAAGAAAAATTTCTTCATGGAAGCCTGTTAGATCAGGCTGCTCATGGAAGTGGTAGAATCTTCCTCCATGGAGGTATTTAAAAGGCGTAAAGATGTGGCCTTGGGAAGATCACTTGGGAACATGGCTTAGTGCTGGACTTGGCAGTGTTAGGTTTGCGGTTTGACTCAATGATCTTTAAGGTTTTTTGCAACCAAATTGATTCTATGTTTCTACTTTCTTTAAACATAGTTTGAAGCATAACTCCGAGAACAGTCATAGCTTTGGTCTTCACAAGCAGCAGCAGTACAACAAGAGCCATTTCAGTTAGAACAGAAATATACCAAGAGGAAGTATATCTTCAAATAATAGTAAGGTATTTTTCTAGGCTCATATGAGGCATTGGTTAGGGGATTACTTAAAGACTAAGGGAAAAACATTGGGACATCACAATATAATTTTCCTACTGTGTAGCCTAAGATTTGGACTGTAGATGCCCATATATTTGTAAACTCCTTCTCACTGGTGATTATGAATTGTCTATAATTCATATATATACATACACACACAGAGGAAAAAATGGAAAATAAAAGCAAAGGAAAACGTGGCAAATGTCATTCTATACTAATATTTGACAAATAAATGTAGAGAAAAACCATTGCAAAATTCAGAGTGAAGAAAATGTGATCCCTATGAAGTCTCACCTAAATCTATTAAAAACAGCTTAAACACAGACTGGCTCACTGGATTAGACTGCCATGGAATCAAGCAAAAAGGAGTACTGTAGAGTTTTCTGACGTACCAGATTTCCAGAAGTTTTGACAGAGTTACCATGTCCTTTACATGATTTTACTGCACTTTTAATACCTTTGGCAAACTATCTGGAGCACAAGACTTATGAGGAGTGTCTGAGGAGCTGGGGTTGTTTAGCCTGGAGAAAAGGAGGCTCAAGGGACACCTTATTTCTCTCTACAACTTCCTGAACATAGGCTGCAGTGAGGTGTGGGTCTGTATTTTCTCCCAGGTGAAAGCAATAGGACAAGAGTAAATGGTCTCAAGTTGCACCAAGGGAGGTTTAAACTGGATATTAGGAAAAATTTCTTCATGGAAAAAGTGGTGGAACAAGGTGAGCAGGAAAATGGTGGAATCATCGTCCCTGGAAGCATTCAAAAAACATGTAGATGTGATGCTTAGAGACATGGTTTAACCTTACTGATTCTATGATTCTATTTCACTAAAAAGCACTTACCTCACTGCACTCTGAGCATAAACTGCCATGTAGTGTTTTTGGGAACTGTGGAGGTCTTGGCCGGGCCTTCCTTGGTGACCATTTTGTACTCAAGGAAGTGACCATGTTTCCAGTATTCCATACGATTTTTACGTAAACC
>JAWWLV010000100.1:52971851-52982486 GCA_035041135.1 Platyrinchus mystaceus | reverse complement strand
AAATCCACCTGGAAAAACTATTTTCAGCCCCAGGGGGGGCTGGTCAGCAAACCCATGACAATCACATTTGAGAAAATCAGCAAATTTATGCTCCCTTTCCCAGGAAAATCCATAGAGGAAGACCTCTGTTCAAAATCCTCAGCTATTAACAATTCCAGTTAAAGGGAAAGGCAGAGAGATTTCACATTCCCCAATATTCACATCAATTCTGTAGACCTGGGGGCCTTTTTTTTTTCATTATCCTTCCTTTGTTAAAACACCTCCAAAGAAATCATAAATTCTGCTCCTTCAGAGAACTTGCTCTATTCCAGCAGAAGGAACACAATATATATTTTGCAATCTTCCCATGGCTATAGTTATGTGAATTTGCTTTTATTTTACTTACTAAAGAAAATGGGGGGGGAGGGGGCAGGGGGGAGGAGGATAGGGGCAGGAAGGGTATTATTAGCTGATTTTTACAGTGTTTATTTCTCAGAGAAACAGTGTGGTATGAGCTCAGCATTGGCCCTCAGCTAATATGTACTGATGCATCACCATACAGTAAGGTAATAGGTTGGAGAAGTTACTCTTCCTATTTCTGACATTGCAGAGGGAAAATTGGATGAGCAGCTTGCAGAACTGGAAAAAAGAAGCTAAACAAAGGTAACACTCCTCCCCTTACATCCACTCTTCCTGATGAAAGTCTTCAGTTTTAACATCTTTTCTAATGTTGTGAAATGCACTCTCTTGGAATCATACTAGCAAATTTTCTTTAGTAACATCCATATTAAGCAATGCAATCAAATTTATGTTGTATTTTAACATATATATGCAGGTACGTAATAATTGTAATGGGAGTAGCATCTGGGCATAACAGTAATTGAATGTAGAATTTAAAATTTAGCTCTTAACAATTACTGTTATTGAATCAGCCTCTGCACAGGAAATTCCTAAAAGAAAAATCTTTTTTTATGATCAGCTGTGGTCTCATGTCTCTGGTGGTCAGTCATAACTATATGACTACATTTATAGCTCATTCTGCTGGTAATTCATAAGCCTACGATTTTATAAAATGTTTCATTTTCACAGAATTGTATCACAGAAAGATCACAGATCAACAAGAATGTGAATACTTGTGAATACTTCATATGTGTCATATACTTATTATATTAGATGAGACAATCTAATTTGTAACACTTTTTATATATTAGCTCTTCGTTCATGCTCCAATCAATTTATGTCCTATTTGAAATTATATTTTATTTTTGCCTTCTCTTTCCCTTTACCTACCTGTATAACCTTAGTAAACTAATTACATACCAACTTGTTACTGTTGTGTCACAATTTCATACTTGAATAAATTTATTTCAAATCCCTTCAAAATCCCTCTATGTTGCATGGATCTTTGTCTGTCACCATGTTAGAAATGAGGAACAAAGGGGCAAAAATTGCAACTATGCCCTTAAAAGAGCCTATGTGTGGCAAAGACTTCCTAAATTTGCAGAGAGATTTACTGGAGAAGAAGCACATATTTATGAATTATTGCATTATGCAGCATCTTCTTGCTTATGTTATAAAAAAAAAATTGGTAATGTGAAAGCTAAGATCATATAATAAAGACAGAAATAATGTTTTCAAATACTGAAAGTACTTTATTTTTAGTAACAATCACTTCCAAAGTGAAATGAATCTTGCCTAACAGATCAACTTCTGTAGCAGCTAAACCAAGTGAAAACTCAGAATCCACCAAATGTCTTGCTTTCATGGAACATTAGACTGATATAAATGAACACTGTTTCACAATTAACAAGTTCTTATCAAGAGTTTAGATATCACTAAATATATTAGTAAATGTATAAAAAATCTGATGGCTATTTCAGTTAAAATTGCAGAAGATACATTGGTGGCCAAGGATGTCAATGACAACAAAAACTTTTTCAAATACATCAAAAACAAAAGGAATATGGGCTTGTTACTAAATGGAGGGGGAAGAACCCTGGTAAGAGGATCAAAAGGAGGCAGAGCTACTGAATGCCTTCTTTGCATCAGTCTTCATTGACAATATCAGCACTAAGATGTTGATCTGGGTGTCTCCGACCCCCGAGTCCAGGGTAAAGGAATGTTGAAATAAAGATTTTCCCTTGTTTGAGGAGCATTGCGTCAGAGAACACCTGAGCAAACTTGTCATCCACAAGTCCTTGGGCTGTGATGGGATGCAGCCATGAGTGCTGAGAGAGCTGATGGACACCATAGAGAGGCTGCTCATGATCACATTTGAAAGGTCATGGTGATCAGGAGAGGTGCCTGAGGACAAGAGGAAAGCAAATGTCACCCCAATCTTCAAAAAGAGCAAGAAGGAGGACTGAGGTGACTGATGTTAGTCAACCTCATCTCAGTCTCTGGAAAGGTGATGGAGTGCCTGTTTCTGGAGGCCATCTCTATCCACATGGATGACAAGAAGGTGATCAGGAATAGTCAGCATGGATTCACTAAGGATAAATCAACCTTCAAAGTTGCCTTTGATGAAGAAACAACCCAGTTACCTTTGATGAAGAAACAACTACCTAGATGGATAAGGGGAGAGCAGTGGATTTTGTCTACCTCAACTTCAGCAAGACTTTCATCACTGTCTCTCACAACATCTGCAGAGGCAAGTTCAGGAAGTGTGGACTGTGTGAGTGGACAGAGGTGGATTGAGAACAAGCAGAATGGCTAATCCCAGAGGATCCTAATCAGTTGTATGGGGTCTAGCTGGAGGTTTCTCACTAGTAGTGTCCCCCAAGGTTTTATATTGGTTGCATGACTTGGATGAAGGGACAGATGACTCCTCAGACAGCCTTGGTGTTGTGACACTTCCTTGTGGAGCCTGTTCCAGCACCCAACCACCCTCTGCATGAAGAAACATATTCTAATATTCAACCTAAACCTCCCCTGACTCAAATTCAAGCCATTCCTTTGGGTTCTGTCATTGGCCACCACAGAGAAGAGATCAGTATCTGTCCCCCCTCTTTCCATCACGAGGACATTGTAGATTGCAGTTAGGTCTCCCTGCAGTCTCCTCTTCTGCAGGCTGAACAGACCAAGTGACCTCAGTTGCTTCTCATAGGGCTTCTCCTCAAGGCCTTTCACCATCTTTGTTGCCCTCCTTTGGACATTTTCTAATAGCTTAATATCTTCCTTATATTTTAGTGCCTAAAACCGCACACAATATTCAAGATGAGGCCACACCACTGCAAAGTAAAGTGGGACAGTCCCCTCCCTCGACCACCTAGCGATGCTTTGCCTGATGCCCAGGACACAGTTAGCCCTCCTGTCTGCCAGGGCACTGCTGACTCATATTTAATTTGCCATCAACCAGGACCCCCAGGTCCCTTTCCACAGCACTGCTTTTCAGCATCTCATTCACCAGTTTGTCTGTATATCTGGGGTTTCCCCATCCCAGGTGCAGAATCCAGCACTTTCCCTCGTTGGACTCTATGTGGTTATGATTGACCAGTCCTCTAATTTGTTAGAGTCTCTCTGCAGGGCCTTTCTGCCCTCAAGGAAGTCAACAGCTCCTCCCAGTTTTGTGTCATCTGCAAATTTGCTCAGTATCCCTTCCAGTCCAAGTCATTAACGAAGATGTTAAAGAGTACTGGGCCCAAGATGAAGCCCTGTGGAACACCACTAGTGACAGGTCACCAGTCTGATGTCACCCCAGTCAGTATTACCCTCTATGCTTGACTCATGAACCAATTTTCACTCACCACATGATGTGTTTCTGCAGTTGTGAGCAGGACATTTTGTCCAGAAGGACCCTGTGAGAGACAGTATCAAAAGTCTTGCTGAAGTCCAGAAAGACTACATCAACTGGCTTTCCTTGATCAACTAAGTGGGTTACCTTGTCATAAATCAAGTTGGATAAGCAGGACTTTCATGAAGCTGTGATCAATGACTGCATTGTCTTTCAGGTGTTTTTCAATACCTCCCAGGAAGACTTTACCAGACACCAAAGTGAGACTGACAGGCCTGAAGTTTCCAGGGTCCTCCTTGCCCTTCTTGAAAACTGGGACAATGTTCACCAGCTTCCAGTCAGATGGGACCTCTCTGGATTCCCAAGACTGCTCAAAAATCATCGAGAGAGGTTTTGCAATGACAGCTATCTCTCTGAGTCAAAAGTACTCTAACCTGTAAGTGATAAAGATATTTTAATAATTAAGTGATGCCATGAATTTAATGTATACTTGGTGCATTAAGAATATCCCTCATGTCAAAACTACTTTTTATCCAATATGAACTACTTGACAATTGTTTTGTGCTGCTTTTAAAGACGTTTAATTTGTTTTTATTATACATTAACAATTAACTGCCACTGAAAGATAATTCATGTTTAGCAAAAGAGACAAAACTCAATCTCTTGCTATCTGAGAACATGAAAAAATAAAGAATATTGCCAAAATATTTAATAATAAATTTTAAAGACAAACACAATGCGCAACACATAGGTTCATTCCACTGGTGTATTTCATAAGCCCCATCATCGTTTCCCCATGATGAGAATCTATCAATTGAAAACCATCCCCAGTTGAACAACCTTTCAAGAAAAGTTAACACCACAAAGGCTTTAGCACTGTTAGTTAAAATCAGTGGGATTCCCTGAGGAGCTCCTCATTTCAAATAGCAAAGTTCACATGTATCTGAAGCAGAAAGGGGGGGAAAAAAGGTATCCTAAAATCTGAAATGCTGAAATGAACTTCTTCCTAGAGAATGCTATGGCATTTGTTCATCTTTCCCTCATTTGCAAAACATACTGTCTCTATGACAGCGGCTCTGAAAACCTTGAGGCTCAGGGTAAGGCAGGCAGGCAGGCAATGTGGTAACAAATTGATGACAGAGCTGGCTGCCTAACTTGAAAAATTAAAAAAAACACTTGGGCAGTAATTCAAAGAAGAAGTAGCTGCCAGCAGTTAAAATATTATTTCTCTTTACATCCTGTTTGTTGAGATTGCTACTCACAACACTGACACATCAGCAGAAAGGAATTTGTGTTGGTATACAAGCTTCTTCAATGAAAAATTTAGAGGTTTAAACCACAGTTCTTTATAACTGATGCTTCTTAGAATGAATAACTTAATTTTTTTATAACTAATCATTTGCTGGGTATGATGCAGCACATTTATCTTACAGAGATGTGCCAAGGGCTTCTGAGGTATAAGAGCCAATAGGTGAACACCAGTGAAATACTTCAAGGGAGTTAAGGTGTGTTCTTCTAAAAAGGTGACATGGCCAACAGCTCAGCTGAAGCACCCCTACACCAATGCGTTCAGTGTATGCAACAAACAAGAGGAGCTGAAAACCACTGCCATGCTAGAAGGTTACCAACTAATAGCCATTACTGAAAGTTTGTGGGATGAATCTTGTAACTGGAATGCAGCTATCAGTGGCTGCAGGCTCTTCAGAATGGACAGACAAGGAAGGAGAGGCAGAGGGATTGCTCTCTACTTCAAGAAATGATTGTGAAGGGCTCTCTCTGAGGAATGTCCACAATCAGGTCATAACCTTATGGATGAGAATCAGAGACCAAGTCAACAAAGAAAACCTTGTTGGCTTGTGTCTACTAGAGGCTGCTTAGTGGTGACAAAGCCTTCTTACTCCAGCTACACGAGGCATCAAACTCACCAGCTCTCATCCTTCTGGAGGATTTCAACCACCCCAAAATGTGCTGGAAAAGAAGCACGGCAAGCTGTAGTCAATCAAGGAGACTCCTGGAAGGCATGGAGCATAACTTCTTAAGCCAGGCAACAGACAGCCCTACCAGAAGAGATGCGTTACTGGGCCTCGTGGTCACCAATGGACAAGTGAGCTGATGGGTGTTGTCAAGATTGGAAGCAGTCAGGGCTGCAGTGAAGATGCACTGGTGACGTCAGCAGTCCTGAGGGATATAACACAGGTGAAGAGTGAAGTCAGGACCCACCCCGAATTTTGGAAAAGCAAACTCGAGCTGTTCAAGGAGTTAGTCAGTATGAACCCCTGGGAAACTGCCAAGGACAAGGGAGCAGAACAGAGCTGGCAGATCTTTAAGGACACTTTCCTTAGAGCACAACAGCTGTTGATCCATAGGTATAAAAAGTCAGGAAAAGAGAGACACATGGATGAGTCAGGACCTTCTGGTTAAACTGAAAGGTAAGAATTCACGGACAGCAACAAGTATCCTGGAAAGAGTATGGGAATGCTGATTGGTTGTGTAGGGATGGTGTCAGGAAGTCCAAGGTGCAGCTGGAGCTGAACTTGACAAGGGACACAAATTAAAATGGAAAGGGCTTCTAGAGATATATCAGCCAGAAAAGGAAAGTCAAAGAAAGCATACCCTCCAATGAACAAGGCTGGCAAACTAGTAAAAACAGATGAGAAGGAGGCTGAGTTACTCAGTAATTTTTTGCCAAGCTCTTCACTGACAATCTCTCTTTCCACACCTCTCTAGTTGGTGAACCTCAAGGCAGGGACTCGTGCAAAGTCCCTCCTACTGTAAGAGAAGATCAGGTTTGTGATCACCTGTGAATATGCATAAATCTATGTGACCTGATGAGAGGCATGCTAGACTCCTGAGGGAATTGGCTAATGTAGTTGTCAAGACATTCTCTATGATATTTGGAAAGACATGGCAGTCAGGTGAAGTCCCCAGTGACTAGAAAAAGGGAAACATTGTACCCATCTTTAAAAATGGTTGAAAGGAGGACTCTGGGAACTACAGACCTTTCAGCCTAAACTCTGTGCCCAGAACGATTATGGAACAGATCCTCTTAGTAGCTATGCTAAGGCACACAGAGGACCGGGAGGTGATTTGAGACAGCCAGCATGCCTTCACCAATGGCAATTCCTGCCTGAACAACCTAGTGGCCTTCTATGATGGAGCAACTGTATCAGTGGACAAGGGAAGGGCTATGGATGTCATTTACCTGGATTCTGTTAAGCCTTTGACACAGTTCTCCACAACATTCTTCCTCTAAACTGGAGAGCGATTGATTTCATGGATGGACTGTTTGGCAGACAAGGAACTGGCTGGATGGCTGCATCCAGAGGGTATTTGTGAATGATTCACTGTCTGCATAGAGATCAGTGATGAGTGATACTGGGATTGCTTAATATCTTCAGCAGTGACATCGATAGTGGGATCAAATGCACCCTCAGCAAGTTTACAGATGACATGACGCTGAGTAGTTTGTTTGACACATTTGAGGGACAGGATGCTATCCAGTGGAGTCTGGACAAACTCAAAGAGAGTCCATGTGAACCTCACAGTGTTCGAAAAGCCAAGTCCTGCAGCTACATCAGGGCAACCCCCAGGATCAATACAGCTGGGGATGAAGGATTTGAGAACAGCCTTGCAGAGAAGGAACTGTGGATACTGATGCACAAAAAGCACACTGCCATTCTCAAATTAGCACAGTAAAATCCTACCACCGGGAATATGCTGGCAAATGGCCTAGTAGAAATAAGTTGTGTGGAAAAAGCAGGGTTAAAAAACAGTAACAAGAGTTTCATGAAATTCTATGTTTTTCCTTCTTACAAATTTCCTTAGAATAGAGTGTATTTTTCAAGTTACTCAGTGAAAAAAAATTACATACTGAGTAAATTTTGTGAAGACACATTGGACTGATGTTCAATACAAAAGCAGTTTATAGTCAGCATTTGTAGTCATAACTTGCACTGTGGTTATAGTGACTACAAAGCATGTTCCTTTTTGTAAAGGTTAAAATTTTAATATTTTGAAGTTGTTAATTTTATTTTAGTGTAAATAAATGTCCTAAGTATCTGTTGTTTCCGCCTAAAACAGACATGAAGATCTGTCTTATTTTTACACAGGCATGGAAGTGACTATGTTCTTCAAGAACACAGAAGGATACTTTTGCAATACAGAGTAAGTTGTCTTATTGTCCACTGAAAAAGGAATTCTGAAATGGAGGCAAGTATTCTTTTTCTTATAATTTTAATTTTCTCCAGGAAGGGTTTGAAAGAAATGAAAAATTAATTTGTTCAGCATGATAAGGCAACTCTGATGTAAGATTCCAGTCAGGCCTTGCAGACCAGATGGCTTTCAATTTTCTGGCAATGGTGTTAATTGGAAGTCAGAATATAAACTTATTTTAATCAACTTTAGGCAACTGAGGTTTTTTCTAATCTTAGAAGCAGCTGCAGGCTGGAAGCATCACAGCATTAGTATTACATTGTACGGTACACATTAACAAGGACAAATAAAATTATAAATGATAATCTTAAGTAAAGCTTACTTAAGTAAAGTAGACCACTGATGACTACTTCAAAGATACCAAAAATGAAAATTTGGAGTTTAATGAATGGCTTACTTCTTCACTCTCCATTTATGCCACAAAATTTTTAAAAAACACAGAAAAAATCATGAAATTGGTTTAGTCAATAAAATTTTAAGCCTCTAGTTCAGCATAAAAAAAAAAAAATAAATTTGAAGTCTCAGATCCCTCCTATAAAGCAAGAAGGTAAGAACTTTATAACTTTCCCTTTCTGGTACACTTTTAATAAAGTATATACATAGAATGTTATTTTTATCAATAAGTTAATGATTTCTCTATTCTTTTCAGACTAAAGGAAAACTAGAAATCTATCTTCCAGTAAAAGTTTTGTTATAATATCAAATTAGGAATTAATCGTAGAAGAAAGAAAAACTGCGAGTGCATTTCAAAAGCTAGAAATAGGTTTTTACAATTAGCAAAAAAAGACATAATTCCAGAAGTTATTAATTGAAAAAAAAAAATGAATAACTACTATTGAGCTTTGCTTTACCTCATTTTTTATCCTAGAAAGCCTGGAAAACCAGAAAAAATATCCTAATTTGCCTAGTTAGGTTATATTCTATGACAAATTTCGCATTTTACTGTGGTAATTAATGTGATACGGGACAAATATTTGTCATGCTTGCAAAAATGATCAGTATCATTTGAAGATATGCTTAGTTTATCCTCAAGTTATTTTGACACAGGGCTAAGATTTTTTTCCCCCCCCGGCTACTATTTTATATTTTTTTACAATAGTACAAAGAACTCTTCATTCCTAACAGCCCTAAAATAAACACTGAATATACACAATATAAAGGACACAATGTTTTTGTAAGCATTAGAAAATACATTCCATATTTCATCCGCACGGAGCATTTTCAATGCACATTATCTTATGAAAAACATGAAAAATAAGCCAAAAAGAGCATTCAGAATGGAAAATAAAAGATGTATATGTATTTTACTTGTTGAAAATAGAAACATAAGAGAAAATACCATTAAAAGCTAAAACACGAACTTTTATTTTTTCCCTGCAACTTCCAAGTATCAATTTTAAGAATAAATCAGTATTTATAAAGAAAAAAAAATCAAACTATGTATCATGATGCCTGTATATACATCTGTGTTTCTGGTTCTGTGCACATCTTTTCTCTCCCCTCTTTTGTACCCTACACTGTTGAAAATTCTTGATTAGTATCAAGAAAACATAACTAGATTGTAGGTACTTTAAATACAAATTTTTGACATTTTTGTGAAAACATCTGAGTAGAGATGAAACATTTGGCAAGTGTCCTAATTAAAAAAAAAAAAAAAAAAAAAAGGAAAAAAAAGCCATATTTTGTAAGACATTCAAAGACTATCAAGCATAAATAAAAACTGAAAAAACAAGCCCATGTGTCCTTTTAAGGCAGCTAAATCATAATACGAGTAGTGGAAATCCAGATTTCAAAAGACCTGTTTCAACAGAATCCTCATGAAGTTCAATAGGTATGGATGTTTCTTGGAGTTAACTTCAAACAAATACCAGGCTGTAAGAGCACAGTCAGCAGTCAAGGGAAGTGCCTAGTTAGCTCTTCTCAGCACATATGAACCTGGATCTGAAATAAGCTGGACCCAGTACAAGAGGGATAAGGACAAAACATGTCCAGTAGCGGAAAGGCCACCAGTGTGGTCAGAGACTGGAGCAAATTCAAATAATTCAAAACATTTAAAGGGGAGGCTGAGATAGAGGGGCTGTTTTGGCCTGGAGAAGAGAAGGTTCAGGCATGGGGAAAACTCATATCAGTCTTCCACAACCTGGAGGGTGGTTGCAGAGAAGAGAGAGACTAATTCTTCCCAAGGGTGCACAGTGAAAGATCAAAAGGCAGCAATCATAAATTTCACTGAGGGATAACTCATTGGGCAAAAGGGAGAAATTCTTCCTGCGTGGGTGGTCCAGCACTAGAGAGAGCTTTGCACAGGGTCTGGGGGATTTTTAAAGTTCTGAATTTCAGAACTCATTGGAAAAATCCAGTAATGCTAGAAATGCATATTATTTTTTATGTCAGCTTCAAATCATTCATTATTTATCAATGCTCTATAACAGCTCCTCCTCCAAGTCATGCTTTGAAAGATAAGCCTAATCTGAAGCTTAGACTTTGAAAGTGTTCCACATTTGATTTTCAAGTCTTAAAACTGTGCTTAGATTTTCTCTGTGTAGATAGAAAAACGTACTCTAATGATCAGAAAAGTTTTTGTCTGCTTATGGAACTGAGCCCTGTGAGTCAGCGTCATCATTATTTAATGCTTGGGGACCCCTGGTGGTCTAGCGGTTAAGACGCTGCGCTCTCAGTGCCAAGGTCGCAGGTTCGATTCCCGGTCCTGCTTC
>JAWWLV010000100.1:52935761-52964545 GCA_035041135.1 Platyrinchus mystaceus | reverse complement strand
TAAACCCTAACCCTAACCCTAACCCTAACCCTAAACCCTAACCCTAACCCTAAACCGAAAAAAAAACCAAAAACCAAAACCAAAAACAAAACCAAAAAAAAAAACAAAAAAAAAAAAAAAAAAAAAAAAAAAAAAAAAAAAAGTCAAAACTGAAGACTGTAATTCTCCATTTCAGAGAAATCTTCCTGTTTGTATGGCTTGCTAACGAAAAACAGATCTTGAAGTTAAAATTTTTAAGTTAAAATATTTTATCAAAAGAGCCAAAATATGAACGTATTTTGACTGTTTTAAACTGACGTCTGCTTTTATGATGGATGCTGCTAATAGTTATTTTATTTCAGATAATAAATCCTGAAGTGAAAAGTGAAAAATTAAGCAAGAAAATAACACAGACACAGGAAAAGACAGATCTGGAGGAGCATTTGTAGCTGGGAAGAAACCGATATATTGTGCATAGTCCATGAAGGATATGGTTATATTTACTGAGCTGACTGTTGACATTTTGAATATTATGAACATAAAATGCTATCTGAATTTCACATTAAGATGTGATTATCCTTCCCAAAATATATTTTATTTTTATCAACTTAAAGCAATTCTAGAACTTGCTGGACCAAGAATTACTTCAAAGATGGAAATATACTGAATATACTGAAATACTGAAACCTGGAAAAGGTTTAAAGGCTAAAGAAAGAAAAAAGCTGTTCATAGTGAAAGGTTATTAAGTATTGGCATAACCTCTTGGGGGTTTGATTTGGTTTGGTATGGAGTTTTTTGGTGGAATGGGGCTAGGGTGGGGCTTTTATGTTCATTTTTATTCTAAGTGTTGGAAAGAAGTATAACTCAGCAGACAGAAACATGAAAAATCTGCCAGAGGCAACAATACACTAGAAAATATATCTCTTTCCCTGAAGGGAAAGATTATATTACATTGTCCTGTTTTCACTTGGTTGAAAAGTATGTCAAAAATTTCTTTTGAAACAGAGAAGAGACATATCTTCTAATTTTACCAAAGAAATTGTCTGAACTATATTTGAATGCTACACACAATTCTAGGAGCTCCACAAATTCTTTCATTACATCAGTCATCATTCATTACATCATTTCAGACCAAACAATACTGAAAAGTGTTGTCATATAAAACCAAACACATCCCAGCAGAGGAAGTAACTTATGTATTAGGAATCACCTCCAGATTCCCAAAGGTGAATCACCAAATTTCATTACAAGCAGGAGTAATACTAATATCCTAAAAGCCAGAGCATGTAGATGTGTGTTTACTTCTCTCATAAACTGTATTCTCAGTTTAAATTTACCAGATTAAAAAGATTATTTTTTCCAAATAGGGCCACAATATCACATTGTTTTACCAGTTTCAAGACTACTTTCTCTCCAAGACTTGATAGTATTAGAAGAAATGTACAGAATTATGTAAAAGCAAATGTATTTGGTCAATATACTTTTCTCCACAACATTTAAAATCTGAGTGTGCAGGCGTTGCTGGAAAATGAAGTGTTCAAGTAGGGGGAAAAAAAAAAAAAAAAGATGCTGTCTTAACATCATTTCTTTTATTCATCTTTCCCCTCCAAGTAACTTCTCAATTACTTGAAAATAAAGCCCTAAGTTGAAAGAAGCTAAGTCAGGAAGTTGACAGGAAAGACAGACAAACACAGAAGTGAGGATCAGTTTGTGGATATCCATTGCCTGAATGATGGAATGTAAGTTCAGTCAGGAGACTAGATTCTTTACCTATTAAACAGAGAAAAGGGTGCACTCCCATCTTAGATATTCTGAATTGCCCTGGAGATTCCCTAGTCAGAGGGAAACAGAAACTCCCAGTCTGGCCATCTGAACAGAGTACATCCAGTATGTACTGCCAGTGACCCTCTTCACATCCCAAAAGCAACTGTATCCCAAGGAACTCTTTTGACACCTAAAAGTTCTTCTTTCTTTGTTCATGGAAGCCCCTAACAAAATTCTATCATTTAGACAAATTAATTCAACAGAAATTGTAACTAGCTTGTCAGGTTGTCAAATGAAACTATATTAAGTCTATCGACTACATGATTTGTAAACCTGGAAGTCCTAGCTGTCCATCCACCAACAGAACCACAAAGTAGAAAAGGTTCCTTAATTTTATTTTACTGTTAAATATTCTTTAATTCTTACTCTGTTACCATATTAAGCCTTCTACTACCACTGCAGCCATATAATTCCTCTCAAAAAATAATCAAAATCAATTGTTCCAACTCACCTAGCTGAAAGTCTGCTCTGAATCCTCAGTTACCTGACACCTTATACCTGAATATCTAAATTTCTTTCTGGCCACTCCACTCTTTTTAGGTTTTTTTGGTACTGATATTTCCTTCCGTTTAAACAAGATCTTAATCCTTCCTGGTTCCCAAACTTTATTTTTCCACTGCTATCATTTTTAATGTCCTCTCTAAGAGTCCTCAGCAGCCAGGAGGGCCAATTTTGTCCTGAGGGGCATCAGGCAAAGCGTCGTCAGCCTGTCAAGAGAGGGGATTGTCCCACTTTGCACTGGTGAGGTCTCACCCTGAATATTGTGTGCAGTTTTGGGCACTACCATATAAGGATATTAAGCTATTTGAGAGCATCCAAAAGAGGACAATGAAGATGGTGAAGGGCCTTGAGGGGAAGCCATATGAGGAGTGGCTGAGGGCACCTGGTGTGTTCAGCTTGGAGGAAGCTGAGGGGAGACCTCACTGCAGCCTACAGCTTCGTCATGAGGGGAAGAAGTGGGGCAGGCACTGATCTCTTCTCTGTGGTGAACAGTGACACACCTGAGGGAACGGCCTGAAGTTGTGTCAGGGGAGATTTAGGTTGGTTACTAGAAAATGCTTCTTCACGTAAAGGGTGGTTGGGTGCTGGAACAGGCTCCCCAGGAAAGTGGTCACAGCACCAAGCCTGGCAGAGTTCAGAAGCATTTGGACAATGCTCTCAGGCACATGGTGTGATTCTTGGGGTTGGTCCTGTGCAGGGCTAAGAGTTGGACTCTGTGATCCTTGTGGGTCTCTTCCAACTCAGCATATTCTGTGATTCTCTGATTCTCTGATTCTGTGACTAGTCTACATAAGTTTTCTCCCAATATGGATAAACCTTTCTCAAACTCAAGTAATGAGAAATGTGTACTATATTTCCGGTGGATGGCTTTCCATTATACAGTACAATAGTATTCATTTCAGTAGTGGCAAGAGCTTGCCTGATGTGTTCTAGAATCCCATTTTTTCATTTCACAGGTTCCTCATGCTCTTAACTATGTCAGTCTGTATCCTGCTGAGACTGAAGTCTGTCTTGTTTTCTGTGCTTTGAAGTTGATAAGCCTACAGCTTATAGCAGAAATATTTGCAATTAAGTCCCCTATGTGAGTTACTTTTCTTCCAAGTTATTAAATTTCTTTATATTTCAGCTAGTCCTCTAGGCAACCAACATCTTCACAGGAGATAGTCACAGACTTTCATTTATAGATGATGTCTCACGACTTGAACTAAATCAAGTTGACCAAGCCACAGAGGAAATCTATGTGTAACCTCCCACTAACATCATAGATATTGCTCCAATAAAATCTGTTGGCTATCCTTTAGATAATTCTTTGTCCATCTTTCAGTCCTTAAACTGATCATTTTCTTCTCCACACTAACTAATCAATGCATTTGGGATGTAATATCAAATGTTTCAGTAAAGCCTGATTAGATGGAAGTTGATGCATTTTCTTATCTTGAACATGAATTAGCAGAGACATTATCTCGAAGTACCCTATTGCAAAGCGGTGGTGCATTTTAAAGTTATTTTCTTTTAAACCTCATGTTTATTTTTTTATTCTTTAAAACGTGTTCAGTGACCTTTTGGACATCATAGTGCACCCATCCTAAATAACAGTAAGTGAGTGATAACTTTTTTAAAGGTATAATTCACAAGAGATAAAATTTCCAAGCACAACAAGCAAAATTACCTTTTTTTAAAGGAATTTAAAAAACCCAAAACACATACACGTTGGGCAGAACCACTTGGCAGACATGACAAAAAACCAAAGTATTATAGGAAAGTAGGGGTATGATTCTGAATTTTTACACACTTTAAAATGTCTTAAATAATTATGTAAGAATTTTATTGTAAAAGAATATTTTCATTCACAATTTGAAATTATTTTATGGGGTTTTTTCCTACTAAACAATATTCTTCATAATTTAAAATTTTCTGATTCAGCTGAAATAATAATAAATTTCTTGCAAGAAAAGGACTAACAAGAGCACATTTTTCTCATTCTGACATTTTATGACCTATGCACAAAGTTTAGATTCGAGTTGCTTAAAAAATAGGCTATGTAGTCTTTTTCATTGTTTTTCATGTGGTTTCCAGTATGTCATAGCACTCTTTGCATACTACTACTAATTGAAGTGCCCTCCTGTGTCAATATAAAGCCTTGGTTGTTTTAAGGCTGCATTACCTGTCACCTTTAATAAAAGCTGGTCAGTCAGGGAGCGTTACAACGTTTGCTTAATTTGGCAATGGCATATCAGCAATTTATCCTAAGACCTACGTAAGTGCAGGACACAAGGAAGGCTTGCTCCAAAAACAAATTTCCAAATGACTTCCACAGTGGGTTCCTTTCTGCAAATATTAAATATTTAAAAATGGAAAAACTTTCTCTGAAGAGGGTAGTATCAGGGACATACTGTTGCCACTATGATCCTAGATTCTTTGCCTGTTTAAAAAAAAATTAAAAATTAAATAAGATGTGCATTATGGGATCATCACCCCCCGCTTTGCACATGTGCAAAAAAACCCATAAGTCTCTTCATCTAAACTGTGGAATCACTTTAAATCCTAGACATTCGCCTCACTGTTTTCCATTCCTCTTAATGGTGCCTATCTCATTGGTCATATACAAATCTTTGAACACAGAAGTATTACATCTATGGCTGATCAAGTGAAAGTGTAACAACATGGAAAAAAAAAAGATTGTAACCATAGGCATATGTACAGAGGTATCTCCTGTTGAGCACCAATCAAACTGGTGTCTATTTATAAAATTTTTGGCGTCTCTTAAAACACAAATTTACTACTTGGGCTCTGAGTCTCCTGGAGCACTGGACGATCATATTTCTGTGACAGCACATTTCACATTTCAGATAGCACATTTCTGGCACTTCATACAGTGCTGTAGAGACATAAAAGGTGGCTGCAACTCAACACATGGGCAGGAACATCTCCTAAGCATGCTGTGTTCACTTGAGAATCTGGCAATTAACTACTATCATGCAATTTCTCACAGACAATAAATAAATGTGCTTACAAATATAATCTATTTTACACTCATTGAATCAATTTCATACAATAACATAATAACTTTTTTTTCTAGACATTCCTTATTTTAAAAAACATTATTAAAAAAAAAATAAATAAAGTCCTGTGCAGAAAGAAGGGCAAGGAGGTTGCTGGTTCACCATTTGGAGAGGTTGTTTGGAGATAAAAATGCACAAAATCTGGACACAAATTTGTAGTGCCATATTGCAGATCCCAAGATAGCTAAATTACTTATGTCTGTCCAGACAATCATCCCATATATTGAAAAAATTTTCATCCACTGTGAAACTGGCACTATACAAACTAAAAATTGTCTTTTAATAAAATTTAAAACTTCTTTAGCAATAGTATGCAAGCTTCCAGAAATTAAACTCTTAGAAGATCTTATTTATCCATTTATGTACAGTTAAAAGTGTTGAGGCAAGGTTCTCTAAAAAAATTACACAGCAAGAGGAAACATACCACATTTTTATTCCAGCAGAGAAATATCAACCAACAGCCTCAACTCTGGAAGTCCTGAGCTCATAGAGGAATTATTATTTAGATTGTTGTTTTCATATAATCAACTTTTTTTGGCAGTTTATTTCATGTTTGTGTTCCAGTAAGATATCCAAACTTTCAAAAGATTTCCATCCACTCTTCTGCTTATCAAATATTATACTAAGCTATGTATCTTACCTTTTCTGGCTTCACTGAAGGCACAGCTTCCTAGATTCTATGTACTCTGAAACTCTGTACTTTGAAAAACTTGCACTCTTTAGTGCTTCATGAATAGAGAGAAATTATTAGGAATAGTTTCTTGTTTGAGTTTTTCACTGCTCCTGTTTAACCCAGGCAACAAAATAAAGTCTCTCCTACACAATCATCCAGCCTTTTAACCTCTGACCACCCACTGAACAACATGCACCTGCAAACACATCTTCTGCCACTACTGTGCAGTTCATAATTTCAGTTTCTCACACCTTTAATGATAGGATGCTTACAATGTTATTTCTGAGTTGCTTGGGTGATGTTATTAATGAAGTTTTGATTTTATAACACCAAGAAATTAAATCTTACAGCAGAAGTAGATTTTGGTTTTGTTGTTAATAATGCTGGACGTCTGTGATAGACTGCTGGAAGGGAAGAGCACCAAAACATATGTGTAAGCAAGCTTTTATTAGCTATTCCTCTGACTTCCAACACCCAAACTTTTTACCTGAGTTGTAAATGCAAACTTTACATCTTCACCCCAACTAAGGCAAACTGCACAATTCCTTCCCTTTATCATTTCCTCTCTGAAAACATTTCTGCAACAGGAGTGTTTATTTTAAAGCCACTGAAGGAGCTGGTTGGGGGAGAGGCTTATGTGCTGTCATGGACAGAAAAAGGTAGAATGGAGTGCTAATGCTTGAAGCAGTTGCCTGTATTCCTGACACACAGGCTGGGGTACACACCAATGTATTGGAAATAAGTGTCTTACCAAATTGTTGTTCGCTATAGGATAATTCAAAAGTTATTATACCACCATTGTTTCATTTTCCCTCCCCAGCTCTTGTTCCAAGAAGTAAGAAGAGTATATTGAAACAACTGAAACAACCCCAGCAATATCTGTAGCTTTCATATCTACATCAGGGTTTTAGACAGAAAAAGATCCAAAGATTGTGATGCTAATTCTCATTGTAAAGCAACTGTTTTCTTTCTGGTTCATCAACTGTCTTCAAAATATTATCATGTAAGACCCCACCTGGAGTGCTGTATCCAGCTTTAGGGTCCCCAGAACTGGAAGGACATGGACCTGCTGGAGGCTACCAAGATGATTAGAGGGATGGAGCACCCTCATATGAGAAAAGGCCAAGAGAAATGGGATTGTTCAGCCTGAAAATGAGAAGGCTTTGGGGTGACCTAATTGAAGCCTTCCAGTACATGAAGGCAGCCTATAAGGAAGATGAAGGGGGACTTACAAAGACATTTTAATGGCAGGACAAGGGGGAATGCTTTTAAACTGAAAGAGGGCATATTTAGACTAGATATTAGAAATTTTTTACTGTGAGGCTGGTGAGGCACAGGAACCTGTTGCCAAGAGAATCTGTGGATGCCTCATCCACAGGTTGGATGAGGCTTTGAGCCCTTGTCTAGTGGAAGGTGTCCTGGCCCACAGCAGGGATGTTGGAACTGGATGATAAATAAAGTCCCTTCCAGCCCAAACCATTCTATGAAAATATTGTCAGTGTGTTTTTAACAAATCTGCAGTCACTGGCTGAGAAGATAGTTTTATTTATGTCTTTGGTCTCACACAGCAATTTTATTATTTTACTTGCATCAAGATTCTCCCTTTTTTATTGTCTCACATATGAGACTAGTAGGGGTAAAGATAAGATTGTGTGGACAGATTTAGACATGGTAGTCTGTTCTGTATCTTTCTTTCAGTAAGCTACATATTGTCCCACCATTTAGATTTCTTTGAGCAAGACTGCCCTTGACTAAAAGCCAGGATGCAGGAACTCATTTTAGATAGAGTACAGTGATTAAAAAAAAGCTGAACAACCATAGCTAAGTGTGAAAGGGAGACCATTTTTTGGCATCAAGTATATCTCCACTCCCCAAGTGTGAGTGAGGTATTCAACTGCACATCTTCTGTTTACCACAAACCAGACAGCAGTAGTTAGAAATAAGGTATTTGTGACCTCTCAGAAAGAAGATTCTAGTTCTAAAACTTCGTTAGTCCCAGCAACAACACCTGTGAAAAGCTGCATAGGGGTTTTCAAGGCCACATAAAGTGTACTTCTGTCACAAATTGCTCCCTTTCTTTTCTGTGAAATGACAACTGAGGTACCTTACCAGAGCCATGGCAAAAGAAACAAATGAATTTTTAACATATTTTAAATTGCATTCTACAAAACTTTGAGGACTTTTTCATGAGACCTTCAAGGCATATTGTTAAGCCAACAGATGCTTTTCTTGAGGGAGTAGTTCTCTTCCAGAGGAAAGAATATAATTCATCTCTGCAAAAGTAATATTTTGGTCTTCTCAGGCATATGATATTTACTTTACTGCATTGTTTGGGTTTGTTGTTGTTGTTTTTCATTAGTGATCCTGTGATGAGTGAATTGTATCATATTTATTCTTTCAGTTTATGGATCACAGCTAGTTTTCAGTGGGTTTTTTAGCCAGAATAATATTCTCTCCCCAACTGACTATGGCTTCTCAATTACATCTCTATTCATTGATTCAACCTTAGAACAATATAGTGGAATTGGTTTTTTTTAGTTACTTTGCATTTACCGTTTAGAGAGATTATTCACAAAGAAACACAGCCAGAGGAGAGGTTAAAATTTAAATGGAATCACAAACAGAAACTAGAACAGTAGAAGGAATTATTATGCATCGAGGAACAGAAAAAGAACATATGGTTAACTAAAGGAAAAATGAACAGACCTAGTACTTGTGAACACTGGGGGGGAAGAAGGGGAAGGCATAATTAGGGAATAAATGTCCAATATATTTATTTCCTAATTTGCATCTCATTTTATCCCGACTGTTCTGATGACTGATGAATTTCATTGGACAACAACTCAGCAAATGATGTTATGGTCAGCACAAGCTACCAATCAAAACATGGCTTTCCCAGGGAATTATGCAAGTCACACTTCATTTACTATACAGAACACTTGAGACTGATTAATTTGCTACAACAATATAAAAGATTTAGAGGTTCCAGTCTCTACTTCTGCTGCTGCTAATAATAAAAGAGCATAATGTTGTGGATTGTGTAATGTAAAAACCCCAGGTATGAAAGAAATAATTGGGTACATTGATATTAGGAAACTAAAAAAGGCAGGAATTTCATATCTCCCAAATATCTTTTGCAAGACTTTAGGTAACCATTAAGAATTCCGTGTTATTAGCTATTGAAAAGTGCAAGGCAACAAGTGATTAACTAACCTTGGTACACAAAGTAATTGAAATAAATTAAAGAATTTTAATTGTTTTAGTTTCTGTTCATCCACAGAGGAATCTCAAAGTGCTCACTTGTGCTGAGTAGATCACATCTGTTGTCTGTTATTTAAACTACTTTAATTAAATCTTTATGCTACAGTGAAGATGAAGAGGAAGACACAATCCAGAAAATAGCAGATGCTTGAAAAATACCTACAGTTCTGATCAGACTTCTGATGCAGTTCCTGATTATGGAAATATAAATGGTTAGATGGAACGGCATCACTACTTGCACAAGGTACTGTGCAACCAATGAAACCAGAGGACAGTTTGGAAAATACAAAGTACTTTCAACAGAGGTATTTATGACAGCTGTTATAACCACACTCAATAGTGGTTAAAGTGTTCCAATTAATTACACCACTATTGAGTACAAATCTAGATGGTAACATAGTAATTCTTTATTCAATCAAGATAAAAGGTAAAGAGAATGTTAAAGACTGCTATTTTTATATAATTCTGTGTACTGAAATGTTTCAGTTTGAAGTGGGCCCAAAAGACAAAGGATGGAAAAGAGTTATAAGAGTAATTAAATGGGTAAGTGACAGGTATTTTGTTGTCTCTTCTTTAGATCAGTTTAGTTTTGCTAAGTAAGTAAGATGCATTACCATTTGATGATGTAAGAGAGAGAAAAGAGATAGGTAACATGAAGAGTAAGACGTCAGAACAGCCAGCAAATCAACTTGGATAAAGGTCCGGGTACAGCCGTAACACCTCACAGGTATTGTGGTGGTCCAGACCTCCTGACACCCAGACCTCCTCACTCAGGTCTTATTAGAAAACCACACATTCACTACAAAACATTATTTTTCAATGCTTTATCTCATATCATTTTCAAATGTAATTTCTCTTTTGTCTTTCCTAAAACAACCCCTTCCAGAGTCAGAAGAGCAGCCATTTCAAGAAATGAACAGAGAAAGCCTAATTTGTTCTGTCAAGAGAGGATTGTTAAGTAAGAATATTTGCACTGAGATGATTGTTTTATTTTGAAAAGAGTGTAGCAAAACCCTTGAGACTTGATCTTTTACTGTCTAGATTGTAACACTGAGCTGGTTTCTGATGGAAGAATAACAACAGAAAATTGTTTCTAGAGGAAGTTTTTGAAGGTATCAAGAAAAGCTCTAGCCTTTTATTTCCTGAAACAAAGCAACCGAAAACGAGAAGTAGCTGCTTGCAGTTATATAACAATCTAACAAAAATTTTTTCTCATTGCGAATCTAAACTAAAATTTTTCCTCATTGTCTATCTAAATTATATCCTGATAAAGAAAAGTTGAAGTCATTAGTAGTTGCCTCTAGGCAGATATCGTGAATTAAAAAAAAAAAAAAATTATAAAAAGGGGAGAGGGAATGACAACAGAAGCAGATCAGTAAAAAAAGTATATAGACCTGAAAACCAAAAATCAAATAGTTCTGAGATATGAGTGCTAACCCAAGAGTAAGTTTGAGCCTCCTTTATTTTTCCTGCTTAGGACTGACACGGCATGACCAGTAATTTCAAAATCATCTTTTGGAGGTTTCAGAATAAAAAGCTATCTTTGTTAGGACTTAAAGTAAGTAGAGTGGGCTGGGACAATACTAATTGGTTCTACAAAGAGGCAAAAGGAGGAACTGGAAAATTTCTAGTTATTCTGTATTTTTAAATCTGAAAATTACAAATAGCTGAAGTAGAATACAGGACAAACTGCACAATTTTGTTTTCCTTTGACCTCTCTCTGTACAGAGACATAAAGCAAACACCTTGTATGTCTCATTTGGTCTTCTGGGAATCTTATTTAAGCTCTGTCCCTGAATACTCAGCTGCAACTAACACAAAAAAATTCATCAAAAAACTTGGAAACAGGTTTTTCCCCAAGATCCGCTTTAAAAATCAAAATATTTACATGAACCCAGTCCCGGTTCTGAAAAAAGAACTCTATGGAGACTTCTGCTGCACAGGCTTGGCTAGGGATAATGCTGCTTGTCTCTTTCTGTTAACTGTGTTCTCGAACTGTATTGAAATCATTGAATCATAGGATCAATGATTCCTGTGATGATCAATGATCCAATGAACTTCCCTAAAGCTTGGACATTTTCTTTCTTTTTTTTTAGCTGGATTGTGGTCCAAATTATTACAAGGTTAAAAAAGGACAGAGGAAGAAAAGAAACAGACAAAAGAGATTTTTCCAGATTCTGCAGTGTTGAAAGAAATAGGCAAGAATCTGAAGATTTAACCAGTTCTTTCATGGATATTACTGATTTTCCCAGCCTCAAGCCACCAGAAGCATCTGTCCAAGGGCTGCAGATCATGCAGCTTCACTGTTCACAGGCTGGCAGGAAGTAAGTTTGCAGTGTTCTGCTTGAGATCTCATGTAAGGTAACCAAACTCAAGTTACTCTGGGTGCAGTGCACTCAGTGAGAGAAGCAATAATTTGTAGAAAAACAAGTTTGATATTAGCTGTTTTCCGGAAATATATTTGAATTTTTCTCTAATGTAGCTATATATTAATTCAAGGCAAGCTGATCATTTTCTTTCTTCATTGAGGACTTCCTAATGTACATACATAATATTTTCTTTCTGTATTTCTAGGCTGTACATTTATGTGTACAAACAGGTATGCATACACAGGTAAAAGAGATATACTGCACATGTCACAAGGGAAAAATGTATAGTATATAAGAAAAAACTCTCATTTTGTGTATACAGTCACAGCTGTTTCTGAAGCCATTGGTAAAGGATCAAAACAGAAATTGTAAAACTCAAATAGCAAGAGCATGATGTAAAAATTGAAGGGCAGTCTTAATTCTGGAACTTACTGCTGTTATCGACCTACTCAAACTTTAATAGTACTCAACTGTTACTCACCTTTTATTTCAAATTCTTCATGTCATCTGTTGCTGTCAGTTGCCAAAGAACAGTAATCCATGCCACGGGATTGTCTATGTTTTTCCATAATAACTTATATTTCCATTTTCAACAAAAATAGCCAGCAAATTGCTCTGCCCTTACTACAATATTTGTTCCTCTACAAACATCCTCCCTCCAACTGCTACATACCACTCTTTAGTACTCTACATCTATCATACTTCTGAAGACCTGACATTTGCATATTTCTTTTAAAAATATTTAATATTTATTCTGAAAATATATTGAGAACCTCATCATGCTGGTGAACCAGTTTTTCCATCCATTGCACTCTGACAGATGCAGAGGTATTGACCATAACTTCCTGCAATTTAAAATGACAAGAGAGACCGATAGGAAAGGAATTTACATTAAAAAAGTAATTACATAATATGACATTTCCCTCCATATATAGTGTGTGTATGTATATGTGTATATCACATGCCCATTCCCCTTATATGCTTCTCACTCTGTCAGCATCAGTTAGCCTTCTCCTAGGCACCATTTCAAAATTTGGTCTGAAAAAGGGAATCAAAAGGTGCAGTGATTGCAAACTGAAGAGACTAAAAGACCACTTTCGTATTTAAAGAAGAGAGAACAATGTGTAGAAACTCAATCTCAGATTAGAAATATACTGTAATAAGTGAGAAAGAAAAGTAGGGAGACCTTGTTGTTAATCTTTAATACTATTCTGCTTTAATTGTGTCATCCAACACTTTCATGCCTTTCCTCTAATTCTCCCTGGCCATCAGCTCTCTTCAGTGTGAACTGCAATATGTAAAGCCCTGATCTTTCCTGTCTTTATTCCTAATTCATCTACTCCAGGACTCAGTTATCTATTCATTTTTCCCTTCCCTAACCTTTTCACATCTATTTCATTTAAGATTACACTCTCTGAGTTAAGCATATTTTCTCATAGGATGGGATTTTCAGGCTCATTTAATTTTATTTTCACCACTGTAGTAGATTATTACAGAAGTGAGAGTAGCTTCCATCAAACAGCAATAACAAGAGGGCTAGAGGTGATTTCAGAGAACAAGAACTGTTTGGGGGTAATTTTTCTCAGTAAAATACTGAAGTAGGTGTAGTTCTGATACAAATGGCTGACACCTCCCAATCCTTCCCAGGAAAGAGGGCCTGAATGATCCACTGTGCCTCTTCAAGACAGCCTGAAAGCCAGCACTGGGTGGAAAGATTCAGAAGCATTAGTGTGATCTGTCTTGCTAGGAAGATAAAATCTCCAAGTAGACAATTATCTTTGCCGATGGGAAGAACTGGGACAAAGGATGCCAATGACACAAATGTGCAAGAACTCCAAAAAGCAGAGACTCAGATATAATTCAAGGGTTTGCTACTGTAGCTGAGCTATAAAACTCTCTGTAAGACCCATTCAAACCATAAAGAGAATTTTTCTGTTTATTTAATTTGAACTAAATAAACATTATTGGCCCAGATAGCAGATTATTTTTTAAATCTTCATAGTTGTGGATAACGTTTGAGTTACAGTTTAGGATTGTTACATCTGTTAACACATAAGTGGGAGTGTTTTCATGTTCCAGAACAGTTCGGTTATGTCACCAAATCCTAAGTACCGCCCGAGCATTAGATAAGGAGGTAAGACTTGCTTCAAAAAGGCTGAAAGTTGTTTAAGAAGTTAGGCAGGAGCTGAACCAGGAGATGAGGCAAGAGAAAAAGGAGACATTTAGGACAAAAGCATGTGTATTAATGACAGAAATATCAGAGACAGAAGGAAGAAAAGCATAGAGAACAGATATTAAGGCCTGATCTGGATGGCTGGAAACATTAGTCAGAACATCCATGAAAGACTGGAGAGGGTGGAAGATAGAATATAAGAAATCCAGAATAAGTGGGAGGAAAGAAACACGTGCAATTTTCTTGTCAGAAATAAACCATTATAATCCTGCTATAGAACCTTTTCTCAGTCTCCAAACATAATCCCACAACTAAAAGGGGATTATCAAATGTACACAGGTGAATACCGCAAACTAATACAAAAAACCTAATTCCTTAGGGTCCAAGTCCAGGTATTCTTTCTCAGACTGGACTCTTACCATACACATTAATTACTAACCCCTGTAGAAGGAATGTTAGAAAATATGCAGGAAGGGTGAAAGTTGCTCCAGGCGTTACTTACTCTCTCTTCAGTCATTCTCTGTGTATCAGCTGCTGCTTTACATAGGGAAACATGATGCTTAAAATTTCCATTCTGTCAGTCATCCACAGTAACTGACATTAAGGCAAAAATAACACCAGTGCATGGATTTCAATCTGCCCTTCAGCAATGTCCCACCTTTGCCTTTTCTATCTCTTGCTTCCTTTGCAAAGGCTGTATTACAGATGGAGCAGTGGAAGAAGGCAAAGAATATGTAATTTAATTGCTTTCCATCAATTCAGAATAGATAGTCCAAGCAATCTCCCTCTAAGTACCCATGTGTCAGATAACAAATGGACCTAACCTCTGATGATGAGAGAAAAATCAATTTATTTGTAAGTAATGCAAATTTATTACGAAAAATGCTTCTGAAACAGTGCAAGCTTCTCTCATTTCTATTGACAAATTGGATACTTAGAACTACTGACCTAAAGCGAGGATTGCTGTCTGACAGAAGTGCCCTGTGACAGAAAAGGGCCTGGAACTGAACTTATTTACAATTCCTTCATGTTCTTAATGAAGAACTACATCACTCTACTTTTTGGCATAGAGTGTCTTATCCTGTTGCTAAGTAGCTATTCTACCTGGTGAGCGGAGGAGTGTACTGCGTTTGGCTGCAGTAAACAGAATGACATTCCCTCTCCCTGACCTTTTGCTTATGGGAAGAGTGGCAGACAAAGACCCCTCGGCTCATGTCTTCTCTGTGACTCATAATCTTAGCAGAAATGAGAATAGGAATAAAGGAAGTCTTTAACTTCCTCTTCACTCACCCACACCATAAGCAAAGGTTATGAAAATCCAGCCTTGAGAACTTCTGATGAAAACATCTCAGAGAGTCAGCTGTTTGCAAATAGCTCTCCCTTCCCTTGCACTTCATCTCTATGGGTGCTCCGTGTCTGCTTTGGATTCACATGATTTGCCCACCACCTCCCTTCTACATACAGCTGAGCTCTCAGAACCTTTGCTGCAGTCTCTCTTTTGATGGCATTCCCGTTTGAGCCCACCATTGTTTGACTCCAGTAGTCACCACTGTGTTTTTAAAGTTTTGATCATAACAATGTTAGCCACTTTGTCTCCTCTTAGTGATTTGCAGTGATTTGATATCCAGAAGTTACAGTTGCTGAAAATATACATTTCATATGTAATATGCTTATGAATTTAAAAGTCTCACACATCTAGGCTTTTACAGATATTTTTAAGTTAAAAGGCATAGAACGTACTGTTGAAGCTCTAATTTTGTTTTCTGCCCGTTGCTCACTTTTTTTTGTTGTTGTTGAAGCTGTTGAAATGCCACAGTTTAAGCACACACAGTTGCTAAATATATCCTCTTTCTTGGTTCATTTTCTTGCAATATAGCTACTTTCTGATTTCACAAGGATTGACTCAATTCTGACGCAATTTTCCAGGATGAAATCCCACACAGTGTGACATTCAGACTACATTCTTGATACTAGCACTCTCATTACCTGAAAGTGGGAATCTTACTTCTTTTAGCTGACCAAATATGTCTCCAGTATACTCCCACAGAAATCTAGTTATTATAATACTCTATTGAAAAGTTATTTACTATTGATGGTATATTAATTGTCAGAAAAGCTACACTAGTTTCACTGAAGATAGGCTAAAAGTTTGATTTTTAAAATATCAATTAATTTATTTCACCATGCTTTTTGATAAAGAACAAATTGTGTTGACATTTATAAAGCTGTGTGTAAAAATATTTTGTTTTACTTATCCAGTTATTAAAATAACATTAAGTCCTTCTAAAACACACGCAAAAAATCAAGTTCAATGTTTTATTATAAAAAATATTCAAAAAGGTCACATTCCATAGTTAATCAGTACTAACTAAAACCCCATCCTTTACTAGAAGTCACTTTGTGGGGAGGGAGGGGGTAGATTGGGAGGAAGGAAACAAATTACAGGGAGGGAGAGAAGGATGGAAGGAGACAAGAAGACAGAGAGTGAACAACATTTAGCTGTCTTTCCAGAGGTACCAGATGGTAAGTCATGGAATTATAAACATTAAAACACCTAGAATATTACAAAGATTTGAAAATACCGGAAAAACTGCATGTGGGGGAAAGAAAAAAGGAAGAAATTATTTAAGAGGAAAATATGCAAAGAAACAAAGAGCTACATAAGGAAAATTACTAGGCAAACACTACACCTAGACTGAAAGGACATGAATGCTAACATCCTCATTGAATACTGTGAGCAAGCGTGAAAGAGAGAGATGAGTACTGTAGAAACCGTTATAACAAAACACAGCTAAATGCAACTCTATAGGCTACCAACAGAAGAATGAATAGCAATACAGTGCAAACTAGACAGGGAGAGAATGGAGGACTACCAGGTTTAGACATATTTCCATCTGAGGACATGAAGTTCAAGCAGTGGAATAAAAGTCTACTGGAAGAAGTACAAAAAAGAATATTAACATTTTTTATATTTTTAGTTACAAAATCACTTGCAAATTATTTTAACAGTATTAGACACATTATATTGTCAGAAAAAATGGAAATGTTACTGTCTTTTCTATCTGTAGTTTCTGTTAAGCTACACTGTTAAACTTATCTTCAGCTATTTCACGATGCACAGTTATTTCTATATTTGGTGAAAGTACATGAAAGTTCACACATATCTCCAAGTTCATCTTGTATATTAGGTAAATAGAGCTCACTGACGTCTGAAACCACTGAACCAAGATTTTGATTGTCATGCTTCCTGGAAACACAAAAACCTCTTCGAAAGCTATGTGACAACATCCCCTGAAATAAAAATGAAAGCTGTATACTTTCTTTTTAAGATTATTCAGTTCAAACGATGACATTTTTACTTATTCACTAGGTGTTCTTTTGATGAAACAACTAGTCTGGGAGACCGTGCATACCTTTGGCGATGAAAATTCAAATTGACAGGCACATAGAACAATGGAAGATTTGATGTGCGATATGAAATCTTAGGCAATACTCAGTAAGTCTAATGAGACTTCTCCAAAGTCACTTTTGAAATAGTTTCATTCTCCCCCTACAAGCAGTAGTCAAAGAATTATTTAAACAACATGACACCACATGGTTTAAAATAATTCCTCAGGGATTACATATTTTGCAATTTGAAAACAACAAACAAACAAACAGTAGGAACTATTTTATGTACCCAGTTTAAAGAAAAATAAATGCAAGCAATTATAATGAAGTTCACATAGCAAGATATGCTAGGATTTAACACTAAAATAAAGACGTTAATTTTGCAGGTTAAAAATATCTCATTAAGAGTCTGAAATGTTCAATCTGTTTATTAAGCTTTTAGAATATAAATTCAGAAAATATTTTCTCAAATGTTTTTACTAAAATACAATGATTCTTTGAATTAATATAGATTAATATATTTGATAAAAATTTATTCAGTTAACAATGGTGGGCTTTCCTCCAAATTTGATCAAATGTCATTAGATTTGCAGTCATGTTATGGACAGCATGCAGACAACAGCAACAGTAAAGCTTTATTAAGCAGTCAGAATACCTATCTTCAGTTTGTTGAGGCATATCATATCAGGTTGTTAATTTTATTCACATATCAAACCATGTCACCATGATGATTTTAGCATACTTTAGTCCCTTCCCTTTCCCCCTGTGACTGTGCATACATATGCTGATAGCACATACAGTAAAATTACAGGAAAAAAGGTGCCTACAGAGAGACATCTCTTTTTTAAAAAGAAATTCTTAAGAATAAGCCAAAAAAAAAGTAACTGCTCCCAATAGTCGGGAGCTTAAGAAGGTACAGACTCTCACATTTGGGCTTGGTCAGAGATGTCTGAACTGCCATTCCTACCCCTGAAAGAACAGGGAGGAACCTGAGCAGTTCTGAATAAAGTCAGTTAAGATGAACCTCTTAGTCCAACAACCAAGCCTATCGGACTAAAAAACTGAGGCAGCAAAGGGCAGAAGAAAACAGACCACACCAGGACTTAAGCAAAAAAGCAGGGATAGCAGTCCCAATTTCATTACAGGATAAAGTGAAAAATATTCATAGGAAAATAAAAAAGTGGATCTAGAGTGATTTGGGGTATTTCTCTTTACATACAAGCTGGGAGCCTCTCACAAAACAAGGAAATATAACTTTATCTTCTGTCCTTGTAGATGCAGTGACCTTATAGATGCACACTAAAACTCTTCTTTCCTATTACCACTTAAATAAAGTTTCCTTGTCTCTTACGAGAAAGGCCATACTCAGCAGTTTAGACATAGCATTAGCATATCAGAAAGGAGCATTTAGTTTTTGACTGTGCCTGTAAGACAGACTCTTTCGTATGTAATACCACACATTAATATTGTTACATGAGCATCTGGAAGACAGAAAAAGCTATAGCAACATCCAGGCCTCTCTGTTCCAGTAGTACTGTTGGACACAAAGAGACATACATACGTATATAGGAAAAAAAAAATCACAAAGACCAGAAAACTAATGAAATTAAGCCTTATCCAAATCTATGTATGTATAATTAGCTCATTTTCTCATTGATCTCCTGGAACATTTCACAGTCAAAATTTCACCGCGTTATGAAATCAGATTCAGTCCCTGGCATCAACATCAATGCAGTGGCATACATTTACAACTGAGTATTATAACTCTCATATAAGCTTACCTTTCTAGGACTCCTCAAGAAAATACTAATTTCTAAAAATTTTTTATAAGGTACATTGCGAAAAATGAATATTTCAATTTTTAAAAAAATCACTCAAAACCATACTACTATTTAATAATGTTATTTCCATGTGTCCAAATCACACACACACATATTTATTTAGGCTACTGATACAAGAATATGGTACAACTAACAAGTATTTTGTCATAGTTTCTATTCTTTTCAGAAAGTGGCATTTGAAAGGCTAATACAACACAAAAGTAGTATAGAAGAACAGTGATAATAAAAAAAAAAAGAAAAAAAAAAAGAAAAAATACTTACACTTCTGCTTTTCCCACGTAGATTACAGGTATTCTTGCTCATATTGACTCTATGACTAAATCAGGAGTGTTTTGCAAGAAGGAGAGTTTTTATCCCTGGTTCAGCCAAATATCAGCTGAGATACTGAAAGGAAATTCATTTATATCATTAGTATGAAGGCCTTTCAAGTTGTACAACATTCAGGCATAAGACACTTCACCAGTTTATAAAAGCTGCAAACATTCTAAGATCCACTAGAGCAGATGTTACTCCGAACCACACAGCAAGCATACCCATGAACCCATGCTTTCCTGTCAATAACAAATGCATACTAACTCAAAACTATTACAAAAGATTACAGGCTTCTGAGGCAGAGCTTTTTGCCACAGTTATATTTAACAAGATATTGGCAGTATTGCTTGTAATAATGAAATAAGATTATTGGATATCTTTATCCAGTTTCTCAATCCGAGGGGATCTGTTAATTTATATGCTGTTCAGAACATGACATATGCTAAATTAGGGGAAGAAGATTAGCTACAGTAATTTTCAAATCCAAGTTCATAAGGATGCTTTAACCTGTAGTGGAATACTTTCATATAGTTGTCAAAGTTTGACAAAGTGGTTTTTGTATTATACTAATGATAACTGAGGATAAACCTCTAACAACTGATGATGGCACGGCATTGCAGCTTTGAAAAGCAGCATTCATCAGCCTCTGGCTAAGTATGTAGCCAAAATCATGGAAGAGTAAAGTTAAAGGGAAATTCATATGCTCTGAGGTCAAGCAGCTCAACGATTTATGTTCTCATTTGAGCCAGGTAGTCTCTGCACACATTTTTTTCCTTAGCTCTGTCAGCCAAAGATGAGGTAAAGTGCAATTTCTAACCAACAAAAAGATGTTATAGTGAAATCTCATAATACAGAATCAATCACATCAGCAAAATTACAGATATGGTTTATTTCCTTCATGGGTAGGCACATCACTGATGCAACTCACATGGGTTCAAAAATATTTTCCCAGGTAAGACAACATTCACACTTGCATGGCCTTGCTAGCATAACAAACTGTTTTTAAATGCTAAGCTTTTTTAGAATCTCAAAGCCTACCTCTGCCAAAACAGAAAATTAATCCTTAAATCTCAGTACAATATGAAGAACCAAATACAGTCATGTACATGTACAGCTGTAGTTTCCTACTTCTACAGGAGAAAATTTACCTAGGACAAATGTAAAAGTCTAGTTTTCCTTCCTAAGAAAGCTACACATATCACCTCATGAGCACATTACTTGATTTTTTTATTTGTTTTGTAAAACACTGACACTTCTTTCAGATAAAAAATAAATATATGTTGACTACTTATGTATTTAATTATTTATAAGCAACATACAGAATCAAAGCCAAGTGTTAAGGAAACAGCTAATTTTTTTCCTATTCATATATCATATAAAAAATACTCTTCTTGTTAGTTTTACAAAAATAGAAATAGAGGAACTAATTTGCAAATAGAGCTGCAAGGATTACGCCTCCTTATGATCTTACTCTATTTCTTTTAGGGTAACTATGTTAGTCTCTGTCCCAGTGAGATGGAGGTGTGATTATTTCCTCCCTATTAATCGGCTTCACCAACCACTCGATAGTTATTTACAAAGGTGAAACAAATTCTGGCACTGACCTTGTACTGTTACCACTGTCCATGCCCGTGGGTATATAGTTGGGCCAAGTCTGACAGCTCCTGTGGCTAGTGCTGTCAGGTTTCTGTACAGCTTCACATTGTAATTGACAATGTGAGTCAGCCATTGCAAATTACTTTTGTTTTGGTGGTCCCACAAACAGTTTGACTTGTGAGATGAAGTGGCCATCAGAAACATCCCAGATGAAGACTGGTGGAAGGGGAGACTGATTTGAGTCGAGTGGAGTTTATTAACTCAGAGACTGATGGTTTGTTGTCCTTCCACACAGAATGAGTCTGGCCAGGTGCCTACATGACTCCGGGAAGTTACTATCAACCTACATCCAATGAAAGCAAAGACTGAGGAGGGAGAGGAATCCTCAGCTCCAGGAGCCATGATTCAACTTCCTTACTGCCAGCAACACCTATCCTGACTACCACTATAGATTTGCCAGCCCAGGGTACACCAGTTGTAGCAATGAGAGAAATACATCATATCCATGCTTTGAGAACTAAAAAGCACAAAAAGAGTTAACGATGGCTCCGTTGGTATACCTTGCCCTGTTGAGACAGGAGAAGGTAACTGGTTAATGTTTGCTCCGCCTGTTTTGCTGGAAGAACATTTTTAGGAGCACTGGTTCTGTTCTGCTTACTGGACCAAAGTCCTTATTACAGAAAGAATGCGAAGGAGTAGTAAACAATAGATCACAAGGTAATAACTCAGGTAAACTAGATGTTTGAATTAGATATAAGAGGCCCAGAGCCAGGATTTTGCAAGCTTGAAGAATTCAGGTCACCAAACAAAGTTGAAGAGGTCAAATCGAGGAAGAACATCGGAAAGACCCCCGTGGGATGAAGGCTCGGGGTGAAGACCCCCACAGTAGAAGACTGCGCATGTTCAAAGAAAGTTCTGAAAAGTCTCCACCCAGAGACCAGCCTACTTATAAATATGGATTTTAGAAAGTGTAACCACGTATCTAAAGTGTATAAAATAACTTGCTTTTGCACTTTCTAGCAGAACAAGTTTGTTCAGAGCGAACTGATTTGCTCCCAATGTTGCAATAAACAAATACCTTGCTGTTTAAAGACGCAAAGTCTCAGAGCAGATTTTTAATTTGAGGTTTTTCAGCATCAACAGGAAAAGTGTTGGGACGGACAGAATGTCTAAAGGGATGTGTGGGAAGAGAAAGATCTTATTCCAGCATTCTCTGGAATCCACTGAAAAAAAGCAGAACCAATATATGTATTGTTTCTGCACACAGGAAAAAAAGTCTTTGTGTGAGAAACCTAAGAATTGTGAAAGTAGATTTGGGAGTACACAGGGGATGAGTGGTGGAGATTGCACTGAAAAAAAAAGCTACATGATCTTAATCAATTTCTGAGTTATTGCTATTGTGTTCCTCTACAATAGGCTTTCATTAAGAGAATTCGTTTTCATAGAAAAATATCTCATTCTAAATTATTAATATACTACTGATATACTATCACTAACATATTTGAATATATAGAAGTATATATATATATATATTCCATGTTTTGTGGAAAGAAAAAAAAGAATTTTCAGCGACAAATCTTGTCACGTCTACCTAGAAAACAGTATCCATAAGAGTATCTTCAAATTACTTTTCCAATTTAAAATAGCTACAAGATGAAACAGATTCAAAAGTAAATAAATCATTGCTCAATTCATTTCAACAATACTTGAAGAGAATAAACAAGAGAAAAATACACTTAGCTCATTAAACTAGTTAATGTATTTAGGCAAAATTCACAGAAGTTGTATAAAATATCTAGAATTATGTATGAAATCAAGGTACAAATTTATGGCTTTAACTCAGGAAAGAAGTAGTAGCACATTAAACGGGGTTCAAATATTTCTTTCACATCTTGTGTGACTTTCTGTCTTGAACACTTTCAGGCATGTTTCTATGAGCATCTGTAATACATAAGTCCTTATCACAACCAGAAAGGATAGTAGAGCTATTCACTACAAGGATGAAATTTGAAGAGAAAATTTCTTGTCAAATGTACATTTAATCAAAGAGACAAAAGGAAATTCCCTGATCAATATTTTTCTGTCGATGTAATACCTAGAATTTTCACATGAAGTCACAAGAAGAGACCTCATTGAACTAGCCCAGAGGTACTTTCAGGAGCCAGATTAGTGTAGTTTATTATAACAGGCGCATGAGTCATACAGACAGATGCCCTTCTTCCAGACCTTTCAAGCTTTCCAAGTTTTCATTAAAGCACCATGGATTTTAGTCCTGTCGAACACGATGGATATGACCAAAATATTAGTCAAAGAAAGTGTGCAAACTGAAGTTATTCATATTGGACTACAGAACAATATATGTACACTTTTATTTCATCATTTCAGTCATTAAGACTTAATAATAACTATTTATATGTAAACTCTAAACACAACAAAGACTAAAAAAAAAGCTAGTGACTTCAAACTGAAGATTTTTCTGATACTGCTTAGCATTTAAATTACAGGGGAAAATTAAAATGTAAATATTTCTACTGAGCTGGTTGATCAATTGCAAAACATTTTTTATTTTTTAAACAGGAGATTAAGAGACAACAAAATAAATAGAAACAACTTGCCATTTATGTTCTGTTCCTAGCTCTATGTTTTCACTACTCTTTCAAGATGTTTTCATGGTGTGAATGTGGATTGAACAAAGTGGCATATTCATACAAAATACTAGCAATCACTTCAGGTTCTAAGAAGTTTAGAAAAAATACTAGAGAGATATTGTAAGAGGAGAAATTAAAAACAGCAAAAGATTTTAACAGACTGCTTGAAAAGATTCCAGAGTGAATCACAAGATTTAAGTTTTTGTAACATCTAGGATATTATTGTTGTTTATTTGTTTGGGTTTTTGTACGAATGTCTTCTCCTTACAGAGGAAGCATGTTTTCTTTAAATAGAGCTATAAAACACTGCAAAATAGTAGTTGCTGCACTCCTCCTGCTTGTTAGATAGCCTTACATTTCTTTAATTGTATTTTGTTTTCAAAAACATTTCCTAAAATTTACATGGGTGTACATTGAACTAGCTGGGAAGCTCTTATGATGTTTTAATATTTATGACTTTACCGTGAAGAGCCTGGAGAGTTTAACGTTTGTGCACAACAGCTGTCCATCCACCCTCTACCAGGAATTTAGGAAACAGAAACTAAGGTGGAGACATTGTCTTCATCAGGAGCTAACATTCTGTATGCCTATATATTGTGCTTGCTAACCATTACATTGATAGTTTAAGTCTGCTTATCTTAGGTACTTAACTAAAACCTGATTAAATGGATTTCAATATATGAATGTAGAATAAAGAGCTTTTGCTGACAGCTAGCAAGATTATGGTACTACTTTTTTTTTACTAAATCGGACTCTAAGGTCACCTGTGTCTGCATTAGAGCTGTGTTTAATAAAATATGGCACTAGACTTAAGAGTTTTCAGCTCCTTTCTGATTGACAACTACACAAATGTTATAGTAAATAATTTGGAAATATTCATGATCTAGAAAGATTTCCAGTGGTGATTTGTGTTGCGAGTCACTGCCTAAAATCTTCCTTTAAAAGGTGCAACAAGTACTTGAGATGCAGCTTACTCCCTGTTGCCACCCAACATCCATTTACATGAGTGAGATGAAGAACTCGTGCTGTTTATCTCCAACATGTCTCTATTTCTAAGCAGTTCTGGGGTGATAAGGTAACCAAATTTCTTTCAGTTAAACTGATATGGGGAAAAAACACATCCTCATACAGAATTAGAGAGCTCTGAAATGATCTTCTGTCTCTCTGATCCGCTGTAAGATAATTGCCACTGCTCCAAAAAAAAACTGTGTTGTTTACCAATTTTAATCTCAGAGGCAAGTAAAGCATGCTCCCTTTACAGCAACCAAGGATAAAAGGACCTGAGCTTATGTCTGCAGCGTATGAGTCACTCAGTGTCCAGGACCACTTCTGGAACACTTTAATGTCAGCTTGTTTAATTTCAGTCAGAGCTGTTTCTCCAGCAAAAGAACATACTAAAAAAAAAAAAAAAATAAAACAAAAGAGCAAAGACACTCCAATGAATCTGCTAACCTGCACTAAAGAAATTTTCAAAACCAATAGCCTGCAAAATATCTAGACAATTGAAACAGATGTGAAAGAAGGGCAAAAGCATCCAGAGTAAATGCTCAATTTTTTCCTCCCTCCTATGCTAAATAAGACACTGTATTTTCTTAGTTATGATTGAGTAGAAAAAAACAGATTGTACAGATAGGCTATAACAGAGATATGAGGAATCTATTATTAAGGGATAACTGTGCAAATAAGCACCTGAATATTCAAAGACAAATATATTCCTGTTATCATGCTACTGGTCTTTTATTTGTTTAATTGTCTTGTAAAGCATAACCTAGAAGTCAGTCAAACTTAACTAGTTAGACTAGCTTTAACCTCCTTTAATTCAGTATGATACATTCATGATACATTTTCTTTATAATTTGCTTCTCATTGTAGGCCTTTTTCAAAACAATGGATTTCTTCAGAACAGAAACACAAAAATTTCAACAATAAAATGCAAGGTAATGTTCATGTCAAATTATAGAACCATATAGAATACTTGCACAGTAAAGAATTTCTTCCTCATGTTGAGGTGGAACTTAGCATCAGTTTCTGCCTGTTGCCTCTCATCTTATTGCTCAGTACCCTCAAGAAGAACCTGGATCCATACTCTGGACACCTTCTTTTTAGATACTTGCATACATTGATGAGATCTCCTCTTGGTTTTCTCTTCTCTAGGCTAAACAGGTCCAGGTCCCTCAGCTTTTCCTTGTAAGAGAGATGCTCCTGTTCTTTAATCATCTTCACAAAGCCCTCTGCTGGACCCTCTCCAAGAAGTCCATGTCTCTCTTGTCCTGAGGAGCCCAGAAATGGACACAGCACTCCCAATAAGGCCTTACCAGGGCTAAGTAGAGGGACAGGATCACCTCCCTCGATCTGCTAGCAATGCTCTTCCTAGTGCACCCTGGGATACCACTGGTGTTGGCCACAAGGGCACACTGCTGTCTCATGGACAATCCATTGTCCACCAGACCCCCAAATCCTTCTGCACAGAGCTGCTTCCCACCCATTCAGCCTGTGCTGGTGCAGGGGGTTATTCCTCCCATGGTGCAGGATCTGTACTTGCCCTTGTTGAACTTCAGACAGTTCTTCTCTGCCCATCTCTCCAATCAGTTGAGGTCCTTCTGAAGGGCTGCACAGACCTCTGGGGTATTGGCCACTCCTCCTGCCATTGTGTGAACTTGCTGAGAAGGCCTCTATCCTTCATCAAAATCACTGGTGAATAAGTTAATACTGGAACCAGTATCAAACCCTGGGGGACACCACTAGTGAGAGGCTTCCAAGTAGACCCTGTACAACTGATTACAACCCTCTGGAATCTGCCATTCAGCCAGTTCTCAATCCACCTCACTCATACAGTGTAAGTTTTCTGAGTTATCTATGAGGATGTTGCGAGAGACACTGTTAAGAGCCTTGCTGAAGTTGAGTTAGACAATATCCACTCTTCTCCTCTTGTCTAAATGCAGAGTAAACGAAACCTTTTATGTCATATCCAAAAAAGTCAATGCTACATCAGTTAATAAAAAAAAAAGGTGAGAGAAATCTAACTTGTATCATTTCTTCTTTCCTTATATTCTCAAAAGTTAAGGACACTACTATAAAAGCCAATGTTTCAAAACCATAAGGAAGTTACCTGGTGAAATATACTATATACAATATTAACATCTCTGAAGAGTACATAAAAATAGTATTTAAACACATCAACTAGACTGAATTAAATAATAAGGAGTTTGTATTTCAGTATGGTTTTTTTTTTAGTTTCCTGTTCTACAATAACCTCTTCTGTTGGCATGAATGATATTAAACAATCTCTCCTGTGGAGAAAATGGGAACAGGTAACAGGTAATATCAACATTTCAATTCAGTAGAATAGACATAAACTCTAGTCACACCTTCAGAACCATTTTTCATTTTTTCAAAGCGAAATAGTATTTACAATTACTTACTTTAACAGCAATGTAATTGTTAAGTACTGTACCTTTTTTGGGGCTGGAGTTTAAATTCCCAAGATATTATTGAACAAAATTAAGCAACACTGGAGAATTACTTTCCTATATACTTCCTCCAACAATTGAAAAGCATGAAATGCAGGTTATAAGAACAGCTTTTTGGGGAAATTTTGCAGTTTACGCAAGAAGAAGAATTCTATTTTCAGAAGTTTCTGAGATGGCATACTACTGTATTGATACAATGCAAGTATCAATGCCAGACAACTTGGAGGACTTACTACTAGAAATCTCATTAATGACAGCTATGTATTAGATAATGAATACTGGCCAGCAGGACATTGTGTTCTTAATAAAAAAGATGGAGTAAAATTACTGTAGCAGGTTATAAAGCACTGAGAAATGCAAAGATGCTCATATTGCTAGATTATCTGTTTCTTTCCTTGAAAAAAGTCATAAAGCTTCGTCGTGTTTCCTGGAGACAGGGAATTTGATTTTAAGAGAATACAGCATGACCTCTAGAAAGAAACTTATGTTTACTAAGTGTATTTTTTTTTTCTTTTTTTTTTTCCCAGTAACTTCAATTCATTCCAGAGTAAGTGTTCAGCACTTACCCCAGAAAAATGTTTTAGAACAGATAGACAGAGACATGAAATCTGAGGAAATTACCTAGACATTGAATCTGGGGAGAGGGCATGAAAAAGCAATTTTGGGTGAGAGTATTTCCACTAAATGTATTTTTCTTATGACTGTATACTTGATGACTTAATTTATAAGTCAACAGACCATGTTATTCATCAATTCTCTGTGTTAGCATTGAGGACTCACAGCTTGGTCTGATTCAGTCCTACGGATAGAGTCAAGTCTGAACTAAAAAAGACAGGCTTTCCCCAAAGTACATGAAGCCCTATCATCACAGCTAACTACCAAGTGTGACCACAAGAGAAAAAGTGCATGTACACTTATAACACACTGAGAAGAATTTTACTTTACAATCAAGTAACAGCAAAACCTTTTTTTTTCTTCAATTTTTTTTCTCTTGGTGAAAACAGATTAAATGGAGGTAGAAAATATCAGAGCAAATAAATCACAAAGTACTTTTTCTCTGGTTCTCTGCCTCTTCTGGCAGATGGAAAATAAGAGTGGCATCAACCATCAACACTTCAGATAATGTAATGCTAACCCCTATTTAAATAACGTTTTAACTAAAACAATATCATCTTTCATTGTCAAGGAAGTCCTTTGCATTCTGAAGTGAAATACACATTTATGGTGGGTTGCATCAGTCTATGTTTCGCCTGAAAAATTGAACCAAACATACCTGGGAGAATTGTCTGTTGCCAAGGCCTGCCAGCTTGCACCCAAAACACTAAATTTAACCTCCAAGTAAGTATGGCAGTGCATGTACTAAGTACGGGGGGGAGAATAGCCTGTCTGCCCTGGCTCCCAGTTTACCACAGCTGACTGGAAGGGTACCAGTGGGCTGGCTCTGAACTAGGCTGGGAACCACCCTGTGAATCAAACAATGCCTGATTACCCTCTCTGTAAAGAATTTCTTCCTAACATTTAACCTAAACCTCCCCTGGCAGAGCTTGAGACCATGCCCTCTTGTCTTACTGATAGCTGCATGGGAGAACAGACCAACCCCCACCTTGGTACAACCTCCTTTCAGGGAGTTGTAGAGAGTGATGAGGTCTCCCCTGAGCCTTCTCTTCTCCAGGCTAAACAACCCC
>JAWWLV010000100.1:52904906-52935661 GCA_035041135.1 Platyrinchus mystaceus | reverse complement strand
AGAAGGTGTTAAATACCTCAGCCTTGTCCTCATCTTTGATAACTATGTTCCCACCCATATCCAATAAAGAATGGAGGTTTTCCTTGTCCCTCCTTTTGCTATTGATGTACCTATAGAAAGACTTTTTGTTATCCATAACAGAAGTAGCAGGATCAAGTTCAAGTTTTGCCTTATATTCCTAAACTCTTCATGAGTAGCCAGCCCTTTTTTCCATAATTGGTAGGTTCTCTTTTTTACCCTAATTTCCTTTAAAATCTCCCAAATCAGCCAGACTGGTCATCTTCCCTGTTGGCTTGCCTTTCAGCAGACTGGCACAGCCTGCTCCTGTGCGGTCAGGACTTCCTTCTTGAAGCATGTCCATCCCTCCTGGACCCCTTTGTTTTCAAGGGTAGTTTCCCAAGGTACCCTCTGAACTAGTCTTCTGAAAAGGCCAAAATCTGCCCTCTGGAAGTACAGGGTAAAGGTTTTATTGATGGCCCTCCTTGCATCCCTGAATATTGAAAACTCTATTATTTCATGGTCACTGTGCCCCAGACAGCTTCCAACCACCACATCTCCCACCAGCCCCTCTCTGTTTGTGAACAGAAGGTCTAGGAGGGTCCCATCTCTCGTAGGCTCATTTACCAGCTGGAGCAGGAAATTATCCTCTATACACTCTAGAAATCTCCTAGACTGTCTCTTCTCCTCCATGTGGAGTTCCCAGCAGACATCTGGCAGGTTAAAGTCACACACAAGAACAAGGGCTGGTGATTTTGAGACATCTGCCAGCTGCCTGTAAAATAATTCATCACCCTCCATCATCCTGGTTGGGTGGTCTGTAACAGACTCCCACCAGGATATCAGCCTTTTGGTCAGAGCACTACTGCAGGTGTGGCTGGAGGTGCTGTTGAAGGTGTGGCTGGAGAAAAAAGGCACTTTGGCCCAAAGGGTGCCCCTCTGAGGGGACTGAAGCTCATGGGAAACCTTCACCGCAGCGGAGACACCTTACAGAAGGGACTACACCCACAATATACCAGGAACACTGAGGAAGGACATCTCCCTCAGTTGTCTCTTTCATAGCTTAAACTGTCCCAGTCAGTCAACTGCTTTCTCAACCTGAATCATCCCTGTCACTCTTCAGAGTCTGCTCAATCCCTCCCTATCAGAGGGGACACCTTCTTTCACAATCTCTTTGACTGTTGCACATGCAAGAGAACACTGCGTGTATCCAGACACTACGCACCACACAGCAGCACTCTGAGGTTAGGCACTGCTAGACCCGTGTTTCTGTCTGTTGGGTAAGGACCGTTCTAACAATACTTCCTTTTTAATGGAGGAACTGACTTAAAATAGCTGTAATACTCTCTTCAAGTCCTCCAGCATGTGCCTATCCTCCTAGCACTGAATGGATACTACATTTATTTAACAAAAATGGGTACTCTTCACTATGTCTGACCAGGACTTCCCACAGAGCTCAACATGCAAGTGGTCCTGGTACATATGTACCAGCATAATAACAGTCTCTGCTTCATCTTCTGCTGTTTTCTACATGCTTCCTAACATTTCAGCTTCCTCTTTGACCTCCAAGCGTCAAGCTATCATATTCATACAACTGTTTGCTTTTGCCTGAAGACCCATTCTACACAGCAACATTTATTCTGAGCCCATCATGCAAGTTCTGCTCCCATTGAATACATCACTTTGAATTTCTGATTAGATTTCATTTGCTATTTTATCATTGTGCAGTTTTGCAATTTTACATAGTTGTCTTTAATGCCATGAACAGCTTAGTACGACCAAACTCTTTTCTTTCTTCTTTCCAAACCATTTTTAGCATATAGAACAGCACAAAGCTCTGCCTCCTGGAAAGCTCACGTTTCAGAGTTAGTAATTAATACGTGTGATTCCTGGGCTCCTTTAGAAGTGTTCTGTCGATGCTTGTGCACTTTACCTATTTATTTAATAAGTTCTTCTACTACTATCTAAATCTGGGACAGGTTCTGATGTCTCTTGCAAGAAAAAAACTATCACAAGAGACTTTGCAAGATCTCCTGCACTAAGCCTTTGTTAAATATTCCTTTTAGTCTACTTATGTTCTTCAATAATTTTTATAGAACCACGTCATTTTTCTTCTTCACTGTATCTAATAATACTGGCATATTTTCCACAGCATATATTTCCTATATTTTATAGTTCAATTTTGTTAAAAATTAATCCCTTCACCCCCAGGCTGCCCAGATTTTTGCTATTATCATTTCAGGGCATTTCCAGAGAAACAGGTCCAGACTGAAGTAGCAAGGCACTGCAACTCAGAATTTGGCTCTGTGTCAAAACACATAACACACTGCATACTCTTTAGGGAGAGCTGTGTGATCCAAGTGACAAACCCTTGCAACTTGCTATGCAAGGCTAACAGTTGTGCCATTGAAGGCAGGTGTTTATAAGTAAAATTCTTCATAGAGGTGAGAGCTGGAAACAGATGAAGAGATTTGCTAAAACCTAGAAATGAAATCTTTATGTATTATAATTTTCTATCTCATATTTTGACAGAATTTTGCTGCAGAAACAATGAAGTAAAATCAAAGCTGGCAAATCTAAACTGAGGGAACAACCAACTATGTTGGCTATGATTTAATACTGTTTTGTCTAATAGTGGAATACATAATTAGGAGACCTTGTACTCTAGACAAAATCTTGGACGTGTTGGCTCCAGACAAACCTCCTGCATTATGTTCCTGTCACATGCCAGTGAATGTCAAGGTCAAATTGCTAATCTCTGGTTTGTGAACTCAAAACATAAATATAATAATGATAAAACATTGGCTTCCACAAAACAAGATACACATCTATCTTTTGATGATTTTACATCATTTATTTAAATTATACCAGAAATAAGAAGCATGTTACTCTGGAATTACTTCAGGTGACTGAAATTGAGCTGTCCTTATGTAAGACAGACCTAAATTTGAAAGGTTATATTATTATATGATATTAGATTGAGAAGGTGTATAAAATACAAGTCCATGTCATTCTTCCTTTGGCTGAATATAATCAAAGGAGATTAGATTTCAAAATCAATTTCTTTACAGATCAATACTTTAAAAATATACAAAATTGTAATAAAAATACTATACTATACAAAACAAATTTAATATACTATTTAATGTGTCTACTGTTTCAGTGGAAGACAGCTTCCTTGTAGAAGAGGAGTTAATACAATCAAAACAAAAACAAAAGAATCTTGTGTAGATAAAATACATATTTCTGAATATACAAGAAATCCATTTGCTGTTGAAAAAAATGTATTCAGATTAGAAGTATTTGGATGAAATGCAAAAGAAAAGAGAAGAGAAAAACAAAACAAAAAACCACACCCCAACCAACTGCAAATGGGAAATCCGCAAAGAAATTTATGTCTATGTCCAAAGTCTAGCCTAGAATTTTGGATTTTCCTAACTCTTTATCTTCAGCTAGACAGCAGCTTTCATAGATACAGCTAGCACTAGTTTCATGTAATCATAACTTTTATCATCTCCAGTACTGCAGATAAGATTTCTCTGTGGTCACAGTGAACTTCAGGACAAGCATCTGATTTTAGATATAGAAAAAATTAATCTAAATCTCTATCTCTACACACTCAGGAAAGACTAAAAAGCCTTTTATTTGACCGTATTTTTCTCCCTCTTCTGGCAGAAGAAATGGAGCAATTGCAAAATGTACGGAGAACTCAGTTTTGCTGTACTTCTTAGTCAAAAATCCTGATTGCTTCTTTTAGAGCTTTGATTCAGGGAAGAAAGTCAAAACAATTCCATGTATAAGAAATACCAAAATAATCACAGATATCGTGAGAACTCAAAGCCATCACAGAAATTAAAGCCAGCAGAGGCCAACAAGTTGTCTATTTGCTATTGAAGAAGGAAAGAGTATTAATAAAATGCATGCTGTATTAATTCGCAAGAGCACTTCAAGGTTCTTAATTTCAGCATTGAAAAATACTTCTTAAACACAATTAAAGTGAAGATATGGTCTGCAACTAAGTAGCCAACCATGTTAAACAAGGGGGAAAAAGTTAGAGCTTGAGATAATTTGAGACAGCACATCTTTCAGATACTAAAACTTTTCCTCTGGTTTGAGATCTTTGACATTTGGACCTTTGGATTAACAAGGAGAATGTTATTTTTTCTCAAATATAAGATCCTGTGGTCTTTTCTAGTTATCTTCATTATTTAAAAAGTAAAAAGGACCTTGACTGTGAGAATGATCAACTCCCAGCCAACCCTGAAACTGTGCAGGACCCGCTGCTCCAGTTGGATCCCTACAAGTCTATGGGTCCTGAAGGGATTGGTCTGAGAATCCTCAAAGAGCTGCTGATGTCATTGCAAAACCTCTCTCAATGATTTTTGAATGGTCTTTGGAATCCAACAAAGTCCCAGCTGACTGGAATCTGGCAAATGTTGTCCCGATTTTCAAGAAGGGCAGGAAAAGGTTCCTCTCCTGGAGTCATTGGTCATGGCTTCATGAGGCGAAAGTCCTGCTTGTCAAACCTGATTTTCTGCTATGACAGGGTAACCCACCTAATTGATCTGATAAAGCCAGTAGTTATAATCTTTTCGGATTTCAGTAAATCTTTTGATACTGTCTCTCACAGTATCCTGCTGGACATAATGTCCAACATACAGCTGAATAACTGTGTTACCCAGTGGGTGAGCAACTGGCTCAGAGGCTGGGCACAAAGAGTTATAGTGGATGGGGTAACATCAGGCCGGTGTCCAGTCACAGGGGAGTTCCACAAGGCTCCATCCTCAGCCCAATTCTCTTCAACATCTTCATTAAAAAGTTGGATGCAGGACTCAAAGGAATACTAAGTAAGTTTGCCAATGACACTAAACTGGGAGGAACTTTAAGAGCAAAAAGGTCCTGTAGAGAGACCTTGACAAATTAGAGAGATGGACAGTCACCAACTGTAGGAAGCTTAACAAGGCCAGGTGCCAGATTCTGCATATGGGATGGGGCAACCCCAGATGTACAGGCAGACTGGAGAACAAGAGGTTGGAGAGCAACACTATGGAAAGGGACCTGGGGGTACTGGTCAATAGAAAGTTGAATATGAGTCATCAGTGCCCTGGCAGCCAGGAGGGCCAGCCATGTCCTGGGGGGCATCAGGCAAAGCACCTCCAGCCAGTTGAGGAAGAGGATTGTCCCTCTCTGCTCTTCACTGATGTGGCCTCACCTTGAATATTGTGTGCAGTTTTGGGCACTGCAATATAAAAAAGAGATTAAACTATCAGAGAGTGTCCAAAGGAGGGCCAGACCATGGGGATGGTGAATGGTCTGGAGGGGAAGCCCTATGAGGAGCAGCTGAGGGCACTTGATCTGTTCAGCCTGGAGAAGAGGAGACTGAAGGGAGACCTCATTGTGGTCTGCAACATCCTCACAAGGCAAAGCAAAGGGGCAAGTACAGCTCTCTTCACTCTAATGAGAGGACTCAAGGAAATGGCATGAAACTGAGTCAGGGGATGTTTAGGCCTGTTAGTCAGGAGAAGATTTTTCACCTAGAGGGTGGTTGTGCACTGGAACAGGCTCCCCAGGGAAGTGGAATTGATCACAGCACCAGGCCTGTCTGATGTCAGGAAGCATTTGGATAATGTTCAAATAATCCATGGTGTGACTCTTGGGGTATCCTTCACAGGACCAGGAGTTGGACTTGATGGTCCTGATGGGTCCCTTCCAAGTCATCATATTCAATGATTCTACAATTCTAAGAATATGCTTTTTAATTTTTAGAAAGAAACTGACATTCAGAATATGTACATCCACTAGCTTACTGCACAAGACATGTTCACCAGCCCATAATCATAGAATGATTATTAGATTAATCCCCATGGGCAAGATACCAGAGAAATGCTCCATATGATAATCTAGTCATGAAGAGCATTAACAGACAAATTCTTCACTGGTGCCTGTTTATGGCCCAATGTACCAGTAGGAATTTTACACAAAGTGACACTTGTGAAATTTATATACCTCCATAGATACCCGCAGGAAATAAAGGACTTGAGGATCAACACTTTAGGCCTATACACAGACCCTATTACAATAATAACAAGACCTATTATTTACCTATTGAGGGCTTAAAGTTCTTCCTCAGATTTGACAGTAGAGATACCACTAAATTGTATCTGTGCAAAGACTAAAAAATATTAGGAAAAATGAAACAAAGCATGGAAGCACAAGATAAAGAAAGGCAAATAGCAGAATGTAGTCACAACAAACTTAATACTATTATTATTAAGCACACATAGATGATGGTGCCAATATTTCTGCAATTTTATTCTTTTGAACTGGTTATGTTACCATCTGAACTGTGGCTACAGCAATAATCAGGATGATTACACAGAGACTGCAAGGCCTAGCCCACTCAGCCAGGATTTTACTACCTGGTGTACTGCATGTCTAGCAAACAAAGAACATGCCATTTAGTGTGTCCTTGACATTTCAGAAGCCTGCGTTTTTCCCAGATGAGAGAAATGGCATGAGCTTGGTAAATTCTTTAGAATTAGGATGAATATGAAATACCACAGAACTGTACATAAGAAATGCAAGCATATTTGTGGTCAAAGTTGCCAATGCTATATCATTTGATGTCTGAATAATGAAATAATAGGAAATTATGTCAGCACATCTATAACAGGCACAGACCCACATTTGTTTTCTAATTCTACTAACCTAAGTGGATCTTTAGAAAGTAAACAAGCATAATTGTAAATATTTAACATTATTCATCAGATGTCTGCTGCTCGGTACTGCATGAAATCATCCTGGTACAATTGTAAAATTGAACTTTAAATCTTTATGTTTTCATGTCAATTTCTACCGTATCTTTTGTTTTCAGGCAATAATGTTTCAGAGTTAGGTGGTGGGGTTTTTTGTTTTTCAACAATCAAAATAGTATGATTTTTTCTTTTTCCCAAAACATCAACCTTTTTTCAAAGACTATGTTACAAATCACTGTTATAGTAGTTATTACATGAACAGTGCAGTAAGAATTCTGCCTTCCTGAACAGTCCTCATGTCCAGCAATAAAACTTCATCAGCTTATAAAACTAATTCTACATGCCTATTTTTTCCATTATCTAGCATTAAATTGCTAGACCAGCCAATGTAACAAACATCTGCAGTTGATTTTTACTTAATTGGATTGCCAAGTTAACCACTGGAATCCATAGTTTTTATCCAAAGCTAGTTTTGAACCCTACTGCTTTCTTTTTTGAGAGCTCAGTCTAGGAACAGCTCTGTGAGGCATGTCATATTTTTACATGTTTTCATATATAGACATCCACACATATATTTGCCTGTGCAAAAATACACACATTTGGCTATATTTATGATGAGTGGGAGACAGAATTCTGAAATTCAAACACAGTTTACTTGCTATTTAATTAGATTATGACTAAGATAATTTGTGTGACTATGACTTCATGAAGCACTTAAAGAGAGGCCGTAAAAATCAGCAGTACATACATCCAGAAGGAATTTAATTCACAGCTCAAGCAAAACACATGAAGGTGAGAAAGCATCTGATACCATCTCATCCAAAAGAAAATGTTTTCCCAACTAGATGATAAGAGAATCTGCACTGATCAGAACTTCCGAATAGATAATTTTGTATACTTGGATTTAAAATCCTCTGAACCAAGGATTTCTCAAAATCCTTTCACTATGCTACTTCTGTCACAAACCACTCAGTTTATGTGACGTATTCACTTTAACAATTGAGACAAAAATATTTATAACACATTGATTTCTTCCTAGGCCATAAAGGCACCATGTTAATAAGCTAAAAGCAAAAGGTATAAAAAAATGACACTTCTTCAGTATATAAACTGCAGTATATGAAACATGAACCCCTATATACAGGCTAGGAAAAGGTCTTTCTCTCTCTTTTTCTCTCTCTCATTCTCCTCAACACATAACCATGCACCAAACAGATACTATAAGAAGGTAATATTGAAAACTAGAAACCTAATCCTGTCTTGACAACTTGAAATTAGAAATTGAGGGGGAGGGTTGTCTATTTTCTTCACTAGTCCTCATGATTTAAAAAATTACTTAAAGCAGTAAATTTTAATTCAACTCTGTTATGTACAATAAAGGAAAAGAAAAAGCCTCAAAGAAGAGATTGCAACCAAAAGGAAACATTCTCTAACTGCTGTTGTTTATGGACAGATTTCAAAATATATGCATACACATTCAAGAAAAGCATTCCTTAAAACATAAATATTTCTGACCTCTAAATTTTTAGTATATGAATATGTATATATTAGTACTGAAATAACCAAATTACATAGAAAAGCTCACAGTAAATTGGTTTCAACATTGTCATGTGTGTTTAAAACACAGAGAAGAACTTTTCCTGTATATAAATATCATGTGTCCATTCTTATTTAATGCTCTGTCTTCCTTTCCTCTGCAACATCACTTTATACTGCAGCATTCCTATGTGATGTTTGATATTTTGAGGACAACAAAAATAGTTTCATTTATTTTCATGTTGCTATTCACTAAATCTTCTATTAGTTTGTGTCTTTGCTGCTGTTCCCACTGTCATAGCTTAATTTTTCCTAAATTAGTGTTACAAAAAATTTCATCTACCAACTTTCTAACTGCTCTGAAGTCTGGAGTCTGGCTTCTTCAAGTTCATTGGCTTGGTTTTGTTGTTCTTTTACTTTCCCTTCTTTTCATCAGCTTCAAGGACTTGTCGTCCATTTCCACTTTCTTGAGTAAATCCCAATACTTACTGCCAATCTGAGCTGTATTTTAGCTTTCTATACCAAAAAGTTGTAAAAAAATCATCAAGAATCTGACTGACAGTTAGTATCTTGTATTATTCCTCACACACAGACAAGAAATAATAGGCAAAGACAGACAAGAATATGACATGTGAACAGTGACCTCAATTGTAAGGATTTCACAAATTTTCCCTTAATCACTGAATACTTTTATAATTTTTATCCACAAACTTGTTTAATTTCACTTGCTTCACAGTAAACTTCTGGGACCTATCAAGGGTTCCTTTTCACATCTGAGTTACAGCTGTGTAACAGGACAAGCGCTTAGAACTGCTAAATTTTAATGACAGCTATCATCCGTCATTCAAAATCAAGTTTCTTCGCTGTTCTTGTATCAGCATGACTGGATGACATTAGAAACATCTATCCTTGTACCTATGTTCAATCTGTGCTATGAAGAAAAATAGAGGTGAATTAATTATTTTTGAGAAATTAGAAGTGAATAGAGAAAAGTTTTTTTGCACCTTCTCTTGGGTCCACAAGTTTGAGTCAGTCAATCATGACTATTCTCTGCTGAGATTAAATGAGCCAAAAATATATAAACAACTCAAAGACAGAGCTTTGCTGTGTACGGTTCATGATTAACAAAGAAAACAAAACAAAAACATTTTATTACTTCATTAATGTCCTCTTTTAGAGGATCTTCAGGGATTTTGTAGCACTGGAATTAGAAATATTATCACATACAAAGTGGACCAAATGTTATTATAGGTAGAACAGAGGGTGGTAAAATATTAGAAAAATAGTTTATAACAACACATCAGGAAAAAGTGGGAAAAATATATCTTTTCTCACAAAAACTATCACAACATCTTGAATACATATTGATATGCTTATCTAAAATGCCACTTCTCAGAAGTGGTAAGACTGTTAATAAGTAATTTGATGATACATTTAATGACAAAAATGTAGCAAAAAATTTTTATAAATATCTAATTTGCTATTTGCAAACTATGACTACAGCCTTTGCAAACTATGACTACAACATTTGCAAGAAATTTGTACCCAAACAATTCACAAATTATGTCATTGGTAAAAAAAGAAAAGCTTTATAATAGTGTGAGGGGTTTTTTATGTTTGATGCAGTTCCAACTATTCTTGCAGGTGGGCAAGGTTAGAGATCCTCTTCTTCTAGCTCATCAGAAATAAGTGAAACTCGGCACCTTTCCTTAGAGATCTAACTCCCAACTATAAAAAGGAGCTGGAAACCTTCCCCACCTCCTTAAGTAGCACTGTGTGCTGACTCCAGGATCACATACATTACAAATGTTCCTTTGCTCTACCCATATCTTTCTAGACCTGTGCTCTGCTGCTTTCTCCTGCCTTTCCTTAAAAACATCAGCCCCTTCATTTATTTGGCAAAGTAGTTTTTCAGCTTCTACAATCCATCTTTTACTTAGTCTGTTCTGCAGGCAGATCTGTAAGGCAGTGGCCTCCACTGATCAAGTGCCTATAGGACAAAGAGATAGTTCTCTGTCCTCTCACTGAGTAGAAAGGTAGCTGCTATACCAAGGACACTAACCAGTTATGGCTGAAAACAGAAATCCTGATTGAGATGACTAAGATCCATTCATTCACCTTGTATTTTCAGGCATGCCTAAATATTTCATTCATTCTTTTATTTCTCCTCTACCTTTTGCATAAGGTTACTTATACACACTTTGTTTTTGTGGGTTCCTTTTATTAAATCATGGTCTGTAACTAAACAAACCAATACAGTGGTCAAAACTATCAGGTTGAAAGTCCCTGTAACCTTATCTACTTAGTTTTCACAGTGGCAAACACCAGATGCCCATGGAGGAGCAGAAGAACATAGTAAGGGCATAGATGATGTTCTCCTTGCATAATCTCCAAGACTCCAGCAACTTCCAGTTCAGAAACAACATTACAGTAAAGTAATGTTCTTGTATTAAAATGCTTTTGATATATTTGTTTATCATAAATTAAGTCATCTGTAACCTGAATAAGCTGCATCAGGTAGAAAACTACAGATATATTCATGTTTTTCACATATTTTCACTGCAAAGGAACAGGTAATAGAATAGTTCCCTTTTTACATTTTAAGTTATAAGTGTTTGTTTTCTTACAATGTATACAGCTTTACAATGCACAGAAGAACAAAACATAAATGCCATCCATTTAAATGTATAGACTATAAAAATAACTGCTAAATTTCAATTGCAAATCCTTTGTCTCTTTTGAAGAAAGAAAACAAAATTATCCTGGTTTTATTTTAATATACAAGAGTATTTGCTATAGTTATAGTATATTTTCCATTTCTATTAAGATCTGTCTAGAAAAAAAAAGTGAAAGGATAAACATGTAAGCCTATATCATCATCAAAAAGTTATTTCTTGGAGCAGAACTGAAGTAATTTACTTTTATTTCTTCTTAAGGGCTAACATGAAATACAATAAGAAGAGTAATTGAATATACTGGTTTAAAGGAAAAAGTGTGTGGTAATATAAATGTTGCATGGACATGGTTTTACAGTTACTGAAAGACTAAAATAATCACTACTCTCTTCTATACAATTAGACTGATAAATGTCACGCTACATTGTAAGCTATTTGAATCTAAAGAGACTGCACTGTAAAAATACTCTAAGATTATTGGTGAGACAGAATCTAAGTAATATAGTAGAGGGAGTAAGAGAGGTAGAAAATACTTGGAATGGCAAGTCATTACATTTGTTCAGTTCAGCTGAAAGGCTTTTGGAATATAGCATGTCTTTTTCTCCCTAGAAAAAGAAGTCTGCTTGCTCAAAGAGCGAAGAGGAGAATGCACTGAGGATTTGATATTTGTCTTTGAAGAAACTTTTAATATTCTTCATGAGACTGCATCTATCTTTGCTCTTCTCTCTTTGCAGGAAATTTCTCATGATTAAAATGAAGAGATAAAATCAGCTATGTGCCACCTAGAGAATAGAAAAAGAGACACATACTCACTTATTGTAAAAATGTTCATCTGATGGAGTCTATCAAAAACAAATGGGAAAGTCTATCTGTATCTCTCAGCTTGGTACATTTCAAGTGTCTGTGACAAAAATAAGCCAAAAATTCAGAAATTAAAAATGGAGTTGTTAAACATTTCCTTAGAACTGTAACAGCACATAGATCAAACCCAGAAAGTAAAAGAGAACAAATTAATGAGTTGAAATAGAACTGTTATGCTGAAAGAAATGGGTGAAACACGCCTGTAAGATGTCACACATTAAAAAATGTCTTAGTGTCTTACAAGACCAACATAGTAGTGTAGTCTATAAAATGTTGAGCACCCTGTGAACCTACTAAGATAATAGCCAAGTTAAAAACACAAACCACACAGTGCACTGGACTGAAGAAGTGCAAAAGATAATCTTTCTAACATGAGGCATGTTAAATCAAGTCTTTGCCCCACTCTGTTAGTTTTGCAGATAAATTTGAGTACAAAGCTGTATGAGATATTCTACTGTTAATAAATGCCAAAATCCCACTTTTATTTAGAAAAACTCAGTATCTAAGTGTTAATATAAGACATGAACCACTCATGTCTCACAGAAGAGAAGAGATAGTAGGGATGTCATGTATGGCTCAATATGTTTTTAGTTGAAATGCTTGCAGCCCTACTAAATGTCAGCAAACAAATAAGAACTTCTGAGACAAACTGCTTTTTGTTTACCTCGAAGAGCAGAATATACTGCACAAACTTAAAGTTGCAGAAAATAAAATCTCTAACAAACATTACAAGTTCTTTTATTAAAAGAAGATTCAATGCACTGTATAAAACAATTTGAAATCGATTCAGTTTCAGTGTTATGCACTTAATTGGAAGCCCTTTGAAGATGATAAAAAAATTTTGTACACATTAAATCTTCTAAGAGCATCCCAATATATTCTCCCTTTCTCTATTTGTAATTCAAAATGGTTTACATGAATACAAAATTTGAAGTAATCACTTTGATCAAACTCAATTACCTGCATAGTCCAAACTACATGATTACCCAGATATAAATGTCATCTGAATGAGAAGATTCATTCTTGAAACATCCAAGGTTGATTAAAATGTTGCCACAATGAAGACTCCATGGCAATCTTAATAACTAGTTTTGTGATTGACTACACTCAAATTCCATTAAAAAGATTATGTTCCTCAATCATCTGAATTTGTCGTGTTTTAATGTTTGGCCCTTCAATCCTGTCCAGCTGTCAGTCCTCCTTAATTAGTTAGATTGAGTTCCTTTAGTCCTTTCGTGATAGGTCATTTTGCCCAAGCACTTTCCAATTTTTCATTATTCTTGAACTTCAGTCTCCATAACTCAAAACAGCACCTCTGTAACAATTTACACCACTCACAAACTGAAAGACAAATTGAGCAGGAAGATTGGCCTTGTTACAAATCCAATCTTAGAGGCTATTTTTTAAAAAGTAAGTTCACATAGCTGCTTACTTTTTTGTCAGAACTCACAACCCTTCTAAAAATGCAGTAATTTAGCTATGGCATTGACACCCACCTAAAAAATGGCATTAAAAATCCCTTTATATTCAAAAATCAATAGAATAATAAAAATGTTCATAGTTATTTGAATTTTACTCCGTAAACCCAAGTTCAAAGTTGATTCTGCCTTGTGCTTTTAATCCCATTTATTTTTGGGACATCACCTTCAAGGTTTTTAGAGCTTTATAACATAGTTATAGCAGGAGTCCGAATAGCCTAACTAATAAAGGATTAGTTTCAGCTCAGTCATGACTACTCAAAAGCACAACAGGAATCTATCTACCATGTTAGATTTTAAGTATATGGAATGATCAAATTCCCAGACTTGAAATGTTTTTCTAAGAAAATTTTACAAACCTGAGAAATTACTATGTAGGCAAAATTGTCTTATACTGGATTTCTCAAGGAAAAGACATCTCACAGTACAGGAATGTAATATGTCTTGTATCTTGATCATTCTACAAGTACTTCTACACAAAGCAGTCATGTGTTACATGAGCCAAAGGCCTGGAAAGCAAGCATTTTTCTTTCGAGGAATAGAGAAAAATGCAAGGCACCTAACCCAAGAGTTTATGTCTCCTTGCTTCTGAGAACCAGACCGTATGAGATTAAATAATTCATGCCTTTTAATAAAAAAAAAAAAAATCCTTAAGGTATTTCACAAGACAAAAACCTTTAAATAATGGAATATCTGTCATAAATTCTTGTTCCAGGTATTGGTCTGAACACTGACCTTTTTATCCTTGTTTTATTTCAGAAGACCTATGGCATTTTAAGTGATCAAAAGTGAACAGGACCTCAGTTTCACACTTCTGTCATCTAAAAGTGGTGGTTTTATTGATGCAATGAAAGCTCTGTATTCTTTCATAATGAACAGGACTAAAGACACTACTTGAAATGCAGTTAGATTTTGTACACAAGCCAGCAACTCCTTAAAAATGCATGATCTTCAGAAATGGGTATCGTGGACCTTCAGCTAAGCACAAAAACATTAGTCTTTCTATTTTCATCTTCTCTTTTGCCTCATTACATAGCTGCAGAGCAAGTTTGCATTATCTGTAAGTAGTAAAACATACTTGTGCAACAAGCTAAGTGTACAGGAAGTTTCCTACCAGCAGAAAAGTTGGACTGTGTTTGATGGTGAGACCTCTCACCTGCACGTGCATCTGGAAAGATATAGAAGCTCAAGAAGTGGAAAGAAACAACACAGTCTTCATGGGTCAGGTCAGGATAAAGAGAAAGTGATAGAGTTTTCCTCAGATCAGTACTCCAAAATAGGTGGCTTTGGCTGCAGAATTTCCAGACCAGTGTTTGTGACCCAAATGTAGCAGCAATTGTTCTCCTTCTGCTAACATTGCTTCTTCTCCTTTCATTAGTATAGCTTCCAGTAAAAAGACAGACAAGCTAGGTTTGCAAATGATCTACAGAAGGACCATTCAGTGACTCTGTGATTTAATTTAGCTTTGACAGGCTCAAACTGGAAGACTCAAACCATACAAAAAACACAAACTCCCAAGGAAAAGCAACCAAACACACAAAACCAACCAACAAACCAAAAAAAAACCAAAAATCGACTAATGACCAGCATGATAAGTGCCATTTACTGGAAGGTTTTAAGCAGCAAGACTTTCTATCTTTCATAAATACTTCTACTTTTTAAAAGAGCAACACCCAGTTTAAGGGTTACATAGTTTTTGGAAGGTGCTCTGCTCAGCTGAACTCTATCATATTTTTCTTCAATATAGTGTCACAATACACGGGGGGGGGGGGGGGGAAGCAAGAAAATTATTTATTAAATAAAAAAAAAGGTTTCATTCTATTTGTGTGAAACTAAGGAACTCTGACTTGACATGTAATTGCAGAGCAGTTTAAAACAGGCTTACTAAAAATCAAAAGTACTATTTAAAATATAACCATGAAGCACATTATGTCTATCATTGCAACCTGACATACTTCTGTTTATGTCCTTTCTTCTCCAAAATGTAATATATTTGGCAGAGGATAAAGAGAAAAGGGAAGGATCACAGGAGCTATTGTCCTTCCCCCTTCCTTATTGCCATTTTTCTGTGCAGGCCCACAGTGAGGGGTTCACTGCACTGCTTCTCACAGCCCTTCCTGACATTTTTAGAAGCACTTTCAGCAGTAAAAAAACAGGGCACAGAACTGTACCTATAGAAATAAATCACAATTTGTGTCACTTTGGAAACCAACGAGACATATTTCAGAGTATCTCACGAACAGTCTCACTGGGGATCTCAGAGAACAACAATGTGGTCACAAACTGATTAGTCACAGGTTATTTTTGAAGCCTCAGACCACTGCATGGACTGTCATTGCGTTCATTAAAGCATGATATACTGGCTCTCATTTTCATTCCTCTGCTTCATGGAACATTTAATGCCAACTACAAAACCATCTAAAAGGCAATTGAGATTTCAGCTGAGAAAAATAAGATGACTCCCAAACAGCATCAGTGAATTGACAAAGCATCAAGTAAAGAACAGCTTCAACTTAAACAGAATGTGAATTCTTAAGGCATTGGCAGATTTTAAAACTATTTTTGGAAATAAACATGTAATAGCAGCAGTGTAGGTGTTCATTCTCTGCCTTTCATTTAAGTTTTGCTCCTGAAAAGTTGACAAATGAAGGCCTGCAACATTTTTCAGTTTAAGACTGTTCCAAAAATGATTACTACTTGCCACACAACATTAAAATACTTTATATACAGCCAACCAGACTAGCTAAATCACTTAGATACCACCTAAAAGGGTTACAAAACTAGTTAAAATAACAGTTATCCTTTATATGAGCTACACCTCACAGCTTTGAAATGTTGTGCCTATTACTCTTCTTTTCTTAAAAGAAATTAAGGGATACTTAAATTGAGAATATTCACTGCGCAGCTAAAACAAAGTTTCACATCATCCAAATAAATTAAAAATTCTTCCTGAAACCACAAAGGTCCCCCAAAAAATATAAATCAGCAGGTTAATTATTAATAAAACTGTTTGTTATCATGTATTCTTGAGACTAGAAAGACACCGCTTGTGTTACTGTCATTAAAATCTGAGAAAGAATAATACTTGAGAAATTCTGCATTAAAATATAAATAACTTTCAAAAATAAAAAATGGTAGTATAAACTCACAACCTTAGTACACTTAGTATATTGATAAGCTCCCAGACAAAATGTGGTTAGCATTAGTTGTCTTCATCCTACACTACCACCTGTACATGGGAAGCATACACAGCTACAGTTTTATTAGTTTTTAAAAAAATAATTAGAGGAAATCCTTTGGCCACCCTAATGCCTAATTTCAACATCTTCAATCTCAAGTCTGCTCCCAGGTCTTTATCATAAGTGTGAACATTGATAATATGGTTAATTTGCATGTAATTCCTTTATAAAGAAGCCAATTGCATTGTTTGATATTGCAAAATAGATGGTAGTTTCAGCTCAGAGTCATGACTACACAAAAGCACAACAAGAATCCATATACCGTGTTAGATTTCAAGTATATGGAATGATCAAATGCCCAGATACTAACACAGTGAATCCATGTCTTTTCAGGGAAACACTGTGGGGGAGGGCAAAAAAAAAAAAAAAAAAAAAAGGCTGGCAACTGTGGAAAATGAGACAGCATCTACAACCAAGAAAAACTGGCAGGTTTCCACTATGTCATTTGTCCATGCTGTCTTTCTTTCATTTACAGAAATGTCTCATTTTAAGCCAAGATCCATATATGACCTGGCATCCCAAAAGTGGGAATTAGTCATATAGTCTACAAAGACAAAAAAAGGCATCTATTTTTTGCATAATAAATAGCTTTACTCCTAACGCCTTTTCTACTTGAGTAAAATTCTTTCCAAAAAATATTACTTCAAAGAATTTAAATACTTTAAACAACTACAGGCAAAACAGGAAGGTGGAAGAGATACAGTCTTCCAGTTAATAATTTAGCTAAGAGGCAACATTTGGAATTAGAGCACTATTTCCAGTCCAGCATTCTAAAAGAAAAGTTATTGTGCACTGAGGTAAAGTAATAAGCCTTTCTATTTGAAATATCTTTGTCCATGTTTACCCATACTCTTTGCAGACAGCTCAATTTAAAAAGAAAAATGCTATATGAAGTATTTAACTTTTATTTATGAATTTGGAATATCTGAACACCTCAAAACCACAAATATGGTTTTCTATTAAAGCATATTTGTATTGGGCTGGACCTGTTACCACAGAAGTAACCCCTGCTCTAATAAAAGCGAAAAGAAAATTAAAAAAAATTAATCACACATGAAACAAGAAAGGAAAGTATTGTTGAGGCTTCATGGTATCTCTTTGCTGAAGCTCAGTCTCCACTTTCTAAATCGGTCTGTGTTATTTATTGAAGTTTTTAAAACTTTCCATAATTTATTAATATATATTTATGAGCTACTTTCCTAGAATCATAAGATGGTTTGAGTTGGAAGAAACCTTTAAAAATAATCTAGTTCAACCTTCTGCCATGCCAGAGATATCTTCAACTGACTCATGTAGCTCAGAGCCCCATCCAACCTGATCTTAAATAAGCCCCAGGAATGGACATCCACCAACTCTTTGGGCAACTTGTTACAGTGTTTTCCCACCCTCACCATAAAAAATTTCTTCCTGTTTGCCTAAATAAAATATTTTTACAGTTGCTGAAGCTTGTATGTTGGGGAAGAGCTGCAGAACAATAGTAAATACTTTCTTTCTTTTTTGTGTGCTATACAAGCTGGCAAATGCATCATGCTTAACTGTGAGTCAGTAAACTGTATTCTAATTTATAATAATTAATATTTTTTCAGAGTAAATAATGCAAAAGTCACCAGACATTTGGAAAGGTAAAATAGACCACAACCTAAATGTTAAATAACATTTGTGCATATCAAAAAAACACCACACACTTTAGCACAATTTGTATTTTCTGTTCAAGGGGGCCTCAGACTGGACCAGCAGGAATACTGCAGACTGAAACAGAGGAGTTTCACTACTGTCTTACATTATGAGTTTGCACAGAGGTGATTTCCAGTGATTTCCAGTGATTTCCAAGAGCACTAGTTTATAGTGCTACCTTGAATATAAACTTCAGCTCCAGAAAGAATGAAAAGAAGGTTTTTTCAGGTTAGTTATGCATTGACTAGATCATTTAACTGTACACTCAATATTCCAAAGCGAATTTTCATTCCTCTGCTATATTATCTGTTGAGAGACCTAACTGGTACTTGAAGCAATCTTCTCATATTAGGGAGAACTGGAAAGAAATGACTCCCTGAATCTAAATAGATACTCATCAGCAAGTCACCACCTTTTTTTAAGGCAGGAAATTCTGTTTAAATTTAAGCAGACCACTTAAGCACTGATGTGATGCAATGTGCCTGAGCTGACTACTAATTTCTTCCTTTATTGTTTACTTATATTTTAACCCCACTGCCGTCTTCTCATCACACTCACTTAACATCAGGGTGTTGCTACTGAATCCGTGTTGAGAGATGTGTTGAGGAATCTAACCATTAGAAGGATCCAACTAATATTAGATAGGTTCAGCCTACAAGAAATAACCACAGGACAGTTAAGAAACCATTGGGATATTTATTAAGGGACACATTTGATTAATCTTAGTTGAAGTTTTTATTCCAGGCTGGATGATGAGGTCCAGTGCAAGACTTACTGTGGACTACTAGAGTTGTGCTATGAAGGTCAGATTGTATGAGTTTAGTGGTGCCTTCTAGCCTTTAAAAGTATTCTGTTTATATACAATGCATATAGCAAATATATAATGTTCATGCCTTTAGTGACAAGGTTCTACTCATTGTAGAGCTGCAACTGTTTATCAGTAAATGCAAGTAATTTATGCACTCCAGACCAACCCGCACAATAAATAACATTATATTCTGTAGAATTAGTAGTTCAGCAAATGTGCTTAAAAAGGCAGTGAGATTTGTTAATTAATGATTATTTTGAAATCCGCTCTCTAAGAGCTCTGAGCAAAACTTGTATCTCCAAAACCTCTTAACTTTGTTCTAGGAAACCAACAGAAACAAACTGAAACATTCCTCTGGAAAACTACACATACTGCCAAGACAATAACTTAACTTCACACGTTCTTATGTGTAAAACAGGAGCATAAGAGGAACTGGCTACCACCTAACAGCTGAAGAGCTTGTTTTGGCCCATGCAGAAGGATGTGGCTTTCATCAGGTAAAATTCTAGAACAACAGAAGGCAGAAACTAGGATAAAAGATTCAACTCTATGAACAGATTAGAGAGACACCTCAAACATAATATCTTTCCATCAGGAATAATCCAAACAAGCAGCTCACTAAGACATCAGTGTTTTTACTTATGGACCCAGGTTCACTTCCTTTACTAAAGTATATCTTGCTGTTTCAGCCCATTATAGATATTGAGCGAGGTCTGATTTAGGTTATGCAAAAAAATAACATCTCTGCTAGAGAGTTAGTTGAGATAGGAAGGAACACATTGAAAGGAAATACTCAATTATACCTTTCTAATGCAATTATGAAGTTTTAGAAGATTAACAAGTGAGGAAGTTACAAAGTGCTGATCACGTTGGTGCTGATTTTTCTTATATGCTCAATTACATGCATTCAGACTTTGCCCATGAGTTTAGGACAGCTTAGCAACTACTCTAACTGTAAAATCAGAAAGAAGCTTGCTTTGTTGCAGCAGTCAAGGTTGAATTTTAGGAAACTGAATTAGATCCCTCCCATTTCTGTGGTTTAGAGGGAGCGGAACAGAAAGTCTGTTTTTTCTCTGTACTTCAGTTTATAAATGTGTAGCACAAGCATAAACTTGCTATCTTGGTAAGTTCATAGATAGTCTCAGTTACTTGATGCATGCTGCCTTAGTTTCCCTTTCTGGAACTACTGGTCCTTCAGTAACATATAAAAATACAGCATATTTTACAATATTTTTGTATATATATTTCTCTGCTTAAATGACATTAATAGGACTATTATAATCAGGTGAGCTTCTTTGTTGAAAATGAAATGAAATAAAATGAAATTAAATTAAATTAAATGAGAAAAAGTTTCTCATTTGTTTGGAATGACTAAACTAGACAGTTTCAGAAATTGTGTTGAAGAAGTTACAATAGGATGACATACTTAAGCATACAGGAGATATATTGCAGGGATTTACACCTACAAGATGTTAAACAATAATTAAATAAATGTTGTATTTCCTACTTCCATCTCCACTTTCTTATATTTCATTTGTTGAATAGCTGGGCAAAACTATAACTGATTTAAAAAGTTCCTTGAATTATTTCTGACTAACTGTCTACAATCAAATAATTTTGTCTTCAGATTTATCCAATCTCACATCATACAAATTACGATTCAAAAAGATAGTTCACCACTTTAAAAGGGTCAAATACATGACTCTATTTCAAGTATTAAATTTTCCTTTAGGCTTTTCAAGTATTTTGAATTTTTAAAATTTTCTAAATTGCATCAAGCAGTTTTCTAACCTTAACAGTACAAGATAACATGATCTGGTTCATATTTAACTAGAAAAATGATACATAATTGAAATTATAACATTGTCAGAATGTGACTAGAAGTTCTTCACCTACAAACACATTCAGTCCTCATTACAATTCATGAATTATAGGAAAACAAAATATCATTTCTCTTTTATATAATCTTTCTTTTGTATTAATTGCTTTTTACTTAAGTGCAAAAAAATTGTTTACCAAAAGGAAACAAATACAAACTGCTATCAGAAGAAACAATTATTCTCTTCTATTAGCAATATCTGACAGAACTTATTTTCTATTGTCAGTATGTGTAACACCTCATTTTAGCTTTTCAAAATGTCTGGCTTTTTCAAAACCTTTCATTTTACCATATAGCAGTTATACCAAAAGAATGAAATTTAAAACATCGTATTGTTTAAACTGGGGAAGAGCAAAAACATGCATCACCATTATTTCCATCTAATGAACTATTTCTTTCTTAAGGTGTTCTGTAATATTCTTCCCAAGGACTAGCAATTAATGGACAATACACCTTGCATTACAAATTCCCCATTTCCTATGTTAATATATACAGCTAATTCTTGTAATTTAAAATCAGCACGGAGGGTATCCACACCATTATGTTTCACACATCTATCTGAGGGATATAACTGAGCAATGTAATGGCTGATACAGCCATTAGGTCTTCCAGTGCATACAGTGTAAGGGTGGGGGTGGCAGACACTTTGGTCTTCATATTAAAGGCATTTGAAAGCTCTCCTATCCCTACAGCTGTGTGTCTCTGGGGTTTGTCTCATCACAGCTATACTAACACAACGCAGCCATCACAACCCCATTTCAAACCAGATCACTGAAATTACTAAAGATGCCTTTCTCACCCCACGTGTTTTTTGTAGAGGGCTGCCTTAGTCCGTATCTTTGCAGTGCAATGGCATGCAGCGTGGTCTCCTTTTGCAGCTGTTGGGATAGCAAATTTCTGCATAGGAAAAAGGTGGCTGCACTGGGATGTTGCAGACGAGCCCTCACCTCACTTTTTTACTGCTGCAAACTTCAAGTTTATATCTTAACCTTCTCCAGCTGTTTAGGAAGACCGAATTTGTAACCTGGGCTTCAGACATATTTAAGAGGAGATGTGGTTTTTGACTACCCAATTGGTTATACTTACAGACAGGAAACTTGAATTATATTTAAAAACAGGAACTAACTCACCTCCCTGCAGTGGCACCAGTCCCTTAAAACTTTGAGTATTGTTAGACAAAGATTTTTGTCGGGTTTCCAATAAAATGGAAAGCATTGAAATTTTGCTCTATCCCCCATGTATTCTCTGCCCGATAAAATGAGTATCAAATACTATTCAATTTTGGCCAGTGAGCAGCTAGTTTTCTAGTAAAAATAAAGTTGAAGAGTTATTTCTTCTGACAATTTTAAAAGCCAGGCACATTCTAGGTACTCACTGATCCAGAAGTAAGAACTATGTTTTATCACCTACCTCCATTTATATAAACAACGTCTCTTTCCACACACCATTATTCAATGATATGAATCATGACCCCACACTTGGAAGTGGCTGCAGCGACCTTAAAGAACACAGACATTTTAGAAAGTGTTTTTAAACAGTTGTGTAATAAACATTTTCAAAAGAAATAGCATTCTCTGATGACTTTTTTATGCCACAATCTTAAAACTATCTTATGTTATTAGACCTCTTAAATAAGTTCCCCTTTAATAAAAAAATATTACCTTGAATTTCTAATTTATCTGTCCATTGTTAACTGAAGACTTCATCAGACCTCAATTCCTCTTAGGACAGGTCAGGCTAATAAGAGGACTGAAACTTTATCATCAAAGATATTCAAAGAATTGCTAGTTGGAAAAGTTACCCAGTGAGAGCTTTGAGAATTTCAAGGCAACAGTATTCCATTTATTTAAATGGGTTTTGCTGAAATAAGTAATTTTTGAAGTTCCAGGAATTGCCCAGGTCAGTCTGTTGGGGTCTCTGAGACCCTAATGATAAAGAAACTGTCATCTGGGGTGGTAGCTACCTCTGAAAAGCAGGCGTAGGATATTTTCAGAATTTTGAATTAAATGTCCAGAGGAGATTCAGACTTCTTTAGTATAACTCAGTATTCATAGAATATAATAGATCATTTATTGAGCTATTTATTGCTTGAGCTTTTCTATGCATCAGGCACAGAAACAGGTCCGGCAATGCTATTAGATCTCAAAAATGCTGCAGCACTTCTTCCACTTGATAAATGGATCAAGAAGATGTCTAAGAGGAACACTTTCTTTTAAACCTGAATTTGAACCTTATGAAAAAACTGAATGTACAGGACAGTTTAATTGAACTACATTGTAAAAAAACTCCCATGTTTTCAAAATAGCACTTGCATAAAAATTGTGTAGAGCCCACTTGCGGAAATAGAACTACTTGTGCTTTTTGAAGTTACTTTTCTTTTCCATGTCAGGTATACTTGAAGAAAGATTAAATTACTTGCATTCAATAACCACAGTGAAGCAGAAAAAAATTAATAAACTGTAATGTAAATAGGACAAGTATCTAGAAAACATGTTCTGATATTACTTTGTTTTCTTACTTACTTTACCTAAATAAGTAATTTTCTTTTAAATGTTAATTTGATATGCTGTATACATGATAGCACTAATTTAAAAACCTAACATTTTATCTGCTGACATACTAAAAATGAAATATGGTTGTCAACATTCTCATTTACACAGTCTAGCAAAAGTAATATTTACTTGTAATGAGTGACTTCACTATTTAAAATATAATGAAATGCAGAGGTGCCAATAATGTTCTTTCTGCAGCTTTCATCTACAAAGAATTAGTATGAACAGCCGCAGATACATATACCTTCAAGACAGGTGTCATTAAGAGTGGAAACAAAAGTGAAAAATCATATGTTGAAAAAGCTTCGACGTATGGTAACATACAAAGCTGAAAATGCCAGCAACTTATTCATATTACTAAATTTGTACATGAACTTTGTGCTGAATACCTGCCCCAAAGGCAAAACCACCTACCCACTTTTTGCTTAAAACACCATAGCTGTGAGAAGAAAGGAAGATATACAACTGTAATATCATATATTAGAGGACATGAACCTACTTTCATGTGAAATGCACTATTTACCAACATAAAAAAATCTGAAACAACACAAAACAAGACAGAAAGTAACCAAATGCAAAAATTAGGGACCTTGGTGAACAACTGAGGCAAAATTTTCCTCTATTGCTGGCACGTTTATTCTTTATTCAGTAGTTTATCTTATGAACTTACAGATCAAAAACCTCAAAAATTTTGGTTCATAATCCTACCAAATTAATTACTAAGTAAGTGAAGGACCTCAACAAATTTGGTACTAATTCATATCCTATATCCAGTGCCAGAGCACTGTCAAATTGAATTCAGCAGTGTGCTAAATCTATTTAACTCAACATAAATCCATTTAACTAATCTAAAAAAAAAAAAAAAAAAATCTGAGGACTTTGAACAATTCTTGAAGACAACCACTGGCAAAATACTATTTTGTGTCCATAACTGTGAATGCTCCTAAGTGAATTCAGTATGCATAAATTCAAGTTGATTTTCAGTGGAATTAGTGAATTGATATACAAAGACAGTATTAGAAAGAGAATGGAAAGAAAGAAATTGTTTTCCACAACAGCAAGTTCCATGGACATTAGCATGATCATCTAAATTGCATACCATATCTGGAACATTTATTTCTATGCAACACCTCTATTCAGCAGGAATAGCCGGAGTACACATAATTTTTCTCATCGCTTATCTGGACTCTAAATTCCAGTTACAAACATCCAAACTCACAATACTTATTTATGGATTTGAAATACATATGCATGGAAATTTGATAGACATAAGCAACCACCAATTACAACAGTCAATGTTCCACAAGTATATTGAACACTATTCCCTAAATATTTAACATAAATAACATTTAAAATCAATGGAATATAAGTAGCTGAACATCTTCTTTGCAAGGCTATGACCAATTTTGGAGAACTGAACTGAGTCCATCTATTTAAGCAACAAAGATAAGGAGCTGTTGTTAGGGCAACTCTAACAGCACAGAAATCAGTGTAGCGGGATATGCTATGTGAAAACACAATGGCATCTTTCTTCAGAGGACTCCTAGAAAATTTCTATTTTGAGTGGAAATATAGGTATATTTACCTGTGCTGTGGGACAGGAGCAGCAGCCAACAAATTCTCTTCCAGACCAGTGACTACACCATAATGCTGTGAGCTAGTTACATCCTGGGCAGATAAGCGCTCAGTGCAATGGAAGTTCCCTACACTTTAATTACAGCTCAACAAATTCAGACAGAGAAATGAACAGTGTTCAACCTTAACACACAGAAGTTTTATTTTTATTCACCTTCCAGTCACATGCAATTGCGGAGCCTCTCAAAAAAAATAGTGCAAACACTCAATTATAGCAAGTGAAGGTCTGCCTCCAAGAACAATACATTGAAATTTATCCTGTTTTACCCTAGTTCATGTAAGCTGAATTAACTATTTGTAACATCTACATCTGATATGCAGCCTAAACCTACCCTTACTCGGCTTCATGCCATTTTCTTGAGTCTTGTCACTGGTCACGATAGTAAAGAGATCAGTATTTGCTGGTCCACTTACCCACATGAGGAGGTTGTAGACTGCAATGAAGTCTTCCCTCGGTCTCCTCTTCTCCAGACCAAGTGACCCCAAACACTCCTCATACAGTTTTCCCTCAAGGTCCTTCACCATATTTGTTGCCCTTCTTTGGAGACTCTTTAATAGCTGAATATCTTTCTTATATTTTGGTGCCAGCCTCTCATTCCCTAGTCTATACACACAACCAGGATTGCCCCATCCCAGTCCCTTAACCTGTCTTTAAAGGAGGGGAACAGAAGGATGGGGGAAACAATCCCCACTAAAAAAGGCAACCAAACCATGTCACTTCAGGTGACTCCATCCCTACTGGTCAGCTAAGCCCCGGCATCCTTGTTGCACAGTCCTCAGAAGTAAGTGGTAATAATTTTCTTGCTCCTGGTAAGGGCTATTTTCACAGTACAAACTAGATTTCTGCTCCTACACTGATTTTTACAACACTCTTTAACCCTTGGATCATAGTCATGCATATATTGAATATGCTCTTTCAGCCTCCACAAATGTAGATAGAAGTTAAAGTCCACATTTTTCTGTTATATAAGCTCCAAATGATCGCCTTTTTGGTGAACAGCCAGCTAAGTATGTTAGTTAAGATACAATTGAGTTGTCTTGAGATAATGATTTGGGTACAATCCCATAATTCCCAAGCATTGCATATTCCAGTGCTTCTGTTTACACACTTCCCAGTCCGCTGCCTACACCTGAAGACACTTTCTAATTCACATGCAATCATCATTTAACCCTTCATTCGATGCAGCATCCCTTTTATTTTTTTCAAACTGCTCACTGCAATTCATGCAGTAAAGGCCTGCCCAGCAGGCTGCCAGCTGAGCAGAGGCACAGAGGAACAGGCTGAGTTTGCACGCTTAGTTAGAGCCTCCTTGTTACAGTCCAAGCATTAGCTGTAACTCACAGACTGTTCAAACGGCCTTGCCTCTTGATCCAGCCCTCTGATGAGCAGGATGTAAAAGTGAGTCAGCTGTCCTTTGGGAGGCTGAACACTCTGTATACGCTGTTCTTTGGATGGTGATTCACGTTATCGCACATTTAATCACCAAGACCAAGCTCTGGCCAAGCTAGTTAGTGCTTCTCTTCCATTTCAGCACAAAATCCAGCAGTTCTAATCTATCTGACCATGCAGCAGAAGAGAGCAGTGTAAGCACAAGAGGCAGCAGTTATAACTAAAATACCTTAAACACCTTCTAGTCTAAAACTGTCTCAGAAAAGAATGCAAGTGGAGAAGAAGGAGAGTACCTAACAGCATAAATAACTTTTACCACAATTTTAAATGTGGCAGCCAAAACTCCCTGATTACCTGCCACTGTAATAAAAGGTTTGAATTTTTATTTCACCATTATTTTCTCAAAATGAATTTCATGCTTTTATGCCTTGAAACACTTAGGACTGAAACAGCAACAGAATAGATAAATAACTTACATATAGATCAGAATTTACAAAAGACCCCAGACATACTGCAGTGCCCTGGATGGATAGGCTAACAGGAATCTTACACTCACAGTTCAAAAATTTATTCAAGGCTAAATTTGTAGAATCACTTATACAGTAGGCAAATACTGTTCCAGTTTTGCCAAAGACACAGCTAAGTAGGCGCAATCATCTTTAACCTTTATCACAAAAAACTTTCAAGAAGTATGGAAGGAGTTTCTTGGCTTTAATCAACAAAAGTACTATCCTGGAGTGATACTATCAAAAAAAATACTCTCATCTATAGTGAAATGGGTTTATTTTTCATTTTAAGGATAAAAATAAATATGTGCTATGAAGTACTAGGTCAGCACAGTCTGCCACTCTCCACACAGTATATGTGGCTCTGCTGCACAAACCAGCTGAAGCTGGTTTTCTGCCACTGAAGCTTTGCTCCTGGGAACCTGCATTATGTAGCCCTATTGTTTGCACTATGTTTTGAAAAAGAGGTGTAGGTTTGTTTTTTTGGTTTTTTTTTTGGGGGGGGGACTTTGTTTGTTTTGTTTGAGGTTTTTTTATTATGTATGTGCTTGGTTGCTCTGATTTATCTGTGGTGTGACATTTGCAGAACAGCCACAATTCAGCTGTTAGGTTTCTGCCACATTCACCACACTGTCCCTGTTGATGATACATGCTGCTAAATTTGACTGCACATAAACCTAAGATGTTTAAAAAGCCTTTTAACTGAGGGAAAGGCTCCACAGTTTTAAGCAGAGGGTGGATGGAGCTGCCAGCAGCTCCATTCGTATTTGTTTCACCTGAAGGAAAGAAGGCCTTGCTTTTTCAAGCAGGTAAACACCAGCTTTCTTTGTACCCTGTGCTTTTCCAGAGCATCCAGTGTCATTGTTTATTTTTATACCTTTGTGGTGGTTTGAGGTCTATCCAGAAGCTCTTGTACCAGAAACCACAATACAAGATTAGCTTTCTTGTTCTCAGAATGCCAATTATAACTAGGAGTTGTTCAACCTGTCGAGAGTCCTGTTCTGAGTCCATGCAAAACATGTCATTAAAGGTTCAGATTCACTGCCGTATTGCCCAAAACCAGTGAAAAGGAAAATTGTATTTTTGCACGCAAAGGATTGAAAAGCGAAACCCTTAGTCTTTCATGAAATAGTTAAAAAAATCACAGTTGCAAGACTGCTGTCTTCAGTACCCAGACCTGCAAAGCAGAAATGTAAAGCTATCAACTCATTTCAAAGTGGCCTGCAAGTAGTTCTAAAATGGCAACGATTTTCTGTTTCTATTTAATTATGTTACATTAAACTAACTGATACCTTTCTATGCAACAGTATATTGCATCATTTTTTTTCCAAGCCATTGCTCTGACTAGAAATTCCTCTGAAATCTCCATAATTACTCTTTTTATTTCTATACAACAGGAAAAAATGTAGAAAATTAGACACACAGTTGTGGTGAATTGAAAAAACATGTCTTTGTGGGGAGCAAAAAAGAACGTAGCCACTTCAGTTATGAAACACAACCAGTACGTTTCTGATGCTTTGTCCTGGACTTTGAGCTCTCACATACATGCTTCTATCCTCTAGTACAAAGCTTTATAAGAATAGAATTTTCACCAAACATCCTCAATATTATAAAATTTACAACAAATTTTTTACATCTCTCATATGAGAATTGGCTGATTATCTGAAAACAATTATTCTTTCACACTTAAAAAAACACAATATGTTAATATAAGCCGCATATTCTTTCTAAGCATTTTAGCAGTCTGATGCAAGGAAAAGCCCTGGAAAAAGAGTCTGCATGTCACAAGAGATTCTAGTTAGACATGGTTTGGTTTTGTTTGGTTTTTTTGATTATTTCGTTTGTTTGTTTGTTTGGTGGTGTTTTGGTTTTGGGTTTTTTTAATTGAAATCTATTTTAGCAAAGTACATTGCTCATTACAGTGTTTCCAGATGCTCCCTTCGTCCTTGTCCTGCACTAAGTATTCTGTATTCTTTTTGAATTAGGACACTGTAGGATGTGTGTTCAGGGGCACTTCTGACATAACGAGGGCCACACAGTTGATTAGCACACTTGCTGCTCTACACCCACGCTCTGCCGGTATCTGTCTGCTACATAACAGCCTGGAGTGCCTTGGAGCAGCAGGGAATTGCCAGAGAAAACTCACCAGAGGGGCCTCGTGGGTGGCCAAAAGGAAAAGATTACTTGAAAATAGATAACCAAGAAATATAGAGCAGTTGAAGCTCATACTAAATTCCAGTTTCCACCTAGCAGAAATGAAGGTTTATATGCAAAGGGACACACATCCTGTGAAGATCATTTCTGGAATGTGTTAAAATTTCCCAGTAAATGTAAACACTGAAATCTGTAATATTCTGTTCTATTGCTATAGGTTCAGTAGATTTTAAAAGTGCAGATGGAGAAGACAACAAACTACACACTTTCACTGCTGCTATATGAAGTTAAAGTAAATATGTTGTAAAACATTTGTGGAATTACAAACATATCTGCAGTTCACATGGTATGAGCCATCTTTTCTGTCAAATGTGCATATTCTGAACTGAATCACCACCACAGTAAAGATTTTATATCTTGTTCTGCCAAGTTAAAGTGTTGAGAGACTCAAGTAAGAATGTTTTGTTGCTGATTGCTCCACTAGCCACAGTAATAAGTGAGCAAAAAATACATCTAATGCTGGAGACATCATTGAAAAATCTAAATCTCATTCAGGAAATGAATTGTTCATTAATAAGCTTTAGTGGATTTTTAATAAATTAAGCAAAGAGTTCCTATCATATGTAGTTCAATAGCTCTAATGTGGAACAAGTGTAATAAAAATTACTTGGTAAGGCAAGGTACATAAACACAACCTGGAAGCATTTTTAACATCTCCTGTCTATTAATCCAGCTAATACAATACTATCTGTCAGACACTGACAACTACACACGCACACTTTACAGGGATAACTGTAGAGGATGAGAGAATCTTCCCTTTAACATATTTATATTTAATTATTTCATGAATCTACCAGTTGAGGAGCAGTGAAACGATACCTGCATCATAACAAAACCCAAGACCAATGTATGTCATAGTTTTGCAGCTAAAAATTGAGAGCAGAAAGTTATACCAGCTTATCAGAGATTCATGAACGTTTTGAAGAATTGGTTGAACTCTGAAGTAAATGTCAGTGCAAAGTAGTAAACAATTTCCACTGTTGTCTAAGGCTCCTGAATTTGAATGTTTTCAAATCTGAGTAACACAGTTACAGCCAAAGGGAATAAATCCAGCAAAAAAGAACTAGAAAGAAAAAACAAATCCATTTATAGCAAGACTTCCAATCTACGAGGCTCTGATATTAAGATTCGTGACCTTCATCACCATGATGAAGAGAAATCTTTGAGTGAAAAGAGTTCCCGTGAACACCAAGAATTTTAGTAAGATCAATATTATCTGTGAATTCATATCAAATTTAGTCACCAGTTTCCGGTTAAAGAAATGGGAAATATCCTTTGATACTATGAGATATGTAGATTAGCATGTAAACAGGCTACAACCAGCTTTTAAAATTAAAATAAAGTAATTGCCACCATAGCTTCAGTTGCTCCCTTAAGGGGTTTTTCAGGGACTAGAGAGGAATCATTATATGTAAAGTGTTTCCATGATGCTGAAGGCTTAGAAACATGCTAAGACAGAGGGACCCTGGTGTCAGTCAGTTCTCCTCTCTGTGACTAGAAAACCACAAAGAAGCAGGTCTTGTTGCCAGCTGCCTTTCTTCTCAGATATTAAACAC
>JAWWLV010000100.1:52886081-52904806 GCA_035041135.1 Platyrinchus mystaceus | reverse complement strand
AACACTGCCTACTTGCTGCTGCTTCTTCAGTCACTCCCACCTTAGAATACACTCGATAAAACATGATTCCTGACAATCTGTTAAAATTAAACTGCATCATAATCTATTCAGGCTGAGATGGCACACAAGTAAATCCAAACTTTGGTCTGGGATATTCAAATCACTTCAGATAGCAGCTATTTACTTTTTTTTTATTTATTTTTTTTCCTTACCACAGCCCAACTACTCCATTAATTGTCACTTTAAAAAAATAATATTTACAAACTCAAGGTTAAGTTGTTTGCAAAAAAAACTTTCCAAGTAATGTCAGCCTTGGTTAAATACACCAGATCAGACTTGCAGAGAGACTATTTTGGCTTGAGTCAAAAAAAAAAGAAGGTTACTACCTTAACTAGAAGTGTAATGTCTTCTTCCTGCTTCCTGCAGACATACAGAAGCAGTCTGTTCCTGTCTGAACATAAAAAAACCCCTGAGTTCGTAACAGCAATTTTTTCTCCTCATGACAAGATAACAGCTGCAGGCAGTATTATAATGCTTTGTCACTTTGATCACCAACTTCAGATCGCAAGGCCATTCCTTTCAATCCTGCAAAAGACCTGTGTTTACTTCCACCCCCACTCTGCACTAAAAGCACAGAGAATGACAGCCAGAGATTTCTAAATTCCTTTCCTTAAAGGAGAGAAGAGTGGAGGAGAAAAGTGGTTTCCCTTCTTCCTCCAAAATGAACTCTGAACTGGCTTAGTTAATTTTTTTTTCAAGTTCTAATGGTGCCATTTAAAAAAATTCAGAAGAAAAACATTTTGTTTTAAATACTGCAACTACTGTACCAAGTAACTCAATCTTAGATAGAGCATGATAGAGCATTTCCAGAAGACTACCAAGTGCATCAGACAAGTTGGCACCTGCCTTGAGGCCTGGGGGAATAGAGTTCTGGTTGCCTCCTCATTCAGCTATGGATATATGGAGTTGCATAACCGCAGCTCCATCTGGTGATAAGAGACTGACTCATGCTGGTAGTGATTGTCAGAAGTGAGTCCCCTGGAGCACTATCTTTTTTTACTTGTCACTTCAGAAAGGAGGAAATGTGGTTAACTAGTAATTTAGGCAGCATTAAATGCTTGTTACTTGCAGATATGTCTCAAAAACCTTGCAAAATTGTTACAGCTGTTAGCATTGTCAGGCTGCCCCGGAAAATCCTTGTTAATAAGGTAGAGCATGCAAAAACAAAACATATACCCCAAACAATCCAGTGAGAGACACTACACCGAGGGGTACATTTTATGTATTAAAAGTCTTTTTAAAAATGTATTTCCCCTCCTCACCCTCTTATTCCCCAAGCTTCCATCATATTTCTAAAGCAAAGATAAAGCAGTCATGAACAACTCCATACAAGCTGCTTAAATGAATTTGAAAGACATTGCTGAATAGTAACAGTTATCATTGTATCCCAGAGTCTTGAGGGAATTGGCTGATGTAGTTGCCAAGCCACTCTCCACGATATTTGAAAAGTCATGGCAGTCAGGTTAAGCCCCAGGTGAATGAAAGAATGGAAATATTATGCCCAGTTTTAAAAAGGGTAGAAAGGAGGACCCTGGGAACTACTGACCTGTCCTCACCTCTTTGCCTGGGAAGATCATGGAATAGATTTCCCTAGAAGTTATGCTAAGGCTTGTGGAGAACAGGGAGGTGATTTTAGACAGCCAACACAGCTTAACCAAGGGCAAGCTCTGTCTGACCAACCTTGTGGCCTTCTATGATGGAGCAACTATATCAGTGGAGAAGAGAACTAAAGATGTCATTTACTGGATTTCTGTAAAGCCTTTGACACGATCCCCCACAACATCCTTCTCTCTAAATTGAAGAGAGATAGATTTGATGGGTGGACTATTTAGTGAATGAGGAATTGGCTGGATGGTCACATCCAGAGGGTAGTGGGAACCAGCTCAATGTCTTGGCCAGGAGGTCAAGGGAGGGGATTCCGCTCCTCTACTCTGTTCTAGTGAGATCCCACCTGGAATACTGTTTTCAGTTCTGGGGTCCAGAAGGGGCCACAAAAATGATTGTGGGGCTGAAGCATCTGTAGGAAGGAAAGCTGAGAGATCAGGGGTTGCTCAACTCCAGGGAGATCGTATTGCAGCCTTCTAATACATAAAGGAGGCCCATAAAAAAAAATGAGGGCAGACTTTGTAATGGTTATGATAGGAAAAGGGATAATAGATTTAAACTAAAAGAGGGTACATTCATTGTAGATATAATGAAGAAATATTTTTATGATGAGGGAAGAGAAACAGTGGAACAGGTTGCCTAGAGAAGTACTGGATGTCCCAACACTGGGTCAGGGAGTTCAAGCTCAAGAGTCATTCAAGGTCAGATTGGAAGGGGCTCTGAGCAACTTGATCTAGATGAAAATGTCCCTCTCTATTTCAGGAGGACTGCACTAGATGACCTTTGAAGGTCATGTCTCATCCCAAACCGTTCTATGATAATACAATCAGGAGCAGTGGGCCAATCTCCTAAACAGGTTTGATGTGTCAGAAACCTAACACAGTAAGAGTTGTATGAAACTAGGGTGCTCTTGTTTCAGAGAGACATGAACATGACTGGATTCAAAGGAAAAACTCATTGAAAGTGTGACTATCCTAGTTATACGGTTTAATAATTAGAACAGGATCAATAAAGTATTATCAAAATAAAAAATAATTTAAAAAATCAAAACCACAATCTGATGGAGAGTTGATAAGCATAAATACACTGTGGAATTTGAGCTAGGCAATGTGGAAAGAATTAAGGACTGCTTACTATTATTATCTGTTGTCTCAACTTGTGGGCTGTATTTATTATTTTTGAACAATTTAAAAGGGACCTTGAAGCAGACACCAAGAATGACACTTACTAACATAAGTTACACACTACAACCTCTGGATGTGAGCACAGCACATGTTGAAAACACTTTTAATCAAAAATTGTTAAATACTTCCTAATAAATCAACACACAACTTAGAAAATATCAGTCATAACTGAAGGTATTTCTGGTCCCTCAGCTGCTTTTTACCATCCATCTACACAGTCTCTCAATGGCTTTGTCAATTGAAGGGTTATGGGGCACTCAGAAAATTCAGGCCAATTAAGACAACTCAAACCACCTTCATCAGGTGTTTAATCTTGCCCAGCTGACTTTGCCTGAAGGAAAACAAGAACCAGTTTTACAATCCCTTCATTCAGCAGCAGACTGGTTGGTTGGTACAGGAAACATGATGATGAGCAACACAGCAAGAGTGTCTTCAGGTGGATCCAGAAGTCTACATTTGTAGTCTTCAAACCTCTCAGCCTACAGACAAAATAGCTCACTAGAAGCCTAACTTTGATGGTACATGGGGTTGCATGGGCAGCTTTAATTTTCTTAGTGGATTCTGCCATATTACAACACAGAAAACCAACAATAACAGAGCCATGGACTGTTCTTCCATGTATGTCATCTCATCCAGAGGGTATCTGCTCCTTCACTAAGATTTGATGCCAGGGATGGCTGCTGTAAGAGACAGCATTTATTCAAGTTCTTACAGTTTTTCTTTAAGACATGTATGGAGAATTTGTATTAAATCCCATGTAAGAGAATAACCCTAAATGCATACCTGTTTTGGGACTAAGGAGGAATGGATCACTGTTCTTTGTAAACATAATTCCAAGAAAAAAGTCCTCAATATAGGTAGACACTCTCCCACCTTTATTTTGGTTATTTACTGTCAATCCTTGGAGTACATTTCTGTTTCCCTTAATAAAAGATCAGTTCCCATGCACAGAAGTATTTACAAGACTTTTAGGTGAACCTGTATAGAGAGATATTTGAGTCCAGGAGGATTCAAAGGAGCAAGTCTGGAATGAAGGCCAGAAAACACACAGCTCCTTCCAACTATTCACTACCAGAACTCTGCGGCAGCTGAGGTTGGGTTCCTGCATTAGGCCAGTTATCGGTCTTTTCAGTATTTTCAAGGTTGGAAATAAGCCAGGAAATTGGATTCTCTATGTCTGTACTTCCTTCAACTTTCTCTTTCTCTTTTTTTTTTCTTTTTCTCCTTTTTTTTAATTATCTTGGCATAGAAAAACACAAGTCATAAACAATCAGGAGAAAAAATATGTCAGAGAAGAAAGACAAGAAGAGTCAAGTCATCCTGAGCAGGAAGAGAGAAAAAAAAAAAGAGAGAGAGAAGGAAATCACAAATAACTTACTGTCTGGTTTAGTAGGGCAGAGGATCATGAATGCATTTTATTCCAGTTAAGACTCTCCTTGAAGGAAAAATTAAAGAAAAGGTAACACTTGTTTCACCAAAGAGGAGATATTCAGATGCTAGGCACCTGATTCAAAAGATCTGGACTAATTATTTTCCACATAAGATGCTAATTCTCACCATTAAAAATTACCAAAATTACAAGTATCCAGTTTTTCAACAGTTACTTGGGGCTGCCATGGGATAATTTGTCATCAGTCATTTAGAAAACCATTACTCACCTCCATGCCTGAATATCTTTTAAAGTTATAAAGGACAAGTTATAAACTGTGTCAAGAATTAAGACACAACTGCACAAAGCACTTGGGTGGTGCCTTCTCATTTTCAACTAATGTTGCATTATATAATAATGTCTGTTTCAAAATACTGTTTTGTCTCAATTATTGTGACCATGAGAATCCATAAAAATATTTTTCTTGCCATCTCAGTCAGGAAATAGGCAACAAATCTCTTTTTTTTTTTTTTTCCAGTATCAAAACTTACTATTCTTTTGCAAGGTGTTTTCTAACACAGGTATTTCTTCTGCAGCTAGACACTGGCAGCAAAAGCTCACTTCGCAACTGACCAGTCAGTATGAAAACAATTTGGAAATAGTATAGAACAAGATAGCAGGAAGGAATGTGTTTTAATAGTTACCTACACAACTTTAGCTCTATTTTCTGGATCAATAGCATTTCTTTTCAAAGTTGCAGCACTTTGTGATTTCAGACTGCTCAGTGCTTCCTCCATTTTCTCAGCAAAGATTGGCTCAAAGATTACTTCCTCTCACGGAGGAGAAATGAGTCTGAATAGATGCTGTTCTCCTCTTCACTGGCTTTTACAAAAAGCAAAATACTTCATATAGACTTACTTAAAATCATCTCACAAGAAAGCTAAAATGTTACCGCCAAATTTCTGAAGTCTATAGGCAATAATACACTTCTTCTTCCCCAAATTAATGTTTATTGTTTTGATTCTGTCACTTCTTTGAACATTAGCTGCCTGGAAACCAACATGATTTCTGCCCCCCCACCCACAAGGTCCCCTGCCTCTCCCACACCACTGCCTATACAAATAGCCATCTTATTTGAATGTGACAAGTCATTTCCAGATATATGCCATGGTTAACAAAAAGTCAGTTTCACTCTTCCTAATGTCTGCTACGTAAATTTTGTCTTTGCAGTTTTTATTCATTAACAATTCAAAGTATTTGTATCTAAAATGATGCTGCATTGCAGTAATGTTATCCAGTAGTCTCATCTTGCTTTTTAATTTTGTAAATTCACCAACAACACATTCTTCCATATACTTTGGAAATAAACAACCCTGGTAATGGTATCAATACAAAATACTTGCTTTGAATGTATCAAAATACACAAGTTAATCAAAAGCAAAAAGCTGAAGAAAATAGCAAGTGACTGGTATATTTATCAAAACAAATACTCAGGAACAGCAGCACAGATATTTTAAAAGTCAAGAGAGTACCTGACACAGCATATTTCCAATCAGTATTCATAGGAAATATTTAATACACTTGATCTAATGGATGTAGAAATGTTACAGTGCTTCAGGCATCCAACACTGAGCAACAGGCTAGCATATCCACATTTGAAGCATGAAAAAATTAATGAAAAGACAAGGGAAAATGAAAGGTGCTAGAAAAGACAGAAACATAGATTTTAAAGAAGTGCTGGAAGTCATCTCAATAACATTAAACATATTGAAGAAGTGTTCTACACAAGTCCTGGATATGCTGAATCATCTCCGTTTAACTGAGTTATTTTATATTATAGCAGAAAAGTCACAATTTACAGAAAATCATAAGTAACACATGTAAACTCTAAAATAGAGATACAGAGGAAATATTCTTACATGCTATTAAATCTTTCAGGAATAAAAGGGGCATACACCTACATCTGTTATCTCACATCAGCAAGGCTAACTTTGTTACCCCAAGGATCTCAGTGAAATGGAAAATGCCAGCTCCTTCTTCACACCTTACCTGAGAGACTGTAATACACAGTTCTATAAAATCCATTGTGTATAAGTACAACAGCTGCTATTCCAACATTCTGAAGTGTCTAACTGCTTGTTATCTGTTACAGGTTGTTTGTTAAAGAACATTGCAGTAAGCTGAAATCAGGCTGAAGGCCCTGCATTATGAACTTTGCATTATGAACTTTGATAACGCTACTCATGTAGCATCCCTCAGTGTTTTCACAGAATCACAGAATCACTGAGGTTAGAAAAGACCTCCAAGATCAAGTCTAACCTATAACCAATCACCACCATGTCCACTAGACCATGGAACTAGGTGCTACATCCAGTCATTTCTTGAACACTCTAGGCATGGTGACTCCACTACCTCCAGAACAGCCTAGTCCAGTGTTTAACAACCCTGTGAAGAAATTCTTTCTGACATCCAGTCTGAGCTTTCCCTAGCACAGGTTGAGATCATTTCCCCTTGTTCTGCTGCTTGTTACCTAGGAGAAGAGGCAACGCCCACCAACCCCCACCAACTGACCTGCTGTCGGGTAGTTGTAGAAAGCAATGAGCCTCCTCTTCCTGAGCCTCCTCTTCTAAACAATCCCAGCTCCCTCAGCTGCTCCTCATACGACTTACTCTCTAGACCTTTAACCAGCTCCTTTGCCCTTCTCCGGACTTGGTCCAGCACCTAAATGTTCTTTTTCTAGTGAGAGGCCCAAAACTAAACACAGGACTCAAGGTACAACCTCACCAGTGCTGACTACAGGGTCTGCCCTGGTCCTGCTGGTCACACTGTTCTTGTTCCAAGCCAGGGTGCCACTGGTCTTCTTGGACACCTGGGCACACTGCTTGCTCATGTTCAGCTACTGTCAACCAGCACTCCCAGATACTTTTCAATTGGGCAGCTTTTCAGCCACTCTTCCCCCAGCCTGTAGCACTGCATTGTGACTGAAGTATAGCACATGGCACTGGGCCTTGTTGAATCTCATACAATTGACCTCAGCCTCAGCCCATCAATCCAGTGATTCAGTAGAAGAGTAAGAATTTCCTTCTTAACCTGTAGTTAGAGCACTCAGTCAAATACATTCAATACTGAAAGTATGTGAGGACAAACCTGAAGAGTCATGTGTTCTCCCTGTGTTACTGAGCACACTTTTGCCTTCTCCAGAGGGGAAAAAATACGGTGAATCCTCAGGCACTAGAAACCATTAGAGGACTTCTTATTTCTCTGATATCATTTGCTATGAAAAAATAGAAGTACAGTCCTGACAACATTCAGTCAAGTATTAACAGCACAAAATGACACAAATGTGGACTTAGTGCAAGTAATAAAAAAATAGCTCCACTTAAGCAGCCTCTCTGCAGAAAGGCATGCATACAATGATAAGATAAAGTCAGGAAACAACAGTAGTTATTGCCACCACTGAAGGAGAAAAGGATTTGATGCCACTTACCAAGTGTGGCTTTTAAAGTACGGAAATACTACTTCTGGAGCACTTACTTTAGCTTACAAATAGATACTTAATATTTATCTTCCTCTATTGGAATGGCTCTCACACAAATAAGCTTGCTACTCATTTGGGAGGTTTCCTCTTAGTTTCAGCGGTTACTGAGCCTGCTGGCACAATAGGCCAGCCAGGAGCAAATTGGGACAGAGCCTGCATCTGAGCAGAAAGTCATCATCACAAACCACAGCCACATGTAAGTTTCTTATTCCACATCCTCTCCCCCAGGAAATCTATGCCCTAGAGAGGATTTTTTGTGTGACAAATGTCAGGTTAGATAAGAGGAGCATCAGTAGACTTACCCCTTCCATGCTGAGGCATTCTTTAAAATTCAGGGCTGCTTTACCGTGACATTAGCTACCAGCTGCCTGAAAAAGGTTGTCATATTCATATGCAGCAGAAATTAAACAAGAGTCTCAGAAAAAATAAGCCATGGTTTTCATTTAGCTTAATCCTTCAGAAGTACAATAGAAAATATTTCCTTTAAATAATGATTTAGTAAAAGTAAGTAAATGTCACAAATACTAAAATAGCTTTGACATAAAAAGCGGCAGCAAGATAGCTAAAAGCAAATCAATGTTAAATGTTACTATGTGTAAATAAACTAGATGAACTCCTACCTCTTTCCTCCTTGTGCAATTATATTATTCTGGTTTTGGGGAGGAGAGGGGAGTTTTGCTAGGTTTTTGTGCAAAACTAGATGGATAAATGTTTGGTCATCTAATAAGACAATTTTGTTAAACATCATTTGGCCTTGGAGTCTAACTCTGCATGGTTTTCCACACCTTTTATACTACCAAAAAAAGCTGTTTGGTGACCTCTGGGAAGTATGTAGAATACCTTAATCCAGTTCCTCATCCTCTGGTTTTATAGCTGACACAAATTAGCTAGCAGGCACAAAGACCAACAGGTTTTCATTCAAGAGTACTGAAGGCAAAGGACTGAACTCCAATCAGAATTATAAATCTCTTTAAAATCTGTTTCTTTGTCAAAGACTGGTGTGTGCATGTGTGTATGTATGTTTGTGTGTGCCATGAGACTTAGAAGTGAAATTAAAAAAGAGAGAATTTGGAAACTTGTCACTGAAGCTTACACGTCCTTATGAGGTTAGCCATCAGAATATTTTGTTAAAGGTGATCAACAAAATCCCCAGAGATTAGATATTCCATGCTCCTTGTCCAGACAAACCTAGCAGCTACAAAGACACTGAAGGTTATATGAAAAACGAGAGCATACAGTTTACTACATATATGGATTTTAAGACCAATTTTTAAGACAGCTACTAAAAACTTCACAAGATAAAAACCCAGACCTGTAGGTATTAATTACAAGCGCTCCTGCCCTTAGCAAGAATTTTGCAGATTTTCAAGTAAATGTGCCAGCAAAGATGATATTATAAGAACTATTTTAGAACACATGGAAAACAATTACACTGTTCTGTGCTACAGGCATAATACTATGGCAGGATATCTCAGCAGTTGCTGCTACCATACGTGTTTGGAACACATTGCATCAAGCTGTTAATCCAAGTGCATCTTAGCTGTTTTCTTGTAAGTTTTAGAAAGAAATATGTATAATAAAGAATAATATATATATAAAAATATATATTATAAACCAAAACTGTACATGTTTAATTGTAATTTAAAAACATGTGCAGAAAAAATAGCTTGAGCTCACATATTAGATAATAATGAGCACAAAAATCTGTATTTTAATAAGGATATTATAATAAATCCCTTTACTTTTCATCCACCAGGAAAAAAGACCTTATGGTTCATACCGCATTCCAAATGCTAATCACGTGAAGCACCTGGAAAGTTACTCTGCAACCCATGAAGCAGTAATATAAGTCACATTTTATTCTTATAAAAAATGTATATTTGTTGTTCATTTTACTGGAAAAGTCTCTTTCCTGAGGACAGACTTGTACTGAAACACATTTTGAAGTGAAAGAATATTCACAACATTTAAATGACTACGTCATAGTTCCTGCAAAGCAACAGTCCTTTACTCTTCAAGAAGTGGAGACTGTTTCTATATTTAGAATTGGAAAAGTCTACTCATTTGTTATTTTCCTTGCTTGTGCTTTTCTGGAATGAACCCAAAACAAAGCAGACACTTGGAATTCAAACCTCTAGTTTAATTTGCAGTGCATATTACCATGTCAGAAGCTGGGAGGCAATGTTAGAGAGAGCATTTTCTTATACATGCCCTCTTGTAGTCTTCTGAAAACATTCGCTTCAGGACATCATCAAATGTAGGATACAGCATTCAGCAGAGTTTAGGATGACTGAGACTTTTATGGTTAACAGGTAGCACCACTGATGCAGGAGAAAAGAGGGAAAACAAAAATGAGTAAAAAGTAACATAAGAAGGAAACAACAGGGGAAAAAATTAATATTGATTATTTTTTCCTGGAGTTCTAATAGATTCCACAAAATCACCTCTCAGAATCAGGTGTACTACCTCAATTTTTTTGCCTTGAGCTCAAACTGAACATACAATTGCATCCCTTAAACTGGAGAACATATAGGAAAGAATTTCCCTCCCCCAGAAGCTGACTGTATCATTACCTAGGTGAAACTTCATATTGCAATCCTGAATACCAATAGCAGGAGATAAACAATTTTGCTTCCTAGTACCTAGACTGCAAATTTCAGTAAGATGAAGACATGAGAGACTCAATCCTAATGGCCACTGGGACAGCCACAACACGGGAAAACTGAAAACCTGTAATCTATGAAACCATGTTTTTTCTGCCTTGTCTGTAATGACAGGAAGGGGTAGAGGGAGGAGTGCAGTAGAATTTTCCTGGTAAGGCTGAATTATATTTATTTAGAAAACAGAAAATGGACCCAAGAAAATAGATGGGGAAAAAAGGAAATTTCAGGGACTGAGAAGGTCAAAGAAGAACGATGCGTTTTAGAAATGCTCTGCACACCAAAGGAGACATAAAAATTTGAAAGTATCTTGATTAAAAGTCCAAAGGGCACACAGAAATATGAACTAACTAGCTACAAGAAATGGTAGACATATATGTTGCTGCTTTATCCAGTCTAAAATCAATCTAAAATTTCTAAAATGAATCACTGTTCTTCAGCCTTGGTTTGATTTCACAGTCTTCTGTTCTTGGAGACCACAAACTAGAAGAATCTCAGTGGGACCATCCATCCTCGTAGAGGCATCCTGCAGCAATAGCATAGCACTTATTGCTACTGAATCAGAAGGTCCAACTTCAGGAAGTGATATCACAGACTCCACTCATAGAAGACAAGGGGTCAGTGGCTACTGTTGGTTCTGTAGCCATGGGGCTGATCCAAGAACCAAAGGGAATTTAAACCTCCAGGCATGCAGCACACCAATATAACAGCAGCCTGTCAAAGTATTATTGGGAGATTTTGAGCAAGAGAGCAGAAGTGATTGATTTGGATGTAGTCTAACTGACAACACAGGGGTCAATACACCTTGCTTTAAAAATGTTATTCAGCTCAGTCTTTCATCAGGAAGGAAGAACTGATGCTCAGGAACATGTGTTACCACCAGCTAAATAACCACTCTCAAACCTACATATGGCTATCTGTTAGAGCCTGATAGAGCATAGAAGAAGGAGAAAGTAAAAGATTCTCCATATCACTGTGGTAGGCAATATGTGGAAACTGGAGAGCAGAAAATCTGTGATTCCATTGCTGCCACTTGTCAATCCTGCACAAGTCACTGGAAAATAAAATCAAACCTCATAAAATAATTTGGAAATGGGAAGAGGTTTCTTTCCTTTGTTTTACTTTTAAAATCACTTAAGAAAAAATACCAGCAATGCGAAATTTCACTCATACTCTAAGGGGGAAAAAAAGCATTAAGTGGAAAATGAGAACTGATGAAATGCAAGGCAATCATACACATTCTGCATTAAATTAGACATGTGATGGCAAGGACTTGACAAAATCACCATTACTTATCAAGCTGATATCAGGTTTCCACTGGAAATTGCAGTATTTTTCCTACAGAAAGTAAACTTGGATGGGAATGGTTCTAATGCTTCCTGAGCTTTTCTGCTGCTGAAAGCCCCTTGTAATGCCTAGGAAATAGACTCTATTTGTCATATCACCTGAGAAAAAGCATGTGATAGTGAATAAACTATGCTAACATTCCTTTCTGTTCAAAATGTAATAGAAAATGACCTTGAGTCATAAAAAATAGCTATGAAGATCACACAAGTAAACCAATCTGGTTGAATTATCTGAATGTCTGCTAATGCTGTTGCATCTTATCAAGGGCTTATCATGTGCAAAAAAGCTTTTGTATTAGATTTGGAACTTCCTTCAAGAAAGCTTCCATATAGGACAGAGTCTCAAAATAGGCATCTGAAAGCTTCCAAACTCTGGTGGTGTTATTATCCACACCCCAACTTAAATTACTAACAAAAGAAAAGAAAATACATAATACTCAGCAACATCTTAGGCAGTGTCCATAATTTTACATATCATGGGATGAATCTGGCTTTGTGAATTACTGCTGTCATGGCAGCAGTGTCATGGTCCCAAAGAGAAATAAATCCTCCTAACAAGTTGTGACAAACCAGCATAAGAAAGAACAAAATTACTTCAATCTTTCTAAAGGATTATTGATTTATTATTTGAAACTCAGCACAAGTTATTGAAAAATCACTCCTATCTCTTTTTTTGGATGTGTTTTCAACAGCAGGATATGAGAGAGCAAATGTTTCCTTTAGGGGAGATTTTATTTCAGAATATCAAATATCTGCAAAACCAGTTTCTATCTCCACCCAGCATAAAACTCTTTTTTTTTTTTTTTTTTTTTAAGAAAATAAAAGGTAAAAAATAGGTATTTAGTTCTGGTTGATTTGAACAAACATAGCATATTTTGAACAACTGGAAAGAGGCACAACATTTCTTTTAAAACTGTCAATTCAATTGAATTTTTCATTCATTTCCCACAGAAGATGTGCTTGCAGAGGGAGTTGGGTAAGATAAAGCTTGTACCAAGTGGGTTTTCACATAAGTCATTGACCTGTATACTCTCACCCACATAAAAACTGTATCTAGTTCAGGAAATCCCAAATCTATTTTAGCATAGGGACATCTTGGGATGCATTGGAAGTTGGGAGAGTATTATGGGGAGGCACTGTCTATGCTTGCTCTACTTCTATATCCTTCTCAGCCACTCTCCCACCAAAATTGAGACAGAAAACCAAGATTTGCACTACTAGATGTCAACAAAGACACAACACATAGTCCAAAGGTGATCAAAAGAGACTTCAAGGCCCTGGGATCATTTGTGAGGAAAACAGAATTTCAGGTTAGTTTTTCCTCTTTCTTCCAAGTGCAGGTAAAGGCATTGAAAGAAACAGATGGACTGAGACTAATAATACATGGCTCAGTGATGGGTGTAACCACCAAAATTTTGGTTTTTTTGATAGTGGGATGGCCTACACGGCACCAGACTTGCTGGCTTCAGATGGGATTAATTTCTCTTAAAAGGGAAAAAGCATCTTTGGTCAAGTTATTGATAGGGCTTTAAATTAAATATGACAGGAGAGGAGGATGACACCAGGTTTAACAGCATCGGTATTGGGACAGCTCTTTTCAATATCTCTGCCAGAGACACAGACAGTAGGACTGAGTGCAGGACACCAAGCTGTGTGGTGCAGTTGACACACTGGAAGGGATACCATCCAAAGGGATAACATCAATATCTTGACAGGCTTGAGAGGTGGGCCATGCAAAATCTCATTAAGTTCAACAAGGCCAAGTGCCTGGATCGGGGCAATCCAAAGCAGAAGTGTAGTCTTGGTAGGGAATGGATTGAGACTAGCCCAGACCAGAAACAACTGTTGTTTTTGGATATAAAACTCAGTTTGAGTTGGCAATGGGTACTTAGAGCCATGAAGCCAACTGCATCCTGGTCTGCATCAAAAGGAGCATGGCCAGCAGGTTGAGGGATTCTCGCTTTCTAATGTGTTCTAGTGGTACACCACCTAGAGTATTGCATACAGCTCTGGGGTCCTCAACACAAGAAAGGCATAGACCTGTTGGAATGAGTCAAGAGGAGCCACCAAGTTGATAATAGGGTTGGAGCACCTCTCCTATGAAGAAAGACTGAAAGAGTTGGGGTTGTTCAGCCTGGAGAAGACAGATGTTATAGCACCTTCCAGTACCTAAACAGGCCTTACAGAAAGGTTGGAGAGGGAATTTTCCAGAGGGCAGGTAATGATAGGACAAGGGAGAATGGCCTTAAACTGAAGGAGGGTAGGTTCAGATTGGATATTAGGAAGAAATTCTTTACTAACAGGGTGTTGAGGCACTGAAGATGTCCAGAGAGGCAGTGGACTCCCCATCCCTGGAGGTATTCAGGAGTGGGCTGGATGAGGCTCTGAGTAACCTGGTTTAGTGAAAGGCTTCCAGGGCCTGGCAGAGGATTGGAGTTATGTGATCTTAAGGTACCTTCCAACTCAAGACATTCTATGATTCTGTAATACAGGGGAAGATGGGCCTTTGGCCTTTGCCACTACTGACATTTCAATGAGATTCAGATATCTGAATTGCTTACTGAAATTTTACTTCATTTGTCTAGATTAGCCCATCTGGGATGAATCAGGCTTCTCTGCTGAATGTGGTGCAACACAATCTTCTGTGATACTGACATGCTATATTATGGAATGGCCATCGCAAGGTAGAGGTCATGTTAAAATATAATCTAATAACTGGAAACATAAACAATAACTCACATATCCTGGAAAATATGGTCTAATATGGAATTCATACAACATTAAAGACTTAGATTGTTCTGAAGCTGAAACAGAATATTGCCAAATAATAAACATGTTGAATAGTGGGATTATCTGTAAGGTAGAAAGCCTTAATTTTCCCAGTTGTACTTCTAATTTGAGTTACTCTGATGATCTCGTTTCCCTCAAAAGCCATGCTGACTACACAAAATTTTGTTTCTTTTGGCAATTTAGAGAACTTAGTTACAGTATAACTGAGGCAGAACATAATTTTTAAAAAATTAATTGCCTTTTATTCCAAATTTAAAAAATAATTAACAGTCACAAAAGTATTGTTATGCTTGTAAAGAAATCAAAATAATTATTTTCCTAATTCACTGATTGACAACTATACAGGAATCTTTTAGTCACTGTACCCTTGGATAGTGTTTGATAATACTCAAGACAATTGTTGTAGCATAATGCCACTAGTCTGGCTGGTCTTCTGGTTAAGGAAACCATTTCCTCCCTTCACATAGGGATGTCCTGCAATGATCTCTTTCTACTTCTCTCAAGCCCAGGTCTGCATCATATCTGTCTTCCTTGGATGACTCACTTGTCCTCAGGCTCTGTGTGCTGCAGCCTCAAAGCTGAAATGTAGCCCCTGCAACAATTCCACGAGCTTTATCTGCCCCAGATTAATAGAGTTGCTGACTTGGAAGGCTAAATCAGAGACAAAACCTCAAATGATGGTTTAGGCTTCTATTCAATACTGCCAGAAAAAGAGATTCCTCATATTTTAGCTAGAAGACTCAGCAAACTTTGTGTCCAGCTTACACTGCTAAGGAGCCCTAATTTAAGAGCTCCATTTCACTCTGATGGCACAGGATTTCAAATAGAGGAGGGGACTTCCTTTTTCCTTGCCCAGCCCTGGGACAGTAACTGAACAACCTTCCTCTGAATCTCTCTACAGAGAGGCTACAGCAGACAGAATGTCCCAATACCTTTTCTTCCTGACTTCCTCATCAGGTCAGTGGCCTGCCCAAACCTCCAAGTTTACCACAGATTGTCACACCCTCCAGATGAAATAGGTGTCATGAAGCAAGCAGCACTTAAAGATCAATCATTTTGAGACACATCTCAGTTTTGCTCCCATTCATCCAAGGCAGGTTTTTTTATTGATATATGAGTCAGAGAATCAAATGTGCAACACAGAAAGTAAGCAGCTGTTGAACACATTCGAGGGAGGAAGGAAGAAAGGAGGGAGAAGGGTAGCAGAGACAAGAGTCATCTTAATTACAGAACAAGCCAAAAAAAGAATAAAATCTATCCAATGAAGATTATTTCCCACAGCAGAGTGAGCATCATGGGAAAAAGAGACTGATCCCTCATGAGCAATTGAAAGCAATGGACTGAGAGATAAGATTAAGCCAAAAGGAAAAGGTCTCTTGTGGGCAAGAAAAGTTGCAGATGATAATTCTCAACTAATAATTTAAGTAGGATGAGCATGCTTTTCCTCCACACAGGAACAAGGAAATTTCCCTTCAGAATTTTGTACAAGCATCATTCCTACAAGAGCTGAAATTCACTTGTGCACTCCTAATCTTGGTGCTTTCCAAGTGCTCTGTGAGCTGTCACACATTTAAATGCAACATTTTATCCCATTTCAGTCCAAAAGCAGCAGACCTAAAGTCCAACAGGAAGGACCTGAGGATGCTGGCAGCAGTGATGTGGCAAAAGTTACTAAAAATTTAGGAAGTTTGGGTAGAAATAAGGAAAGGACCTGAGAGATTTCCTCCCAGGAGAGAAGGGGAGGCCAGAAAAAAACCATAGTTAAAATAAAGTTTAAACCTTGATGAAAGAATAAATGCATAAAGGAACTCAAGTTAATGGGAGAGAATGAGCAGGAAGGAGAAGGATATTAAAAGAACCAATCTGCACAAGTACAACTGAAGTGTCAGTGCTTTTCATTTGGTTTCCAGTCTCTCTGTGACAAAGTTTAACTCTGAGCATCTTAAAATATGTTAGTCTTATTAGCCTAGACAATACATCAGCCTGACATCCCTGTGTTTGTTTTTATCTATATCATGTTTCGGTAACAGTCTCTGGGGTACTATTCCTGATTACCACCAAATTGTTATAATCTGAAAAGGTTATTCAACTGTATCCTGCATGTAACAGCAGCAGCTATACTTCACTGAGTATTCTGAGGCTTAATGAGTGTTCTTAATGAGCTTTCAAAAATGAAAACAAAGTAACTACCTCATCAGTACACAGGAAAAGGGAAATTAAAATAGGGAATCAGTACGTGTGTGGGTGATGGTTCATATGCATTAATTTAATCTGCCATTCCTCTATGTGTTCCTTTCAGTTCTATAATGAAGCAATTTCAAAGCAGACATTTAAGGTTACATCTGCAGCTACATTTTAAAAATACCAATTTAAAATTCTAAAGAGCCATGTCCATAATTTCCAAATTCAATTAAATATGAAAAATATTTATAGATACAGTTATTGCTTCTACCATTATTCTATGGCAAATTGAATCACCTGCTAGATATATTCCAACTGATCAAAAGAATTAGAGTCCATCACTCAGAAATAAGGAAGGAAGTGAGAGACCTGCAGGCCTGGCAGTCCTAGCAATATTACAGTAAGATTGTTAATTTTCATCTGGAATTTCTTAACATAATTACTACTATAAACCATTCTGTCTAAAGGTTTGTTGTGTTTTTTTCCCCCAAAATCTTTGTATATCTACTCTCAGTTCCATATTTACTTATTCACTACTCTTTTTTTTCCTGCATTTCCTGTTCTGTACTTCCAACAGGAGACTTCGATATCAAGGATATAGAAATTAACTCCAGCCTTTTCTCTTGTGCAGGGGGCTAAGCGTTTTTCCTGATTTAGCACCCGGCTCAATAGCCATTCTTGGCTTTTCTTCTGCCCTTCGTCAAAATGCCATAAGACTCCTGCCAACTTTGTTTCTGTACTTCTGGCTCTATTGCTGTACAGAAAACTTCTTGGTTATCCATGTGGTCTGTGGTTCTTCTAAACTGACACAGATGCTTGGCTGTTTTGTACAGAGGACATACGACTTGGGATCCTTATAAGTCTTAGCCAGACTGGATGAAACTGTTGGCAACACATTACACAACTATATCAAAATGTGAACCTGAGAAAACCTCTTTTATTCTCGTCACTGAAAAAAACAGGAGTGCAAACTTGAAGAGAACGTGCAGAGAGCTGAAAATATCTTCCACCCAGAGACCTAAGAAGTATGAGCTACTAGCTAAACTAGTTAAAAAATTTTCAGTGAGATATTTCATTAAGGAAAAATAAATATGTGGAAATTTATTCATTTCAAAGTAAGTTTTCTTGAGAAAGGCACTTGTAGAGCTAAAATATATTTTGATATAGCTGAAGAATGGCTTTGACCTTTTTAGAAAAGGAACACTTCTATCTGTCATTCAACAGAACTCCTAATATTTTAGTTTTAGACAACACAGAATTACCATTAAAATGGAAACAAAACATCTCATGTCACCTGAAAGGAGTTTCTGGAGTCTGTTTCACTGAGAATGCTGAAATGTATTGTTTTTGTTAGATTTTGCGACAGATATGACCTTTTTCTAACTGTGGATTTGCAGATATAAACCAGGAACCCACACAATTCAAGTCTTTACTGTGCCAGAATACACTAATGAGGGAAGCTGCAAACATTATTCCCAATACCCCTATTCCAAGCATTAAAGACCTCCCTTTGCTCTCCAGAGAATGCAAAAAGAAACAGACATCTAATGTTAATTTATGAAGCAACGGCAGACATTAGAAGGAAGGTTCCTAAGTACTTGCTACTCACCTGTATTCATCCCCAAAGCCCCATATAGGGGTGGCCACAGGTCAGACTGAAGACAGTAAAGTAACCCTATCATAGAACACATGAAACAACTCTGACTCCCATGAGTTGCTGAAGCAAAATGCCGTACCATTTGCTAATGTATATACAAGACAATTGTTTTACTTTCTCTTACATTTCTCTTCCAGGGGCTCACTTTTGCAATATTTAAGGTCTCTGAAGAATGCTGATTTACTTGAATTTAACTCCTAGAGCAGCAAAAAAATGCAAAAAGCATGGGAGTAGTGAATTGAGCCCATGAAAAAGTGATGGGGGGACCCCTGGTGGTCTAGTGGTTAAGATGCGGCGCTCTCATCGCCGTGGTCGCAGGTTCGATTCCCGATCCT
>JAWWLV010000100.1:52826069-52878904 GCA_035041135.1 Platyrinchus mystaceus | reverse complement strand
ACTACATTTGTCAAACACCTTGACAAAAAATGCAAGGAAATACTCAAAGAGAGTCCACCAGAGAGTCAGTAAGACAAACTGGTTGAGCTCCAGTGAATAGACTACCGATGTAGGAGGAAAAGTTGGGGGACTGGTCAGCCAGTGTTACTCAGTGACAAGAGAAGAGGCAAGAGGTACAAACTGAAATACAAGACGGTTCCTTCTGAACACTGGGAGGGTGACAGAGCACAGGAATAGATTGTCCAGAGAAGTTGTGGAGCCTCTCTCCTTCCTTGGACATGCTTCGAAATCCTCTGGACATGGTCTTGGGTAACTGGCTCTTGGATGCCCTGCCTGCACAGGGTGACCTCCAGAATCCCCTTCCAGTCTCAACTATTCTGTGACCTACAAGCCTCTCCAACTGGACATCATAGATAAGTCCTTCTCCCACGACAGCTCTCAGAGGAGCTGGGTCAAGGCTCTCCATTGGCATCAAGAAGGTTATCAGGGTTCCCCACCTGCATTGCCTCACTGCCCCAGTGCCAAGCCCTTGTGCTCACAGGCACCAGCCTCTCACCATGGAATCTAGCTTGAGATTAAACCATCCTCACAAGGCCACGAAAAGATAAACAACCTCATCTGAAGCAGGGGCTTTCCAGCTTTGCAGTATCTGCTGTCCTTCCCTGAACCCTGTGACATCTCTGGGAAGAGTCTGTGATGGCACCATCCTCCTGCACTGCAGTGTTTGGTCCAGAGCCCTGGCAGGCACACACGTAGCAAGGATGTGGTCCTACACCAGGAGTGTTGCATTTGGGGAGATGGTGGCTAAGTAGGGCTGCAGGTCCCTCACAGTGGTTGTCCCAGAGCTGTGGGCAGGAGAAAGTGCTGGTGCCTTGGCACCACTGACAGCCCTGGACAGTTCTTCTGCCTTCCCTTAACACCCCATGCAGGTAGCCTGTGCTATCTTGAGTCATGCTGGCTACCTGTAGGGAGTGGAATGGCATGCAGGATGGAGACAGCCCTCAGGGCTGGTTGACGACTTTCCTGGAGGCTCTTACTTCCCATCTCACACTGCCCTCATGGGCTTTATTTGTTATTTGCTCCTGGTGTCAGGAAAGGTCAGGCAGGCACATTGCACTTCTCTTTTGGCAGGATAAGGCCATGGGCACCAAGATGGCTCAGGGGCAGAGTAGCTCTGTCACCACCATAGTCAGCATCAGCCAGGGATAGCAGGCAGGGAGGTGGGAGGCAGCAGCAAATGGCCAGTGCCTCATCTGCCCAGACGAGGTGGACATGCAGGCCGTGTCTACAGCTGCAGCCACTGCTTCCACTCCATCTGCATCCTGCTGAGAGCTGCCTGCCCACTCCGTGGCAGGCTTTTCACCGTGTCCTGCACACGGTCAGAGCAGACAACAACCACCAAGAGTAGATGGTTGGCTCACCCACCTGCCAGCAGAGGACAGTGGCAGGGTGAAAGTGCACTGCAGTGTCCCACAGCAGCACTGGTGCCACCACCTGCACCAGGGGCCCACCAACCCTGGCTCTGCCACTGGGACAAAGGGGCCGGCATGAGGGACCAAGCTGTGTGGGACGACAAAGCTCCAGGGCCCCCCAACTCCCCCGCCCAGCATGTTGCAGCAGAGCCCCTCAGCTCTGCAGAAATCGCCCTGGGTGGATCCTGGGGAACACCCACCCACTTGAATATAAGGAAGCAACATGGCCTTGCTGTGACAGGGTCTCATAGACCCAAGCACCCACCATAGGAGGAGGTAGGCTGAGACATCTGGAACTGTTCAGCCTAAAGAAGGCTCAGAAGGGGATGTCATCAAGGTGTAGAGCATGAGGAGAGGGTGCAAAGGGGATGGAGGCAGGCTTTTTTCAGTGAAAGGACCAGAGGCAGTGGGCTCAAGTAGAAATGCAGGTGGTACCTTCTGAACATCAGGAAACACTTAACTACTGTGTGTGACTGTGCACAAGCACAGAGGGCCCAGAAAGGTTGTGAGTGCTATTCTAACTGAGGAGAACATCAGCCATCTAAGCACAAAAGAAATTATTACTGCAACAGCAGTACAGCAAGCTCTCTGAGACACTTTGACAGTGAGAGAAGCAGCCTTACATGGAAGAAAAAATTCCCGCAAAACTTCCTGGCAGAACACAGCCAGGGCACAGACAGTGTCAAATATTTATGGATTAACTCATAGGCTTTAGAGGAGACTACCTGATGATATGAGGCATCCTTGCAGGACATTGATTTGCTGTATTGAGTTGTTTTCATGCCAAAGACATCTGGAAAGATCATGGTGCTCAGTAAAGTCCTTAATTTGATTTGTATTTCATTATATAGCAGATAAAGAATATAGCACTTAAAGAATATTTTATTTACATTACCTTCTACTGTGCAAGAGATTTATCCCATGCACTTCTACCTTGACATCCCCATTCCATAACACAGACAAAGAATTAGACAAAGGGCACATTGAGATTAATCTGAAAGTTAGAAATGCCAACATCTGTGCAATACACAAACATTCAATAAAGGAAGAAGAACGCAAGTAAAGAACAAACTAGGATAGGCAGTGCTTACACTCCACCATAGGTAAATATCCAAGTATTTACTGCTCTATGCTTCTCAATATAGCAATGTGTATTTTTACTATAAAAATACATAAGAAGACCTGCAGAGCTTTTATCTTTTTGTCAACAAATAGTGAGTCTGCTCCTTTCACAGGTACATGCCTTAATGAAAATAACCTTTAATCTACAAACTGTTTGGGTACAAACTTGGGTACAGGTTCTTTTTCTTTCCTGTTTGCACCACTTTTTGCTGCCTGAATCAAGATCCCTGTTATTTGTTATAGATCACCTTGGTTATTTTGTAGTCATAATGCTGTGTTTGTGATAACTGGGCAAATCTCTTATTTTAAGGCAAATTCTCTTATTTTAAATTTTCTTTCAAAAGAATTTCGAACTCTCCTGTTTCCATAGCCTGACAGTTTTCTGTGTTCCTGACATGAAAGAAGGACAAGTTTTTTAGAGAAAAATCATCTGAAAAATTATTTTCCCACTAAAGGAAGTCTATCCTTTGCAAACAGAGTATAATAGGCAATTCTGTATGCTTGACATAAATAGCAAAAATATCTTGATAATAGAAAAAATAGCAAAAGAAATTAAAGTATTCAGAAACATTGTGGGGAGATACCTGTCTGGTTACGGACCTGGTCAATCTGTTCTAGGTGACCCAAGGCACTGGGATAAATGACCTCGAGGGGTGCCATCCAGCCATCACCACTCTGTGATTCTCTCTATTGTAACTAAAAAGAAAGAGAAGATTGCTAGGCATAAAATATGACAACAAAAAATGTATGATTTTAGGTTGCACATGCAACTTTAAAGTGTCATATGAGTTAATCAGTTGTTCAACAGAACATATTCTCTTAAGCAGCTGAAAGAACCCTATGCACTTTTTATCTTTCAGTATCTTTGATACATATTTCAACAACAAGGTTTATTCCTGACTTTGCTTTGGAAAGGAGAGGTTGGATCTAGGCAACTGTCTTTATAAATCTGTCCTCATCTCACCAAACTCTCTATACAGCTTCCTTTCACCATAATGATACAGGAAAAAGAAAATATTGCATTTTTCTCAGTAGTTTCTAAACAAAGCTAGTATATCTATCAAAATAAGTGTACTTAACATTTACACAATTTACATAACATTATCATTTACTTATAAAACTATGCTGTGAAAAATTAAAGACATAAACTTGAATTTAAAACTTCCATTTCCTTTGAAAAGCTTGTGCAAAGCTTTTAACAATGCTTTTTAATTCACAACTGAGTTTGAAGAATCATGTTTTTATTTGAATTTGTCTGGTAAATCTTAAAAAAATCCCCAGACATTAGATTAAAAATAAGTATCATTTGCTCTCTAAAACAAGAAGGTGAAAACTTCCTGCTGTACAGAACCTGCCCTGTGCATATATGCAACATATTCCCCAAGAAACAGAATTAAAACCAGATGAATATGGAGTAGAGGGGAATGCTAAGCATGATTTGAAAAGAATCCTTTAGAAATTCAGGGTCCAGATGGTCAGCTGCATCTCAAGCCAGGCTAATGCTGGTACACAGATATGCTTTGTCAGACAACAACTCATGCCTGTCCTGGTTCAGGGGTGACTGTGTAAACCACCTCCCAGATACAGAAGGAAGCAAGACAGCAAATACTGACACAGCCACAGCTGCCATGGTTCAACAGTGTGAAGCTGGCTGCTGTCTACCCTTCCACTGTTGTGATTTTGAGCAGCACCAAGAGCTCCCCTTCCCCATTGCTCTCTGAAGAGACCAATGCCTGCCTTGTCATCCTTATGGATACAACCACACAAGGCTCATGGAATAAGGACTGATAAGCACCCTCCAGCTACATCTCTTTGATAAACATTCATTTACTCTTCTTCTCATAGGAACCTATTCTCAGTTGTTGGTAAATTTTGCCAAGCTTCATTTGTTTGGAGTGTAATTCCCCTTAACAGATGTTTATTTCAAACTGAATTTTTTGGCATACAGGTTAGCTACAGGGTTCAGTGAATCTGGAGAAACCAATAAGAAGAAAATTTGCATAAGTGTAGTATACAGGGATGTGCTTTCAACTACATCTGTAAATATTCCTAAGTAAGAAAACTTCCGAGAGAAAGAGAAAAAAAATCATTTGGCACATGTATTACATGGGAAAAAATGTAGCCTTTGTACACTAAATTTTCAGAAGGATGATATCAACTGATCATATTCTGTCTCAAGTCCTGCAGACATCACATCTGTGTTATGCTGGAGTATATGAGGACTAAAAAGGATAAAAACTTAAAGTGTACAGTTGGAGAGTCATAATGGACTGGCATCCCAAATACAGAGCAAGTACAGGTTTCCTTAACTGCCACAACACTCCTCATTATTCCAAAACTGATTTTGGTTTTACATGAGGGTAGTACCAAGGTATAAGTTACCTTGACAATACCTCAGGAGGAAAAGTATCTGCATTGTAAAGGGAAAGACTGGGACAGAGACGTAAAAGGTTGGGAAAACCAGAGGAAAGTAAGCAGGAGCAGTAATCACCACGGGTAGTTAGCTAGGAGAGGGGAAAAACTACCACAGAAAAATATAAAAGAGGCTGCCAAAGTTGAGGACTGTACTGGTGTGCAGCAAAAAAAAAAAAAAAAAAAAAAAAAAAAAAAAAAAAAAAAGAGAGATAAGGAAACACAGAGACAGCTATAACCACCTGATTAAAATTATAGAATCTGAGAATGTTCTGGGTTGGAAGGATCCTTCAAAGACGATCTAGTTCCAACCCCCTTACCCTTGGGAGGGACACCTTCTATTAGATCAGTTCCCTCTAACCTGGCCTTGAACACTTCCAGGGATGGGGCATCCACAACTTCTCTGAGCAATCTGTTCAAGTGCCTTACCACCCTCACAGTAAAGAATTTCTTTCTAATATGCAGTCTACCCTCTTCGAGTTTAAAGCCACTACTCTTGTCTTGTCACTACAGGCCTTGATAAAAGATCTTTCTTTCTTTCTTTTATGCCACCTTTGTAAAATGAAAGGCCCAATAAGGTCTCCCCAGAGGCTTCCCCAGGCTGACCAATATACACCATAAAACCTGAAAACAAAGCCGGAATTCCAGTGTCCCTAAAACGGACTGTTTCAAGGCAAATGCAGCTGAAACCACTAACCACATCTGTTCCTTTCCCCTTTATGAATCATCTGCAGAGGACTAACTGGCAGTAGGAGTCCTAAAATTTTGCTATAGTTTCATATTTAACCTGGTTTTTGCTTTCAAAGATCTAAATCGAAATCACTGGTGACTGGCTGCACAATACATGTCACAATTCAATGCTGCTTTATGTTTCTCTTTTCTTCAAATCTAGTTCCACAGGACTCTTGTCATTGAACGGGCTTTTTTTAAACTTTTAGAATTATCAAGTCAAAATGTCATTTCATGAATGGATTAATACTACAAATGGTTGTAGCAGTATGCTGCTTTTAAAATAGGTTATTTGCAATTTGATGATTTATGGAGTCTTATATAAGCTATTTCACTGAATTTTTATTAGTAAAAGTGTAATTGCATTCCAAAATTACTGTTTGACAGTTGATCACTTAAAAATCTGAATGATGAGAAAATGAGTTTAAGTTTAGCAACTAGGGAAAAAAGTGGAATAATAATAAAACCTATAAATTACTATCAATTGTCATTCTGTCATAATTACATGGTTTGCCTTCCAATTCAGCTGTCCTTTAATTCAGTCACAAGTGAATATCTGATCATTACAGAGTAAAGCACACTTTAAAATATTTTCTGTGTATGTCAGGAAGACTTTTCACACAAACTGGTACCTGTAAAATTCAGTTCTTCAATAGTAGCTTCAGGTTCAGACTTATTTCAGCTGGTGATACATCTGGGTATTCTGTGTGCATGTGTATTTATAGTTTTACAGCCTGTTTGTTCACGGATTAACTCTCTGTTCATGGATTAACTCTCTCCAGCAACATCATTTCAGATCTCCTAAGGAATCACCAATCCAGATTTTTGAATTTTGTTTTTGTGCACATGACAGGGCAATTTCATCTGAAACAAGGTACATATGTAATACTGAATAGTCAGATATATAATGGCATAAAGCAAATCAATAACAAACTAAGAAAATAAAAAGTGCTTTAAAAATTCCTGCGCAATTAGCTGTTCATGGATTATACCTGTGATAAACAGGAAAAAAAATACAGGTTTTAATACAAATGTAGCTCAAGGTACAAAAGCAGGGGAAAGATGCATTTTGCAGATTTTCACTGTTGATATCTGAAATGCATTACTAACCAAAGACAACAAGGGACTACAATAGTATCTAATTCCAAGGAATTTCCACTGAAATCCATTAGTTACCTTCTTGTATACTTTAAAATGTTTCTTTTTGCTCTCTTGTTGTATTGAATATGTAAAGAGCTTGACATGCCCAGACACAGCTTCCCATGACAAAATCTCAATTCAGCGTTTTTAACACACAGTTTTCTTAAATCATTTTACACAAAACTCCAAGAGCACTTGCGAGCAAAGCAACTGAAGCAGAGGGAAGGTTGTTCTGGAGCCACTCCCCTGGGGACACTCATTTAGCTGCAAACTGTGCCCAAAGCCATGTGAGCCCTTGCATACAAATCCTGTACCAAGGATGCAGTGGGTTCCTCGGGCAGCATGGACCCTGCACATGCAGTTCCTGCTCTGGGGAAGAAGATTTACTCTTTCCTATGGGGTTTTCTTCGGGGACCCACCCTTCATTTAACACTTATAGGGCTGTTGGTTGGGGAGGATCTGCTTTTCCAGACAAGCAAAGAGCAGCTGACCAAGAAGCTGGTCAGTTGGTCTAGAAAGCAGGATAAGAAGTTACCCAGACAAAACGTAACACAGTAGCACAACGAGTAAACACAGTGGATAACCTGAACTCCCAAAAACCAAACAAAATGTGGCTGGGCTGCAAGTTTCAACCCTGGACAACTGATCTACCACAGGAACGGAAAACATCTTTCTTGGCATAGTGCTAGCTGTGCCTGCTAGCATGGTCTGGAAGGTAGGACATGGCAGGAACCATTTCCACTAGGAAGAACAGAAACGGTTTCACTCTGCCTGTCTCCCTCCACCTTCACTGTCCCAGGCTGGCTTTTTACCTCTAAGTACCCCCATCATACTTCCACAGCATACCGGATGCATCACTATTCAGATTTCACCTGTAGGAAATTTTGTGCAAGGAAGCAGAATTTCAACATCATGTTAGATACTTTCCACCAGAGAGGTGGGTATGGGGAGTGGAGAGACAGAAAAACAAATGAAGCCTGAATTGGTTTAGGGCCATGGGACCCAGAGCTCTATAACATGGGTAGGTGCATGGCCCTAAGTTCACAGTGAGCTTCACACCTGAAGTATTAAGGATTCTAACATTGCAGTCTTGCAAACAGATACCAATTTAAAAAAAAAAAAAAGTCACAACAGCAACACAGACTTTGCTTACTATAAGGAAAGTACAGTTATAACTTCTAGTGGTCCACTTGCAGCAAGTTCTGACCATGAAAGAGCAGATTCCAGAGAAAAGTATGGGGTTTTTTCCCAAAAGAGAGTATCCTAACTCTAATAGTGTTTGACATGGTATATTGCTTAGTATCTCTGAAAGTGGAAATTTCAATGAACCATGAAAACCTTCTAAGGTTGAAAAGCATCCTCAGTGAAGAGAGGAATTTTTAAAGTTTAGATATATAGTTTAGATGCATCAGGAGTATCTAAAACCAGGGATTATATTAAAAACCTTAGAATCTTAGCCAGGAGTGGAAAGTATTTATAAGGATTTCATCACATGTTAGTAACAGACTTCGAAGGTGATATTTTGCTCTTAGCTGCAATAAGTCTTACTAAAAAACAGAATTAAGAATCAGTAGCTGAAACTAGAGGAAATAATATTTAAAGGTAAGCAATTCTGCCTTCTTTAGAACCGCACAGAAGTGTAGCATTTCAGAAAGAAGCTAATGTAAGACCTCCAGAAAAATCAAGTCTCTTACCCATAACCATCATCTTCAAATTTCTCAGTCCAATGCATTGCAAAAGTAGACATTTCCTGGCTTTTCAACTAACGGTTTCTGAAGGGGTTATTTTCTACCTTTTTCCTATTCGTTCCTTACCCAACCCAGTATGCTAACATAAGTTGCTAAACAGCCTACAGGAAACTGCCTTTTTTTCCCTTTTGCTATTGCTTAATTTTCCTATTGCACTCCAAACCTGGAAATAAGAGGCTATATTAGTCTCATTACAGTGATGCAACTCTTTTCTAGTGCTACTTTTCACCCTGAATTTTAAATGCTGTCTTTCATTATTCCTCTCGTACAGAAATATTATTAGAGAATTATCATTGATCTGTCAGTATTTTGGGGAACATGTTTTGGGGAACACCAGCATTATGACTATCTCTTCCCATGGGTTATCTCATATAACAGTATTCCCACAGCTAGGCATATGACAAAGCAATTCAATCTGAATGTTTGAATAAAGGGCCTTAATGTTATTCCTGTAAGAAGGCTTCAGGAAATGGCTGCAATGACCACTCTTTGTGTTTCCAGACTGTTTTGTCATTGGGAGTAGCTGGCTTCATCCAAAATAAACTTGAAGAGATTATTCAGAGCAACAGATCTTTTTCCAATGGAGAGATTTATGTTAAAAAAAAATACCCCAAAAGGGCATTAGGTACAGGTTCCTATACCTTTTCATTTTAATTAAATGCAAAGCATATTGTTAACTGGTGTTTTCCAGTCTCAGATATTTGTTTCATTTACTGTACACACACCTGCTGTGCTATAACCACTAAGTGGGAATCTATTACAAGAAAAGGTTAGTGATTAAGAACTTCTCCTCTCTTCATAATTAAATATCTTGACAGGAAGCATCCATATGGAGATAACAGAGGCAAGTAACAGACTGTATATCCCCAAAGTCTAAGGACAGCACACTTCTACAAATTTCATATACCAAAAGACTGGAGCATGGTCAAAGACAGGTGGATAAACAAATACATTTCTGTCAGACATCACATTGCACCACAAGTGCCTGGGACATTACAGATCTTACCATCTGTTTACATGGATGAGCCACAGATGTTCAAACCTCCGTATGAGCTGAGCCCAGAAACTCCGTACAGTATGAAAATCCTGACAAGTGCCAATATTAAAAACTCAGCCTTTGATTTAATTTTTAAGGGTGGTTTCAAGTATAATTTGCATTTTATAGATTTTCTTTGTGTAAATGATGGTTTGTGCACAAAAATATCTACTCACCACACTATTTTTACATCAGTATATATATGTACTGAGCATAAAAAGAGTAGAAAACATATTCTCATACAAATATGTCTTTTGTTCTATATCACTTAACTCATGAGACAGGAAAGAAGATACAGAAGGATAGAAATCAATACAGACTCCTTGGCTGTAAAATAATGAAACTACAGACCAAACTCCAGACATCAATGCCCAGATCCCTAAGAGTTTAGGGAGAAGGAGAACCCTAGATAATCAGATAAAGAATAGACAGACTATATTCCAACATCTTAACTGTTAAATGTTGATTTAAAGGAAAAATTAAAAATGTTTTAATACAGACTGAATGAAATTTTATATATAAGATTTAAATTCAGCAAGGAAAATCAACATCACAAAAATGCAACTTTTTATTGTGCATCTAAATTTGTATACAACCACACACAACTCTTTTTGGGGGGTATATTACAATAAACATCACATGCAAACCACCACTATTTTAAATGTTGTAAAAAGAAGTACATTAAGGAGCTTAATGTTAAGTAAGGGCCTATGTTTTCAAATGTCTAAGATAAAATGAGCAAAACTTTTTTTTTTACTTTTGATTGCATTTGCAAAAAGGTACCACAGGAGAAATACAGCTATCACTGAATATTGGTTGAGTCACGTATTGAAATTCAGCATAACATGATCAGCTGTATTGCTTTCCCCTTCTGTGTCAGGCATTTATGTACGGCAGTCAACTGCAATTTTTTCTAACAGTAATCAGAAAAGATACAGGAGAACTGTTTGGGATAACTACAACCACAGGCAAACACAGACTCAAATAATCACACTTCACAGCATGCACAACCCTTACGTTCTCAAAATTCTGGTTTTCCAGTGAAACAGAGTATAAAACAGCATTCAAGCTTTGTCAGCTCAGCAGAGTCTGTTTATTCCATCTAGATCCTTTTCTGTCTCAGGCCATAAAGCCACCTTTCAGCTCCTTCCACTTCAGCTCCTGTCTTGTGCTCAGACAACATCCAAACACTCATCAAGTGCAACTTTAGACACCCACATCCTAATAAAAAGTTATACACAACTAATTCCATAAATATAATACACAAAAAGCTGTTTTTCCTCCCTTTAACTTTTCAAAACCATTACTGAACTCAAATAATTCCATTTTTTAGTTTGGCAACCTATATTGTGTATTTGCAGTCTTTACTCAAGAGCCTCTGACCATGCAAATTCAAAAAGGTTTTGGTCTGCTTTGTCAGAACTGGAGATATAAGTGAGATCTTACTTCAGAAATGATGCATCAAGAAGATAACAGACTGTCCACAGGCTGTAATTCTGCCACAGATTTCAAGCTATAGCAAGGTTGAGCTTTGCTAGCTCTCCGAATCCCCATGACAGGTAAAACTTACTAGCAAATCATTTAATGCAAAAGACAGTTTCATTTCTCCTGCAGAGAACAGCAAGTTCCAGGGAGTCCTAAGCGAACAGCGTGTTCTCTGTACACAAAACAGGAGCTATACTACTTGGGGACAATATTTGTATTGCTGCCTGAAAAAGTAAATACATCGGTATTCCGCTTTGGGCAACAGTACTTTCATTCAAGGAGAGGAAGCTGGTACACAGTAACAGAAGTTACTTTTTCAGATGCACAAAATTCAAATCTTGACACAAAAACCCAAAGCAATTCCGTCCTTGGTCTTGAGAACGCCAATACATGCAAATAATCAGGCTTTTCCATCTATATAAATTCTCATCTGCTATGAACATTCACACATTCACCTCTGGAGTATATTTTAGTACTAGTAAGTTCACTGCACAACTATTGCACAGAAAGTGACTGCAACATCAAAATCACACAGGCAAGCCAAAAGCTGCTTCATTAATGATATGACTTGGAGCCTTTTTCTTTTCCCCTCTGGGCCAAATTGTATCACACACTTTATTTAATAGTATAGATTGACGTTTTTATGATACTTTGAAGATACTGATTTAAACAGATAATTTTCATCTCAATATTCCCAGTAATTCATTTTGGTTTCCTCCTATATCCAAATGTGATAAGAATTCACTTATTTTTCCTTCTAATTTTCTTTCTTTCCTCTTTCTCTCTCTCTCTCTCTCTCTGCCCTCCTCATTCCTCACTTTTCAGTCTGCTGAATGATCCACCACAACACACAGACACCAAAGATATATGCTTATGCTGTTTTAAGAGGATACAATATTATTGTTCTGACATAATTACACTTTTTTGCTTGTTTCCAAGACTGTTTAAATTCTTAATGATCATCCAGGTAGAAAGCAAAACATCTCACACTTAAAAAAAAGAAAAGAAAAAAGAATTTTATGTTGATCTTAAATTAGTTACTTACTTTCGAGCTCTGGAATAATCTTTATGTAGTGCATAGTTACTTTAAAATTTAAAGTGACCACGGTAAATGGGAGAAGAAAAATTTCAGTATACATTAGACAGAAAAATTCTTTTTCTTTCCTTGTGAATAACAGTTTGCCTTTTACTATTTGTTTGAACAGCATCCAGCACAACAGGACTTTGATCTAGCCTGAAGACACTGATTGTGGTCTGTTAGATTTCAAATATCATCTACAAATTCTCTATCAATACAGTTTCAGTTCCTGGAAACATGGTATTAACAGTATTGAAATAGTCCAGTACTCAGCTACAGCACAGGACCAATTTTTCACATCACTCCCCTTGGGATCATGGAAAACACGGCACCATAAGAAACTCACTTAAACTTGCAAGTTTTTTTCTATAGTCTCTCTTTTTTGTTGAGCACAGAAAAAGTAAAGTAGCAATGTGCAGAGCTAAATAACTTGACTAGAGTAAAAAAATTTTCCATTCAAACAAGATATGACAAGTCACACAGCTGTTAAGACCACAATACCACATTCTGTAAGTTTAATGTCTCACCAACTTATTGCCTTGTGCTTCACATATGTCAGAGAAACTATGCTGAAACCAGATTTCATATCTAAGAGAACTACTTTGGATTTCTTATTCCAGAAATATCATAGAAGTTAATAGTTTATATTATAATTTGCTATCTCACTTAATGCATAACATCTCAAACTGATTTCATTGTATTTTAGGTTTTATATTACATACGTAATAATATAACTACTTACTATACCTGACCACTATGATAAAGTTGGCAAAAATTACCTCAAATATTATCTGTGTGAGCAAAACACTTTTTTTTGCTAAACTTCATAAAGGCATTTAAAGGAATTGAGCAGCTAATTTTAATGACTGACATCTAACAAATACATTTTAGACAGAATCACCACAGTATTGACTTCCAGCTTGTGATGGTCACTTTAATCTTGCATGAGTCTGTGCATTACAATGTAAGATATGCAAACAGCAATATTACCAAAATTACATTACAGTTTTCTATTATAGGGTCAAAAATAATTTTCTTGCTAGCAAAAAAAGATGTCTAGAGAAGTCTTATGAGGGCATTTAATTTCTCTAGAAGCTATAATATTCATTAGAAGAGTAAGTCTTCTGCCTGAAGAATATTTACTATTTTAAAATTATTTATTCACACAATTCTGTCTGAAAAGCTAAGAGTTCAAGAAGAAAAGCTAACAAGAAACAGCATTGGCTTATATCTTGCTAGCAGAATGTGTGTGTTTCTTGGTATAACCCAAACTATTTACCCACAAACAATAGCTTTATTACACCACAAAACAAAGTGATATTTCCAGTGGAAAAAAAAGCAACGTGGAAAGTTCTTTGCATGAACATGCATTTATAACAATGAATATGATCCTGTAGGATTTACGAGAGAGGTATAGAGTTACTAGCTTCTAATTTCCGATTTCAATCTGCTGCTTTATTGTTTTAAACTGAGTTGCACAGAGGTAACACCTGACAGTGTCAGCAGACCAACAAGGGAGTCACTGTGATAACTCCATCTGATTAAACCACAGATTCTGCACAGCTTTTCCCATAGGTTTCTAGTTCACTACGGGTAGTGAAAGTCTGAAAGCCTGAACTCCAACATGCTGTCATTTTGCTTGTTACAAAAAACCCTCTCTACAAATTAAGGAAAACATCATAGCACCATATAAAAAAAAGGTGGGGAATGGGAATAGTGGAAGAGGGTTAAGCTTGGCAGTTGTTTAAAATACTAGAAGTTAACACTATTTTGCCTTTTACTTGTATGTCCATTATTATTTAGAGGAGATGCAAGGAGAGAGTGTCAAAGGAGTGGGGATTCTTTATGCTTTATACTGCAAGCTCAGAATTTTGTGCATTTCTTCAACAGTTCTACCACAATTGTTAGTATAGAATATACTATGAAAATGTAAGACATTGTATGTCTTAATTAGGCACAAATCAGATGTAATGCATCATCACTATATTTTATTACAGAAGAACAAACTTATGGGATCAAACAGAGTCTGTTTCAGACAGGAAAGAACCTCAAATGCACTGACCACATGTAACATCATGAAGTTATTTTAGACCTAGCAAGAGAAGATCTACAAAGGTAACTTACCTCATCTCATACAGCACAAAATCTCAAATGTTAGCTGCCAGTGAACCACTTTCTAAACGCAAGCATTCTTGTTTACGGTAGGCAATTAACAGAGTAGAAAAAATCAAAATTACTCACAGAGTCCTGGAGATGCAATAGCAAACTGTCTAAGACAGGAAATTCCAATGCAATATTATAAAACAAGTGGGAATAGACGTGCATGAAGTCAGGAACTGACAGGCCTCTGGATTACTGCAACTGTAGGAATCATGCTTGTGCATGCTGGGCTATAATTTATGAAACGGAGCCCAGGAAACAACCAATCGCTTTGCTTCTCCTAACAAGTCCAACTGGCTATGAAAAGCTGGAAATGCTGCACAGAACAATGAAGAGGAGCTATCCCACATATTAATCTGCTTATCTAGGATTGCCTTCTGTGTAGGGAGAGGGAAGCATGTAATAAGCAGAGGGGGAAAAAAAGAAAGAAAAATCACAGCTGCACTGTTAAAACAATGGAATACCTCTCATTAAACATGCAAATCTTCCATTGCAGTCAGATGGCTAGTACTGTAGTCAAAAATTTGTAGTATCAGCTAGAACATTTCAGAAGACCACCATCCTCCTTAATAGTGATTTTTTTTCCCAATATTGACAGAAAGCTACACAAATTGGATATATATTTCCTGTGCAGTTGTTTCACTGCTCTCCTTTTCTTAATTTAATATTACTCTAATTGTGGTATATCCTTCCATAAAAACTGATTAGAGTAAGATTTTTTTTTTTTTTTTTTTTTTTTTTTTTTGCAGATGACAGGTGTTCAGTCCATTAACAAGCAGCCGTTCCTGGAAAGCCATCTGCATGGTCCCAGGATTTAAGATTTAAAAGACCATCATTTTCAAGAGAGGCACAAGAGACTGTGTCATCAGTCAATAACCAAGACACGCTTCAAACAATATGAACAGACCAGAAATTACATACCAGAGCATATGGAGACAAAGTTGTCCTTCTGGGGAAATTCCATGGTTTCAAAATATAGGTTTGACCAATTTGAAATTAACATTACTGTCATGTTTTCTGCTAAATAACTTTTCTGAAGTTCTTCAGAGTAAGAAAAAATATTTTTTAAAAAAAATTAATGTTAAATAAGGATTTAATATTAAATAATATAAGAGTGTTTATCACTATGGTTTATTTTAATAAATAATTTAAATTAAAATTTATAGTTTCATCAAGTGAAAAATACAAAGGAATCTGTCAAAATAAGAAATTGGACCTCTCTAAACTATCTTGCTGTAAATGTGCCCATTGAATTCTCCATGTTGATAAATTTCTGTTAGCTAAACCAAAAAAAAATTATATAAAGAAATTATCTTTAACACATAAAAAAAATCTACAGTTTTTTAAGAGTTGTAGGCCTGTTTTTACAGAAATCGTAGTAATCCTAAATGAAAACATAAACTTCTCGGGGTGAATTAGTGTGAGTTTTACAAGAATGGAAATCACGTAGGTTTGGTTGCTCTATCCTTAAATCCGTTTTACATATAGTTATTCCTTACATCCCTTCCCTTTTCTTCTTCCCCTGATAATCCATGCCCTGAAATCTCCTTAGCAAAATGTATTTTATAAAACCTGCCCCTGTATTTGCTGTCACAATATCATATTCAACAAATTCTAGAGGTATTTTGCAGCCTTAAATACTTTTCCAGAGGTTATCTGGTAGCAGCAGATGACCATCTGAACCACCTTGTCCTGCTGGGCATCATTACTTGAATTAGAGAGATTCAGAAGCCTTTAATCTCAGAAATCAAGTCTTTTTGGATACCTAAGCAGTCTCTTCCCCAGGTTTACAGCCTACCGTAGTACTCATGTGATATTTCAATGTTGCATCCTTTTAAATGTGTCTTGCTTACAATGCAAAAAGGAAAAAGAAAAATACTGAAAATTAACAGTTTGTAAGAGATATTGAAAGTGATATTCAGTTATGTTTCTGCTACTTAGGAAAAAATCTCGATGTCCCACAATTTCTAAGCAACACATAAAATAAATAACTTTGTTCTGAGATTCTGCAGTTCAGCCACCTCCAAAAAACAGCATTTGTAAACCAAAAGGCATATAAATAGCATGCAAATAAAGAAAAGTAAAAATATATTTTTAAGGGGTGATACTAAACATTATACAATTTAACCTATCAAATTGAAAACATTCTAGCCACACCTATAGGATTCATACAAAATCTTCGCTTATCTATAGTCACTGGCAACCTTGTCACTAGCCCATATTCTATTTGACCAATAGTAGAAACACAATAGCTTCACAGACTGGGAACCTGAGTTCATTACCTTTGCAAGTCATGTCTCTGAATTGAAAAAGAAAACACTGTAAATTTCAATTTCAGCTCCCTGCTTCCAAAACATAAGGGAAATAAAGCAATTTGCAGATGGTTTCTTTCCAGGATGACTGAGGAATAGCGCCCTCCAAAGAAGAACATTTGCTAATGAAAGAGGTAAGTGAATATATATACACACGCTAAAGTGGTTTTTTACAGACTAATTCAAGTAGTGGTCTACCCTTCCTCCCCAAAAAGGCTTCATAATTGTCCCTTCTGTCCCACCATACATTGACACTATAAAAGGCTTTGAAGTTAGGAGGGGGAATGCCTCCCCTTTATCCCTACAAAAACATCATTTTTACACCTTTTTCTTCTTTTTGTGATTTTCCCAAGCAAAATATGAAGGTGCTAGCTCTAGGTCTCTCAATAAAGAAACCTACCAGAACTCTCAGATACACCCTCAAAGAGTTGCAATTTCTCCTTTTGCTTCTCAGGATCACAGATCATTTTCCCCAGTGCAGGATAAACACGTAGCCTGACACCCACACTCAGTGTTTTGAAAACAAAATCTACGGAGTATCGTAATAAATCGGTACCATTCCCTTAATTGCTGTATAACTCTGGACTGTATCAGTTTACTGCAGTTCAATTTAAAATCAAATAATTTACTGAAATAATATCTGCAGTTCAGAAAAGTCTTCACTGAATAACTGAATTGTCTGAGGTAAAGTAATACAGTTAATCCTTCAGTACTTAAGATAACATATCCTTTTTTTCTATCTTGTTAAATTATTCATCTCCATAATAGGAGTTTTCTGCATGTAATTCATTCTTTCTGTACTTGGCTGCCTTTCAGAACTTCCTGATTTATTGTGTTTCTGAGTCTGCCACACTGCCACACATCAACTTCACGTCTACTAATAAAGTCAACAGCCTCAAAAGTAATGCATTCCTCAGCCAGTTACGATTTTTTTAAATAGTTAACCCACAAATGATTTCTCTTTGTCAGTGTCTGAAACAATTTTGTTAGCTAAGAACTTTATTAAACAGTACAGCATACAGCCTAAAAGGAAAACATCAAGAAGAAACTTCAGCACTTGTCTGCCTGAAGGTTAGTCTTTCTGGCAGACTGAAGGGGAATCCCATTTTCATACATTAAAGTGTCTGGGCACAGTAGACTGAACTGGTTGGAAGAGGCAGGCACAGCCTAGCTATGAGTGAGGCAGCTTTTTAGATGAAGCTGGCTTTATGGAAAGTGCTGATGGAAGGCACTTAATTCTTCACCTCTCCTTAGCTAAGTTGGGACATGTGAAAAAAGGGCTACTTTTTTGTCAGTGGCAATTAGGTTGTCTAAAGGAAAAATGCAAGATTAAGTTAAAGTACTGGTTTTGACCAGGCCTGCCTTCCTCCATAGTAGCTGGTATGTGCCTATATTTTGGATTGGTCCTGAAAACAGTGTTGATAACACAGGCATATATCAGTTATTGCTGAACAGGGCTCACACAACATCAAGGCCCATCTGCTACTCACCCCAACCCACCAGTGAGGAGGCTAAGGGGACACAAGGAGTTGGAGGGGACACAAGGAGTTGGATGGGACACAGCTGGGATGGCTGACTCTCACTGACCCAAGGGATATCCCAGACCATATGGTGCTGTGCTCAGCATACAAACTGGGCAAGAAGAAGGAGGGTGAAGAAGGAGAAAGATGTTTGGAGTGATGGCTGTTACATTTGATGGGGCCTGCTCTCCTCGGGATGGCTGAACAAAGTGGCTTTCCCTGTTACACTGTCATAATCTTAATTCACAGGTTTTCTCAGTTTTGCTCTTCTGATTCTCTCTCCAAACCTAGTAGGGGGTGAGTGAGCAAACTTAGTTGCCAGCTGGGGTTAAACCATTACAGTTGCATTCCAATATATTTCAATTTTCTCAACACAATTTCAATCCCATTGTGGATTATGCTGCTCATCCCTTAGGTTTCACACTCCTTTATTCCTGCAGTTCCAAAAGTGTCTTGTAGATGACAAGGTGTATGTAAACTGAAACATCTGCAGACTTAATTGATCCTGCAAAAATAGCCATGCTTAGCTCTCCCAGGATTACCTACAATCCACGAAGTCCATACAGAAGTGATTGTTATCAGTTTCTCTGTAGGGACTAACTGTATAAGCTACAAAGTCACTCCTTGCAATGCACACATAAAATATATGGACAGATAGGCATATTGCTTTCACACTCTTCCCTAAAAACAGCAGCAAAATTCTACATGATAGGACATATTAATAATTGCAGATATGAACAATGTAAATAGAGATCTGTTTACTCATCTTATTAATCAGCAGATATAATCTGATAGTGAACACTACATGAAGAATAAGGTTGCTCTGACACTATTTGGAAATAAGCACTGCGTTCTGAGTTGAGGTATAAACAAAAATACAGTAGTTTAATAAACAAGTTGTTCACGTCTCCAGATGCTGATTTTATTTGATACAGCAGCAATGCCAACAAATACGGATCATAAAATAAAACTGCACTCTTTACAGTAGTTTGTGAAGGAAATCATTTGAACAGTACACAACGAAACATGGAAGATATGCAAGGAATGGAACACATGATCCATGAATACACATCCTACGTCAAAAGCAGAAGGACCTCATCTAGCATGTAACTCTATAGAGATTTAGTAAGACACTATGTAAAAGAATGTGAAACTCCAGCTTACAGTAAACACGGACAACCTTTAGTTCAGGTTACACTATGTGGTTACAAAAAACAAGCTGAAGAAACAGAGAACATGCATAGCAGATTTGTTGGGAAATAGCTAAATAAATAAACAAACCTATACACATATAGTCATTTAGGAACCCAACGACTCATCTGTCCAACTGGTTCAGATGCACATGAACAAGCTGCTGGTACTAGATGCAGAGTCAACAAGCAAATTCAATAGAAAAACAATATAAGCTATTTTAACTTCTCCTTGAATGGAGAATGGAGTTGTACAGTTCGGCTGTATTACTTGCACACCTTAAGCCTGCATAAAATAATGTTGTAAAAGAGAGAAAAATATAGAGGTTTTTTATAAGCATCATTTGCCTTTTAATAAAGCCTGTAGGGTTTGACTGAAATCTACAACTCATTTCACATACAAAGAACTGAAACACCCATACTCAATATAGCACCTATTAAAAATAGAGTGCAGAATTCCTATCAGTTTAAAACATGTTGAGGGAGACACAATATTAGGCAACTTTTTCCATAATCACTGACTGGAATGGAATTCCATCTTGAAGTCTTACTCCAAAGTTTAAGCCACAAGATACCCGTCTCCATTACTATGTACTGCAGTGAGTTACAGGTTATAAACTACACAAGAGGCCGTGAGGATATATAAACTGCAATTGTATATCTGTATGAAATGTAATTGTATGCATGTGGAGAGTCAGCTTTATGCTATCACAGTTGTATTACCCGTATCACAAAGCAGCAATGATGAAAGATTTTTAAATCTCACTTGTCCTCTGGAAAGCAGTCACATTTAGAGGAGAGAACCACAGACTCCAAAAGAATGAAAAGCCTTATGCTTAGATGCATCACAGATAAACTAAGAAAGCAGGCAACTTAAGTTCAGCACCTAGCAGAACAAATCTCCTCTCCACCCTGTTGACAAATCTCAAAAATACCCAGCTGGGGAAGCCTTACAAAGCTTTCATTTTCTTACTCCCAGAAAAATCTGATTGTACTAGGATTTGTTTGCTTGAGAACCAACCTAGGCACTAGAAAGTTTAGAAATGACAGCTCTGCAGTTGCACACAAAATTGATCCATTCAGTCCCAGCAGTAAGGAAGTTTGGAGTCCTCTGAGGAGATCACAACTCTGTTAGAAACTAGCAATAAAACTATAAATTCTGGCCTTTCCATCTACTGAGTACTAGATTTCAGAAATAGTTTTCTGCACAGGATTTGAAGGGAAGAAAATTATTTGTATGTAGCTTCCTAGGTTTATACTCAGAAAAAAATTGTGCATTCTATCTGCCTCTCTAAACCTACAGTGATGGTTGGGAAGAACCTATACTTGTTGGCTTATACAGCAGTATAAGCACTGAAACATAAAGTTAATTTAAAGACATTATTGAAAAGTCCAAGAACTTGGTAACCTGCTGGCGTGGATGGACCAGTGAGTCCAAGCACTGGTCCTCAAGAAGTGAGAATGAATACTGAACAATGAACCCTCCCATTATCTCTCTTCCTATATTAAACTGGGAGCATCAGGCTTTTCTTTCTTTGCCTCTAATTCAGAAAAATAGAAATATTCAAGCTACTTGTTTTATGTCGATCTCCTATAAATAGGGCCAGGTGCAAAACATTGGGAAAGATTAAACCAGCATGCTTTCTGCCTAGTGCAATTCCCAGAGGTGCCATGAGTCAGGAGATCCAAGCATAGTGATATTAACACCAGAAGGAAAAAAAAAAACAAAACAAAAACAACACAAGTACTTTGTGAGATGTCCACCAAGTCACTTGGAGAGGGAAAAGAGAAGTGCAAGGCTGTAAAGAAGAAAGTAAAGTTACAATGTCAATGGAGAAGAGGAGGGGAAAAAAAAAACAGACTGCACTTTACCTTTTCTAGGAGCCCTACAGTGGTAGCGACAGATCTCTGTGGGACTGACTCTTGCCCCAGTCTTCCCTCTCTCCCTCTCCGGCAGTTTCAGATGTTCTCAGTGAAGCAACAGCTGTCACTCTGGCAGCAGCAGTGTGAACCCAGCTGACTGAGTTTATACGTGCAGTTATTTTAGCACATGGCCTTTTTCTTTGTTCTCAGGAAAAAAATCTGGTAATTAAATACTTTGGATAGCTCAGCTAGATCTGGATAATATTTGACTGAGTAGAGGAAAAAAAAGGCCTAAACAAAACAGTTCTTTCAGTCGTGGTATTCTTTTTCTCAAACAACTGCCGTGAACAAGGGCGGAAGAGATTTAAGAGGAAGAGTTTTATTTATCGTGGGAAATATTAGGCAATCAAGTTGTAAGCACAGCAGGTCACACTGTTGGTTGCAAAATATCTACTGAAATTAATTGTCTTAAGAATATGAAATAGTTTTTAAGAACTAACAGAGTCATCTTTAGACTGCAATCAAATCATATAAGCCTGTGACAGGGAAAACAATGCTGGCTTTTCCTTTCAGCCTCTCTTTTCTGTCGCTCTGCTCATAGCAAGCAATAGCCTGGAACCTGAGTCATGGTTTAAGGCACATTTCTCCTCAATTTATCCTCCTTTAAAGCCATCACAGTCTACTCCCTGTCTAGACATAGATCATCCACAGCCTTTTCTAGTCAGAGGTTCTCACCTCTACATGAGTTGAAAAGTTTGGAGAGAAGGCTTGAACATCCTGTGTCCTCTTACCTTTATCCCAAACAGAGGCCATGTCTTTCTCCCTTCATAAATAAGTTTTGATAAATTCATAAATATCACCACCTTGAGTACTGTATGTGGTTCTGGACCCAATTTGAGGATCTTAAGGCATTCAAAACCATCCAGAGGAGAGCAACAAAGCTGGTGAGAGGGCCAGAAGGAATGTCCTACAAGGAACAGCTGAGGACTTCAGGCTTGTCTGGTTTAGAGACAAGGAGACTAAGGACTCCTTGGGTGTGACCTCATTACTATTACACATTCCTGAGGAGGGGAAGTGGAGAGGCAGGTGCTGATCTCTTCTCCCAGGTATACAGAGAGGCTGTGAGTCTTCCTCTTTGGAGATATTCAAAAGCCATCCGGACACATTCCTAGTAATGTGCTCTGGGGGACCCTGATTGAGCAGGGATGTAGGACGAGGTGACCTCCAGTGGTCTCTTCCAATCCTACCAATTCTGTGATTCTGTAAGGTGTGGTAATGGTTCAAAGCTGAGCCAGGATAGGTTTAGACTGTACATCAGTAAGCATTTCATCAGCAAGATATGGGTCAAATCCTGGAATAGGCTTCCTTAAGAGTTGGTTGATGCCTCCAAACTGTGAGTATTTAAGAGGTGTTTGGACAATGTTCTTAACAACATGCTGTAGCTTTTGGTCAGCCCTGCAGCAGTCATGCAGTTGGACTGGATGCTTGTTCACACAATCATTTAGGTTCGAAAAGACCTCTGAGATCATCACTATGACTAAACACCATCATGTCAACAAGACCATGGGACTAAGTGCCACGTCCAATCTTTTCTTAAACACCTCCAAGACAGTGACTCGACTACCCCCTGGGCCAGGGGTCCTCAAGCTACGGCCCACGGGCCAGATACGGCCCCCCAGGGTCCTCAATCCGCCCCACTGGTATTTACAGAAACCCCCCTGCCCCCCTGCCAACTCGGGAAAATCGCCAGAGCCCGGGCAGCAAAGTTCCTTCAGTCCCTTCTGGCCACCCTTTCTGGACTGCGCGGCCAGGCTGAGAAGGGGGTCGGCAGCATTAGTGAGGTGGGCGGCTCCCCTGTCTCTCCCTCCCTCCCTCCAGCTCCCAGACAGGACAAGCAAGCCAGCACCAGTGGGAAGCACGCGCACCATCATGTCAAAAAAAAGAAAAATTGACTCCCAGTGCAGGGTATTCCAAGCAAAGTGGACTTCTGATTATTTTTTCACGGAGTACAAAGAAAGAGCTGTTTGTCTGATATGCCAGAGTTCAGTGTCTGTGTTCAAGGAATAAAATTCATTTTTTTCCAAACTATAGTCTGGCCCCCGACAGTGTCTAAGGAAGAGTGAACCGGCCCTCTGTTTAAAAAGTTTGAGGGCCCCTGCCCTGGGCAGTCTATTCTAATATTTAATCACCCTTTCAGTGAAGAAATTCCTCCTAACGTCCAACCTAAACCTCTCCTGGCACAGCTTAAGACTATGTCCTCTTATCATGTCACGTTACCTGGGAGAAGAGGTCAACCCCCACCCAGATAAAATCTCCTTTCAGGTAGTTGTAGAGAGTGATAAGATCACTCCTGAGCTTTCTTTTGTCCAGACTAAACAACCCCAGCTGCCTCAGCTGCTTCTCCTATGACTTACCCTCCTGACCCTTCACCAGCTCTGTTGCCCTTCTCTGGACATGATCCAGCACCTCAGTGTCCTTCCTGAATTGAGGGACCTACAACTGGACAGAGGACTCAAGGTGTGGCCTCACCAGTCCCAGAGGGACAATCACTTCCCTGGCCCTGGTGGCCACACTATTGCTGATCCAAGCCAGGATTGCACTGGTCTTCTTGGCCACCTGGGCACACTGCTGGCTCATGTTCAGCCACTGTCAACCAGCAAGTGGTGGATGAGCAATGCACTGAGCCAAAGTTGGCATCATGGATCATAACTCCCAATTAATTCTTTTCTTCCATTATTAAGTCACATTTTGACTCCACATAAACCTTCAGTACTTATAGGAACTTGCTAGAAAGAAGTCCACAGCTTAACTACAGCCTGCTAAAAACCACATCCTTTAGTTCAAAACATGGTACCTTCCCCCCAAATTCAACTGATGATTCCCAGATTTTGTACTTGAAAATGCAACAAATAATCTTTCTTTATTCTTCTTCTCTCTCATTATGTTGTAGACACCAACTCTACCCCTACACCATCTCTTCTCCAGGCTGAAGATTGCTGATCTGTTTATTCATTTCTCATGTGGAAGCCTCCCAATATTCTTTATATGTCTACACCACCATCTATATTGGCATAACAATATCATTTTCATAGTAAATTGCTATATATCCTAGACTGACAGCAAATGTTCTACTTGTCAAACAACTGTCACATCTCTTAATTGGACTCTCTGCAAAACTGAAAGAGATTTCCAGCATTGTTCATTCTCATTCTCTTCTCTCTTTTATTAGAGTGGGACAGACAAAAACAGGACACACCTTCTCCTATAGTAATAAAATAACAGAAAAGCCTCTTACTGCATTGTATATCTCAGGATTTTTGATTTATACTAAAGGACTGGAAATATGAATCATGGTTAGAAGGACTTTCTAGCTGAAAGTCACTTTCAGAAATTTCATGTATTTATCTTTTTAAGCTTGAATTAAGTAATTTACAAGCTACTTCATTATTTTTAGTATTGTTGCTGAATCTGATCTTTTAGTAGGTACCAATTTTCAGTACTTTTATTATTTTTCCCTGTTTGTGTAAGTTGTTTTGGCAGGCAAGGTAGTAGCCTTACTAGTTGTCTTCCTTGTGCTATCAATTTCTCAACCACCCTTATGATCAGCTTTGTTTTCAAAGGTTATTAAATTCTTCAAAGGTTATTAAGGTTATTCCTGGATTCAGTGTTGTTCATTTTTAGAGACAGTGCAGTAGCTATACTGTTGGAAAAGTACTGTATTTCCTGAGATTTAGTTCCGTCATCATTGGAACTGAAATCTGTTCATCTTCAGAGACAGAATAATGACGAGTTTTGGTTTCACTGTCACACACAATAAGAACTTGACCTTTGCATTTGAGCACAGATCGAGTGGGAGAAATTAGTCTTCAGGGCATCTGTGTAATCAGGCCCTATATGAAATCTGAAGCTTTAGTAGTAAGGGAGACCATTGTCTAAGTCTGGTATTAAACCTTTAACCCCATTTCCCATCCAAAAGCAAGATAAGGTATTTGACAGCAGACGCTGAAAGTGCAGGGACTAGTCTGACCTTTATAGAGTTGGGTGAGTGCAAGAATTACTGGTTCAGACTCTGTTATTTGAAATCAAAAAGCAAACAAGATAAGAGACGTGATGAAAACCCTTTCAATTTCACATAAATTACACAAAACATTCAACTCAATTTAAGACCATAAATTCACACACATTAATTAAAAAAAATTATAAGCTGTTTGTTAAGAATCAGCTGCCACTTAAAATAGTTCTTTGGCCTTTAAGACCATATATCTAGCTAAACTGTGTAAGATTGCATCTCCCCATTGCAAATTCTCTCTTCTAGGTAAATATATGCAAATAGTTTCTCTTACTTAAAAAAGTTATGGTGCATTTCCTTTTGTACATGTTATAGCTTCATGTGAGAAAAGCGCTTAAGATAAATTCCCATGAAATTGTTGCTAATTATGTTCTGCCGGATCTCTGAAGCAAAGATGAAACATTCTAGAAGACAAAGTATACATTCCAATTTAATGTTTCCTTGCAGCATCATTACTTGGAGATGAAGAGAAAGAAATCTTCACATTGAAAAGTTATCACAGTATCAATAACATTCTGGACTTTTTTTTAATATCTATTCATTCTGAGACAACTCCTCTCAAGACACTACATATCTAAAGGATGGAGAATGATATAATTGACAATTTTTGTGTTTGCAAAGTAAAATAACCTGACCTCCAGGCTGAAAATATATTTCAGAGCCAAATCAAGTGCTCAAAATTTAAAAGCAGTTCAGCAGAATCCTGCAGCTGTCATTCATATACAGATATTTAGTCAGTGAACAGGAAAGAGCAATAGACTACAAAATTAGACCCTGTGTAAAGTTGCAAACAAGCCAAAGCATCAAAATTATCTTTTAGGTGACCTAAAGTTTTTGGACTTACTGGGTTTGTGGGGCCAGGTTTTGGTAGCAAAAGGCTACAGGGTTGGCTTCTGTAAGAACATGACAGAAACTTTCCCATGTCCCACAGAATCAATGCCAGCCAGCTCTAAGATAGACCTGCCACTAGCCAAGACTGTGCCTGTCAGCCCTGGTGATAGCACCTCTGGGATAATGTATTTAAGAAGGGGGAAAAAAACCTGCACAACAACAGCTGGAAGAGAGGATCAAGACATGACGGAGAAACAGCTCTGCAGACACCAAGGTCAGTGGAGAAGGAAGGGCAGGAGGTGCCTGAGGCACCAGAGCTGAGGCACCCCTGCAGCCTGTGGTGCAGACCATGGTGAGGAAGCTGTGCCCCTGCAGCCTGTGGAGGGCCACAGCTGAGCAGAGGGCCCCACACCAGAGCAGGTGGATGCCTGAAGGAGCCTGTGACTCCGTGGTAAGCTCATTCTGGAGAAGGCTCCAAGCAGGACCTGAGACCCTGAGGAGAGAGGAGCCCACCCTGGAGCAGCTTTGCTGGCAGGACTTGTGACTCCATGGGGAAAACATGCTGAAGCAGTCTGTTCCTGATGGTATGTGGTAGGAGGAACACAAGCTGGAACAGTTCATGAAGAACTGCAGCCCCACAGGAGGGACCCATGATGGAGCAGGAGAGGGTGAGAAGAAAGGAGCAGCAGAGACAACATGACAAAATGAGTACAGTTCCCATTGCCCGTTCCCCATGCATCACTGCCAGAGAGGCAAATCTGGAGCGAAGTCTAACACAGGAAGAAGGGAGAAGTGGCAGAAAGGTGGTTTAAATTTTTTGTTTCCCATTAGCCTACTCTGATTTGACCACTAATAAATTAAATTAATTTTACTCAAGTTGAGTCTGTTTTGTCTGTGGCAGTAATTGCTGAGTTATCTCTCCTTGATTTTATCTCAATGCACAAAACTTTAGTTATATTTTCTATCCCTGTACAGTCAAGGAGGGTGCAACAGCACAGCTTTGCTGGGCACCTGGCTTCCAACCAAGGTCAACCCACCCACTAAAGTGGAAAAGTATATAAAGTAACAGAGAGTAACTTATCATGAAGATTATGCACTTAAGCTGAGCAGCAGCCATATGGCCTTGACTGGCTCCTTATCTTTCCTCCTAACACAGGAAACATATTACTACATACACACAGACACAGAAATAATAGAGATTACTATAATTTCTAGTCAATATGAGGAGAAATTTTCATACTATTCCATGACTGTTAATTATCTTGTAAAACAAAACATCAATTTCATTAATCTCTGACATGCTCAACCATCTTTTTGAAGCTTGTTTTGTATAGTAGCAAGGGAAAATAGAGAGTGACAAATAGGTAGCTTAGGCAACCAGTGTCCACCCCCTGAGCTTCCAGGAATGAAGTTGTACTTTTGAAAATCCAAATACTATGGCCACTTTTGAAATAAAGTTACCAAAAAAAAAAAATTAATTCAGTGTTCTGTGTTTCTAAGAAAGACATATTTATAGAGCAAACTGCTGAACCATATTAAGTTTTATGATAATTTGTGAAAAGTATCTGAGTTATCTGATAAATTCCATATTACAGTTCGAAGCAGTTGATGGTTCACTAGAAATCACATTTCCCATAAAGCATATTGCAAGCCACAAGTAAGGGCTTGCAAAGCATCCACTAGGACCTCCTAGCATATTCAACCAGCAACAAAAATAAATAAATCATCTCATCCAATTGAAGAGCAGCATGTTGGTGTGCCAACAGCATTCTATAGGCTCAGCCAGTCATAAGCCAAAACCAGTTTGTGGTCACATCTGTGTATCCTAAAAAGCTAACAATATGACAACTTAATGAAAAAATTGGCACAAAATGTGCAAGCTGTCAAATGTCAGAATGAATGTTAAATTGCTTTTAGAAAAGAACAGAGTAAAAACTGGAAGTTATAGTACAACTTTATTTTCTCATCTCTTCAGTTCTGGCCACTCAGTAATTAAGAAGATACAGCATAAATTGGAAATAGGAAAGGGTTGCCATAGAGCTCAGAGGTGCTGAGAAACCTAGATATAGAAAGTGGTTAGAGTAATCATGATATAAGCTCCCTTTGGAAAACAGAAAACATATTTGTTCAAAAAAAAAAAAAAAAAAAAAAAAAAAAAAAAAAAAAAAAAAAAAAAAAGCAAACAACCAACCAGTGGACATGTACTGAAATTAAAAGGCAACAAACACAAAAATTTAGTTTGTGATTTGTTATGACGTATTGACGTATTCAAAGTTAAGTGCTTAGATTCATAGAATATCCTGAGTCGGAAGGGACACAAAAGGATCATTAAGTCCAGCTCCTGGACTTGATGATCCTTTTACAGTCACATGATGTGATTTTTAGGGCTGTCCTGTGCAGGGCCACAGGACACTCATGGACCTACACAGCACAACCCCAAAAATCACAACCTGTGCCTGAAAGTGTTGCCAAAAAGGCTCTTGAACTCTGTCAGGTTTGGTGCTTTAACCCCTTCCCTGGGGACCCTGTTCCAGCACCCAACAACCCCCCTGGAAAAACGTTTTTCCTAATATTCAATCTAAACCTCCCCTAACTGAACTTCATGCTGCTGCCCCAGGTCACCAGAGAGAAGAGATCCAGTGCCCGCCCCTCTTTTGGACACTCTATTACCTTTATATCCTTCTTATATTGTAGTGCACTGAAGTGCACACAATATTCAAGGTGAGGCCACCCCAGTGCAGAGCAGAGTGGAATAATCCCCTCCCTCAACTGGCTGGTGATCATTTGCCTGATGTCCCACAGGACACGGTTGGCCCTCCTGGCTGCCAGGGCACTGCTGACTCATATTCATCTTGTCCTCGACCAGGACTCCCAGGTCCCTTTCTACAAGGCTGCTCTCCACCATCTCATTTCCCAATTTGTACAAAGTTAAAGATGTATAAATATCAATAAAGTTATTCTATGTCCAATGTAAAAGTTTTAATTACTTTCCATTTCTCATATTCAAGAAAATGGCCCTTCAAGCTATATCCTGGTAAGAAAAAGATTTCCTTTACACATAAACCACAACATAATAAATTGGATTGGGAGTCCCTTGGTTAATATCTTTAATTTCTGGTACAGAATACTAGTTTTTTTCATTGGCACTACCTGTTCTTTAAAAAAGAATAGGCAAAATCATCAGTGTTGAAATGTGTCTGGGTATTTATTTGAGATTAATATCTTAACCTTCTACGGTGACACAATGGAAGAGCACTGTATCTTTTCCTCTTTTAAAAGAATATTGTTCAAGTCACTTGACAACAGAAACGTTAGTCTATATTCTAGCCTATTGACCTTTAAAGTGTATTTATTTGACAAGCGGGCACTTTCAATATGTATGGATTTGGTACTAGACACATTCTAGCATAATTCCTGTTTACATAATACATATGATGGAGTTCAGGAGCTATTAAAAAAAAAAAGAAAAAAAAAAGAAAAAACACATAACCTTACAAAGTAGCCTTTGTCAATGGCTGAACCACAGCTTTCCAGTCACTGAGTTTCCTATGTCCTACCTTAATGCCAGCAAACATCAGCACAAAGAAGTGCTTCATTCTCCCAGGCTAACAATGAACTGGAAAAGGTACCACTTTTTTGAACCTATTCTTTTTCCTCCAAAGGACTTAACAGCTGAAACCTGTCTTGCCCTGATAAAACAATGTAAGCATGCATTGGAGATAGGGTTTGAGAGATCAATACCATCTAAGTGATTAATACAGTAGGGCACCTAAAGAAAGAGATACTTATTTATACCTAATTTTATTTATAAATAAAATATTGTTCTATGAAAATTATCTACAAACTTTAGGGACAAACTTTTAAATGCTTTTAAGGAGTGCATTAGTCACTATCTTTATTGCTGAAGGATCTACAAAATTTCAATGTGAGAGACATTTTATATTGAATCATACTAACAAGCCATGCAGCAGGAGAGGGAAAAGACTTATGTTTCATTAGAGTAAGGAACCTAGTTAGTCCACTACAGAAGCAACACTTAACCTAAGTAAAACAGTTCTTGGTTTAATTAAGGATAATGGCTGACTGTCTCCTGAGCAAGAAAAAGATAAGCTTCAAGAAAAAAGACTACAAGTTCATAGTTTTCAAGTACTGCTTCACACTGATTTTAAGATTCTGACTGAAAAGGCCACTGCAATGACTTTGCAAGCATTTTTAGTAGTTACCTTTTTTCTACTAGTATAATAAATAATCGACCTCTAAATTCTAATCCAGATTTGTCTGGATTTGATTTCTAATTGATTTAATCTATTATGCTTCATAATGATGAAGTTGTCTCTTAAATTACCCTGAATGTTATGCAGTTCTTTTGTTAGGGACATAATTACAACTAATCAGTAAATTAAAAAGACGTGTCCTGAAGGAAACCATAACATTCAGGCATAGTAGATGAAAATTCTCAATTTTAACATAATACAGGAGACAAACCTTTTTTTGAAACTTCAAAGAACACACACTTAAATCTTTCAGACAATCCAGACTGAAGTCAAAGAATCTGTAATTGTTGAAACTTGACAGCCCTTGCTTATGCTTACGTTAGGATTTCTAAGTTTGTTTGCCAAGAAAGGAGTTAACCAATGCAAAAATTAGGTAACAGTTATAAAGAAATACAGTCACTGAAGACAGAAGTGTTCAGAGCAAAGAGGAAGGGTGAAATAATTCAAGACACTGCAGTCACAGAAGCAAAGCCAGTCTGGGCTTTTAAGATGAGGGAGACAAAGAATCCCTTGGGTGAAAACAGCAGACTTTTTGCAAGGAGAGAGATGCAACATGATAGAAACAGCTGTAGCTGATACAAGTTTTGATGCCTGGACATCAGCCTGGAAGAATATGGATCCTACTGCTATGAGGCTCTGGGTAAAAGCTTACCTATTAAATAAAAGAAATGCAGTTGGAAACAAAACTTGGAAATATGCTTTTGTGCTTTTCAAGAGGCGTGGCATGGCACATATTGGAGGGTTGGCAGCCCTGCAAAGGCAATTGAAACATACTGCATGGTGCCAATTCATTTTGATTCTCAGGTAACTGCGCCAAGCAAAGGAAAACAAATGTCTCAGTAAAACCCCACAGGATGATTAATGTAAGGCATTTCAAGCGCTACTGGCAGTGTGTGTGTGTAAGATAAAAAAACCCAAACATTATGCTTCTTTACCATCTAGGGCAATGCCTCTGAAGAACTTCTTGCAGAGTCAGGACAGCCTACAGCAAAACTATTGTTTTCACAGGCCTATATCCAGGTGCCAGGCCCCCAAAGATATATTGACTCTTTAGAAGGGGCACAATATTTTCAAAGCTCCCTAGAGGAAGAAGATACAACAAAATACCAAAAATAAGAAGTTTCAGCAGCACTGAACAGAAAAGAACTGCACTAAACATCAGGAGCTTTCTAAGATCCTCCCAAAGCACAGGCAATGAAATAGGCTCATGAAAGAAGCATCATCGAGGACCGAGAGGGAAAGAGAAGGTGGAATAGGGTGCACAAAAAGGAAAAAAAAGTCTACATTACCAAAAGATTCTATGAGCTTTGGTAATAATACAACATACTTTAAAGAACTACTAAAACATATGAACAAATCCTGTGCAGTTTGTTTTTCATATACAGATCATCCTAGTAATACTTCTGTCATACAAAAATGAACCAAAAATTGCTATTGTCATATTGTTTGAACTCCTACCTGTAATAAAATCATTCTCACACATTTCCTGCAAAAGAACGGTAATTAGAAGCTTTTTGATTTTTGTTTGTTGACAAGAATTTGTAATCATCAGTTACAATTAGAACTGACAAAATCTTTAGAGCTTTTTGAACAAAGAAGATAGCGCCCTGGTCAAGACTCCAGGAACATGCATTGTATTTTCTACATGATAGCACACCTATTCTCCATACATTTTTGAGGCAGCTATAGAGTATCAGCAAAACATGACCATATGTTCCCACAGACACCAACAGCCAACTATGAAAAATAAACGGTGACAAAATTCCTAATTTAACCTACTAGTTGTATCTCCCAAAAATAAAATAAATAAAAGGACTTCACAAAACCAGGATAACAATTAGTACCTGTTAAGCTCTTAAGGTAGTCTGAGAAAATACCCATACTACTACACTGAATGGAAATGAAACAGAATTCTAAAATGGAATCCAAAATAGAAGATTATCTCTACTCATGGAGACATTGCAGACGCAGATTATCCATCACTCTCATTCTTGAAACCCACAGCAGTTAACCACAATTTAAATTAAAGCACAGTATTGTAAAATAAGCATACTTACAGAAAATGTTGTCTACAATATACAAAGGCAAATACTAACAAGACTAAAAGCATTCTTGATGACATCTTATTATTTCCACTTCCCTTGTGTTCTTTAGGTAGAGAAATGCATGCGATATTGGGTAACAGAACGCCAAATGATTCTTTTATTATTTAATGCAAATTAATAATCCTTTAAAAAGTAGCATGAAAGATCCTTTCCTGCCTCCTGAGAACATGTTAGCTTTCAGCAGTTGTTCACAGAGAACTTTTCCCTCCCACAGTTTTGTATTTCATTTTGGCAAAGACAGAAGCGTGTCCTCAGTAGAAGACAACTCAGCCAACTGCAAGCCTTCAAAGAAGTCTATGAAAAGAAAGACAATGGGCTTTCCTATTCCCCAATAAACCCCTAGTTACTCACACAAAGGCGTCACTGCTTTGCAAGTTTTCTACTAATTTAACGTTCATTAAATAGAAAGAATATCAACTCAGCTAGTATCATCACTGATTCTTTTTGATTACCCTCTTGTGCATTATTTTAATTTTTGTTGTTCATATGTTCAGGTTTTAAGCTGAATGAAACCATATTAAGTACTAACAGTGCCAGATGATTCCCACATGACTTTAACAGGCATCTCGACAGCCAGAAAAGGTTCTAACTCCTTCCATTAATATTACTCCACTGATTTTGTCCAGACAATACATCATCTCATGGCTCACCTTTCTCCACACACCTGTTTTTGCCCCCCCCTTTTTGTATTAGCCTCAACAATTTCACTTATTCTGCTAAATTAGCATAACCACAGAATCATTAATGTTGGAAAAGACCTCCAAAATCATCAAGTGCAACCTTTGACCAAACACCATCATGTCAACTAGATCATAGCAGTAAGTGCCACATCCGGATGATTCTTGAACACCTCCAGGAATGGTGACTTCACAACCTCCCTGGGCAGCCCCTTCCAATGCTCAACAACCCTTTCAATGAAGAAATTCTGTCTGATGTCCAACCTGAACCACCACTGGCGCAGCTTGAGGGCACTTCCTCTTGTCTTGTCTTTGGTTGAATGGAAGAAGAGGCCAGACTCCTCTGGGCTGCAACTTCCTTTCAGGTAGTTGTAGAGAGTGATACGGTCACCCCTGAGCTTTCTTTTCTCCAGGCTAAACAACCCCATCGTGCTCAGCCTCTCTCCACCTGACTTACTCTCTAGGCACTTCTGCAGTTTTGTTGACCTAATGGTCTTGTGCAGTGTTTCAAGATAACACTTAGAAGGTCTTACTACACAGAATCATACTGGGACAACAGGTTTCACATGAATCAAGTTAGGAAATGGAATTCTGGAGGTCGTACACAGAGTCTGGTCCTTACTCTGGTAACAGGCAGCATCAGAAAAAAAATGTGACAAAAGATGAGTCTTTGCAATATTACAGTGAGGCAATGTCCAGCAAAGTGATAACCATATTAGGGCAAGAAATAAATGTATGAGAAGCTGAAGACATCATCTTAAAGCTTTCAGTGACAGAAGTCTTATGGCAGATGTTTGTGTTAATAGTGGCTGTTGAGTAAAGACAGTAATATATATTATAAAACCTTTCAGACCAGAAGGTCATCCCTTGGAGGCTATGTGTTCAAAAAGCACCTAAAATCTTTCATAAAGTTCATAAACCTGGGCTGATTCCCAATTTTTGTCTTTCTCCTCGATATGGAACATGTAGATAGCATTCGTCCTCCATTGCTCAATACTTAAGACAGCTTCTACTTTGTGCTAAGCCTTTAGACTGGTCAGTAGTATTGTTTAAATGTGCTTTTATCTAGTCATTGAGACAACTTACCTATACCAATAGTGGTGGTTGCTGTACCCGGATATACCCGTGACATACTGCAGCATCATTATCAAGATGCCTCACACAAACAGGCACTAGGGTAATTCCTTTGTCCAGGCTGAATGGCAGCAGACAATATTCTTCTTTACTTTCAAAACAAAAATAAAAATAAAGAAGGGTGAAATTTGTCAGGTAACACAAGAGAGATAATGCAAAAAAGAAAAATCCACATGCTCTTTTTGTTTAGCAATCAATGGCATCACACATGTGTCTCTTCTAGAACACTTCAAGCAGCATCACACTAGTTTTTGCAGCTCTTAAGTGTCAGTAAAGTACCCCATGAGACAAGGCTTCAGGGCAAAATTTTGATTATGTCCTTTGTACCATTATTCATTCATCTTCTTATTGATTAATGTCTATGCAGAGCAAAAAAATTTAAATTCTTTACTATGTCATTGTCCTCTCCGGGTAAGTTAGCCTTGTCTCTGCTTTGACCCCCAGTTTATCAGAAATAATAAGTAAAGGAAAAAAAATATTTTTTCTTCTGCATGTTAGATTTATCATTCAAAAATTTTCGAAGCCAATGTCTCTCCTGCCTCCTTGACTGCTTAATGCTCCTACTCAAGGAGTTAAAAGTTTTATATAAATATTTATCCAAAGTTTGATTTTTTTTTTTTTACTTCCCTTCAGTTACTTCATGGCTGGGTACCCCTCTTATCATGATTTCTGTGTCAAGTTGTTTTTCCCCTATCTTGACCAAAATCTTTTTTTGAATGTTTGTCACAGAACTCCTTGTATAGATAAATATTGAGAAACAGAGAGAATTTTAGACTACAACATTTCTTTTCAAGCCTTTCATTTTCTCTAGGTGTATTTCTAGGGTTATAACCCATCATACCACTCTTTCAGAGATAGCAGAATCTTTTCTCATAACTCATCCATGATTAACACTTCCTTTCTTTAAACATGCGTTTGCAGGTCAATTTTACCAAGCTTTTTGCTACTTAAATATACAAGTAAGCTCATCAAAATTATATCCAAGACAATAATTTGGAAACTTATATTTGGATTAATGAGCTGTTCAAAAATTTCTGGTCAGATATCCTGGATGAGGAGATAGCCCTATAGTTGCATATAACGATTCCCAACCTAAGTGAGACTAATTAGCTTGCTAAGCTTTCTCTGTCATTCCAACCTTGAATTTAAATTTCATTTTCGTTGTTTCACAGAATAGTTTTCCCATTAACAGGAATCTGAAAAAAATTGACAAAATCAGGTGAAAAGTACAGAAAACTACTGCAATACTTGGTAGCGAATTTACCCTGAGAGTGCAAGCTTGACTACCAATTGAATTTAAAGGGAGGGAGGGGGGAAAAGTAGTATTTTATGCCAATATGATAAAACTGATATTACATCTAACAGTATTTTAATCTAACGTGGAATAAGTGTCTAAACAAAGGTGTTTTCTTAGTAGAAGCCATGTAAGAATATTATCTCCATGTTGCAGTGTTTTTTAAATAAAAATTATAAATTTTAATTTGATTAAATAAAGCTTAATAGGTGGATAAAGATAACTTCTTCAGATGTTATGAACTAAGCTTATTTTTGTCTTTCCTTACACACTTTGCATTGAAATAGATTAAAACTCTTTTTATTTTGGTTCAATTTCCTGACATCACAGGAACTAAAACCTGCCAAAAATTTTATTTATGCTGTTAAATACCTATAAAATGAGCATATAGGTAGCCTAGAATAAATAATTACTTATTTTAAATTAGTTAATAGTTTGCAAATATTTTGAGTATAGTCACATAGAATACCAAGCAAATATGCAGAATATTTTGGGAAATCAGGCAGTAAAAAAGGGTGCCCAGCACAAATCTGGACTCCTTTATTTTTCTTTCCTAACCATAAGAAAGTGAGTACTATCATGATAAACACAACAGTACTATTCCACATTCAGTTAATGTGCTCATCATCACAAATTAGTAGATGAACCTGGCTACAGGAAAACATGGCCTTATGTCCACCTGCATCCCACACCAGAGCAGGCAGATGCCTAAAGGAGGATTTGAATGGGAAGCCCACACTGGAGCAGGCTCCTGGCAAGACTCGTGGCCCCATGGGGAGAGGAGCCCACACTGCAGCAGGTTTACTGGCAGGACCTGGGTGGACCCACTTTGGAGCAGCCTGTTTTCCTTAAGGACTGCATCCTGTGGGAGGGACACACACTGGAGCAGTTTGTGGAGAACTGCATCCCTGTAGGAGAGGAGACTGACACTGGAGAAGTTCATGAAGGACTGTCTCTTGTGGGTGGGACACCATGATGGAGCAGTGGAAGAGTGAGAAGAGGAAGGAGTGTCAGAGACAACGTGTGATGAACTGATCACAACTGCCACTGGCTGTCCCCTTGCACCACTGGGAGAGAGGGGGTAGAGAATTCAGGAGTAAAGTTGGGCCCTTAAAGAAGGGAAGTGGGGGCAAGGTGCTTTAAGATTTGGTTTTTATTTTTCTCATTGTCCTACTTTGATCTGATTGGTGATAAATTAATATAATTTCCTTGAGTCAAGACTGTTTTGCTCACAATGGCAATTGGTGAATGCTCTGTCCCTGACCTTATCTCTCTTTCGTTGTTTGTTCTCTTCATTACCCAGCAGAGAAGAGGGGGTGACAGAGCAGCTTTGGTGGGCATCAGACAACCAGGCAGGGTCAACCCACCACACGTCTCCTTGCCCCAGAGTGGGAAAAAATAAACTGAATTTGCCAGAAAAACAGCCTTTTTGTTTATCTGCCTCACAATCTACCATGCTCTGTTTCTAAGGAGATAAATGGGCTGAGTTTTTCTGTTTAATACTAGTGTAGAAATTCAGGAAACACATACTGGGTTTAGGAAATGTTTTGTAGACAGCAACTTAAAATAACCTAAGAATAGCTGTGTATTTCTGTTCACCTGAATTACTTGTTTAAAGTAAGTTTATAGATGAGGTAAGTTTGTGCACTCTTTACATCTGCAGATCGAAGAGGTTACTAGCTGAGGCTTAAGCACCTGATGTGACACCTTAAGAAGCAGGCACCTCACTCAAAAACATGCCAGGCATACTGCATTGTGTTCTGCAAAGGTGTGGTGGGCAGCACATTACAAACATCTCACTCCTTTGCTGCTTAGATAGTCCAAGATCAGTTGTGTTTATTAGTTTTCGTTCACCAGGACCCATGCTAATTCAACTCAGAGCATCTGCTCCTCTACCTAGTTTTGCTTCTTTTTGTTAAAGGAAGGCTTATTAAATTGAAGAGCTGCTCACAAATCTGGGGCTTCAGTATAGCAGTCAAAGTGCTGGGCAACAGGCATTGTCCTATGGACAAAACATGAGATATTAAGCTAGCAGAGTCAAGAGCCAGGAGGCACACAAAATGACAGTTATTTATGCAACATTATTTCACAATACCTTTTCCTTTGCATAATTATTAAGATAGGGCCTAATTACATAAGCACATACCGTTAAGTGCACAGGCTGCCCAAAGCATTCAACATTATTTTCATTTCAGTGGAGTAGACACGAATAAGAATAACATCACTGTTGCTGCTTAACATTAAATAGGATTCTTTTTCTTAATACTCTGGTTTTCCTAATCTCCAGTAAATAACAATAGTCAAAAAGAACGTGTTACAGCATTCTGATCACAGATTGATACAGGTTTCCATTTCAAAATTCTTATTTTTTCTCTCTTAATTGGACAAGGTTTTTGTAAGATAATGCTCCAACAGGTATTTGAGTGGTTTGTAACCATCTTTTACAGAAGATAAACACAGTAGCTGCTCTTGATCCAAGCTGACCTTGCCTCCCTGACAGCAAATAGGAAAAAAAAATGAAAAAAGAAAAAAAAAAGAGGGTTTTAAAGAAAAGCGAGCATTAAAAGCAGAATATCTATTCATGAGACTGATTTTCACATGCAGCCTTGCTACTGCAACAGGCACAGAATATGTTTTTATTAGCCACTCCAAAAATTCAGAATATTTTTCTCACCATAGTGTTTTTAATGACTGAAAACCAATTTCAGAGTACACAAAACAATAAGGGAGTAAAACACTTTTGCAAAGTTCAGAAAGAAAACTGGTTAAACAAAAAGCAACATGTTTTCCCAGTTTCCAATGTCATGCTCAAGCCATTTCAGCATGCTCTGCTGTAGGAGGCTCAGCTGCAGCCTTAACAATGTTGTTATTACATATTTGGTTTTACTGTCTAACTGGATAGAACTACTTTAGAGCTAGTTCAAGGTACAGAGAAGATTATGTTCAATCAGAGCAGAGATTACATCAGACACTCCTGAGATTGCCGATAGAAATTGAAGTTACAAACCAGGTAGTCATCCAATTTAAAATAGGACAGACCTTGTTCTTGATGAAGATTATGATCTGAGTCATCAACTTTATATTAAAATTAGACCTTATTAGTATCAAAGAAACCACTACTGATCATTGAGACACAAAATAGAATTTAAAATAGCATTTTAAAATGTGAAAAAAATAATTTGTGCTTCTGAGCCAGTGTAGGGTAGGAACATTGATTTCCCTCCTCTCCTTAACTTTCACTTGTTTAAGTATCACAAAGAAAAAAAGATGTTGTGTTAGTAGGTATTTTAGGATACCATGGAGGCTAATATTTGAGAACACTTCTAACAATTTTAGAAAACTATTAACATTCCTATGCCATAAAGAGAAATTTCACTGAGATATTTCAGCCACACTTTGAGCTACAGCATAGGAATATCACATCAACTCTAATTTGCAGGTATTTTATAAAACAAAACTCCAAAGGCTTATTATAATAAGCACTTTGGGTCTGCTTCTTTTCTTTGAGCATATGTTTTGAAAAATGTCACAAGACTGACCTCTGGTGGGTCATAAATTACCAAGCATCTAAAGTGACACACAAACAATAAATAAGTATCACATATGAGAAAAGGAAGGAATTTTTCACAGAATCCCAGAATATTTTTCATAGATTTCAATATAAGAAGGACATACTATTCTTCACAGTCTCTCACAGCAAGGAAGTGAATATGCTGCAAGTCATTATAACAAACAAACAAGAAATTATAATGATCCCACTACTTATTAACTCATTAGTATTTGAATACAAAATTAGGACTTGGAGCTACTGATTTTTTATGAGATTAAATTTAAAAAGGTAGCACTGCATATAACCTTTGAAACTGCCTAACAAATTTTAGTCATGAACAAGGCCAGATCCTCAAATGAGTAAGTGCTCAGGTTAAAAAACCAACCAACAAACAAACAAACAAACAAACAAAAAAGAAAACAACCAAAAACAAAACAAATGAAAAAAACAAAAAACCCTTGCAAACATATAAATATATTATACTGTGCCTTTTATTCACCTTTGGAGTCTGTCTGGAAGTGCCATGGTCAGTTCTTCCTCTCTTAAGCAGGAAAGCTCAGAAAGTGCCAGAAGCTTCCCTCTCAGTCACAAGTTTCAGAGAATCTTGTAGTGATTTTAACTCACAGTTGTAGAGAACATGTAAAAAATTCACAGAAAGAAGTAGCAATAGACAGCCTTAAGTTAGTGCTAAAGCAAGAGACACTTCAAGCTGCTTTGGTTGTTCAAGAGTTGTCTTTCATAGATATGAATATGATCATTTCAGCATCACATAAAAAACAAGGCTAAACCAAACATTTTAACATACCTAATTAGATCATAAAGCATCTATATTACTATACTCCATACCAGCCACCAGATCACACTTCTATGTAGCTTATTCTCTCTCTCAATCCAATTTCAGTACACCAGAGATACACCTTACTGACCAGATGACTAGGCAGATTAGAGCTGATTTTCACTATCCCCAGAAGCAGCTGTGCCCTGGCTACTCAAAAGGTAACCCCTCTTTGCTTATATACACTGGGGTTTGACTGAAGAACAAAAGTAAAAAATGTTGTTTTCTTTAGTTACCTCAAAAATCAAGAGAGAAATGAAAATCAGTGGTTTCCCATCACCCCTTAAATATCAAGTCAGCAACCAAAGCGAATGAATTTGAACAGATGTGTAACTAGCATGTGAAAATCCACGGCACACAAAGACTAAGGCACCATGAGATTTTGTCTAGTCTTACACACATCATGAGTTATTATACTTCCCCTTTGCTCACCATGCATTGAACTCAGTGACTTGGGTTTCAGTAACTATCCGCCAAAGAGATCTTATAAAGACACCAGGAAAAGCTAAAATTCCATATTCCATCATTCAGTATCCTGAACATAAAAAACCCCTAAACATATCCAGCTCCACCTTCCACCCTTCTCAGGTCTTTATTATTTACCAATATAAGTGTTTCATTATTTGAACGTACTCCATAAGATAATCAAGTGAATGCCTGCTCTTTTTTTCTAAAAAATAGGAAAGACTGACGTGATGCAAATTCTGTTTAAGTAAACAATTACAAATACCTTGCATAACTTACAGTTTTATAAAAGCTGCAAAAACTGCAATTTCTCAGTGTCAGTCCATCAGTACTGAGTGTAAAGGTTACATGAGATGAGTCAGCTGATTTTGTATAACAACTTCCAATTTAGACCTCCAAGAATCACATTAGCCTTTTGCCTCAGAATTATGTTGGGAAGCCTTGTTCACTGTAAGAGAAACTTTTTATGGAGCTGTGGCCTTCCAGAACACAGTCTTTCCCCCTTTATTTTCATTTTTGCATGACCTACATATCTTTTTCTCATACATGTAACTTTGAAGTGATCATATTGAATGTATTTTCAACCTGCACTGTTCCATATTAATGCCTGTTATTACTGAACGTTCTGAAAAGACAATGAGATTAGCTAATGATGCTAACAGATTTTTATTTTCACATCCTCAAAGAGAACCGACTGATAGGAAAATCTATTGATTTAATGCAAAAACCCATACAGCATACCTCCATTATGATTCCCTTATCTGTACATGTAGGCAGTTCTTAATCATTTAAACACTTACTGACATTTCCCAGGAATAATTTTATCAGATGCTACTAAATGAAATGCCATAATGATCCTATTGTACCCAAAACTTTTGGCCATATCCATGGCTCCATCAGTACTTACAAGAACTAAAAAACAGATAAGAGCTAGGTCTATTGTCAATTTACCTAAATGTTTTATATAAATATCCTATCTTAATTAAATTTTCAGCAAAAACTGACAAACATTATAAAATAAACTTGTAATCTCAATCACTAAGAGAAGCAAGTTTGTTATTCAAGAGCATGCTCTCTATAAAGAATTAAAACAATGCATTGAATAGGCTTTAGCTGTATTACTGTGCTTTAGGTTTGGCCACTAAAATTCTGTATCAGTTTTTCCAGTTTTGCCCAGCTCTGCCATCAGACTCATTTCGTATTGGCTATTTGGATCCTTCACAATTATCCTCTTGAATAACAGTGTATTTGGCACTGTTCTGGTATTATTCTGCTTTTGTCAGGACAATCAAGAGATTGTCTTTCAGACAGCTTTAGATACCAGAAGTTCAAAAAAGCAATGAAATGAAAATTTACTGTCCCTAACCAATACTGTTTAAATACCCTGCTTCTTTCAATTACGTTTAAAAAAAGGCTTCAAAACCAGGTATCAGCTTTCTTCTTTTCAAACACAGACTAGGTCTTCTACTCTATGTAATTTAATTATCTTGGTAAAATGAAATGGGAGTTAAACACCCAAACAAGAATTCATAAAAACAAAAGAACAATTGATCCATAGAATCATATGGCACATCTTCAACTTCTCATTATGAAAACCAATTACACATGAAAATGTGTACTATTCCAAATCACACTGTCCAAGAATTCATCTAATCTATTAAACCAATTAACTTCTAAGTACATTGTAAAGCTTATTGACTGGTCAGGAGGTTAGTAAAGTGCAAATGCTGTCAATGTTGCCTTACACTGTCTACTAATATGTCAGATAGAAATTTGTTGAGATTTCAGCTGTCTTCTCTCCTGCATAGATTACTCTGACATTCAATAAGGTATGAATGCTGTTCTTTAAATATCCATCTAATGGATAACATGAAATCACCATTCTAAGTATATAGAGGAAAATGGCAATGCTTCAATGGCCAAAAAAGTGCTGTCAGAATCAAGTATGTTATATGTACAGTCAAGTTATGGGTATAGTAGATTTCATAACACAAAAGAAATTGAATCAATAAATGCATATATGCTACAATGTCACTTCAGTATTTGAATTCCACTTCCAGAAGAAACACAAGGCTTTAGATTTTTTTTATAAAATATATTCCATTGTCAAGCATCCAGTTTTGTACAGCAATATGTAGTAAAAGCATATGGGAAAGACTGGGGTGCTTAAAAGAATGGGCCATCATAACAGAAAGTTAATGGAATTTCAACAGGAATTGACTGAAGCCATAATGCATCATGTGAATCAGAAAATTAAAAATTAGTTTTTTCCGTTTTCCAAGATAAAACTGACATATCAGGTCACCAAGGTGTCCAACAGTGGTATGACCTGTCCTTGAGGCTGGGTGACTGAGGTTCTTGTTAATAGATCCCTTGGGGCAGATTAGCATGAAACAAAATGGAATTACTGGTGGATTTTTACAGACACACACATGTATGTATGTATGGCAGGTTTATTTTAGAACAATTTGATTGCAATGGAAATGAGGTGTGTAGAAGTTTTGGTTTTATCTATAGAAATACAACAATATAAAGGTATAAAAATAACACTCAAGAAAGTATACAAGGAGAAACAAAGAATAAGAGTAGATAGTGGAAAGGAAAGATACCACCACCCAACAAGACTTGATTGCAATTTGCATGTCTGTTGGTTGAAGTGATGGTTGCAAACTTGATGCATCAGGGCGTGAGGGAAGCCCACTAAACATAAAGTTCAATGAATTCATAAACGTTCAGGTTCAGGTGGGAACATCCAGGTATCTCCCCTGGAGGGGGGAGTTTTACACTGTTGTAACACTGTAGATCATGCACAGTCTTCTTGTAGAAAGCCCCAGAAATTAGTCTGGGGGCAGTTTGGGGGTCTTTGATGGTTTATGACGCCTTCTAATTCATGACCGCTGTTTCTCAAACCAATTATGCCTTAACAGAAGGAATGAATACCCTCAGGCCTACGTGTGAATGTCTCAGTACCTCTCCTAGGATGGAGAATTTTATACCTGAGCCAGTTGATGAAACTGGCATGGTAGAAAGCATTATCACACCTCACGGGATCTGCTTCTTATAGGATTCTTCACTTATCTGTCTCAAAACCCAGCTTGTTGCTAAACAGAAGTCAGTTTGTTGTGGTCATCCTCTGGTGGTGGGTGCTCACCCACTCTGCACCTGGGCTGTCCTTGTGCAGATCAGAGGTTTTGCCACCATACACCCAAAACTCTCCACATCCTCTCAGCTGAGGGTGCAAACCTGGCTTCACCAAAGCACGTTCCTTTCACAAATTGCCAATAGTTTGAGTCATTAACCTTTAATATTTCAGTCTCACAAACAGCAAACCAAAATCCAGTGTTCTATATTTACTCAAGCATTTACAGCAAGTTAATTCCTCAAGCTACATGTGCACAAACATAGCTAGTTTACGCAAGAGACTCATTTTAGATTAAAAAAAAAATCCATTGACTAGTTACCAACAATATCCAGTTTTGTACAGTATTTTGTATAGCATACAATATTTTGTACAGCACACAAACACATTTAGACCTTGAAATGATGGGCAAATCAAACCACAGCAAATGTACATTATCACCCATACAGAATAATCCCCTTGAGGGTGTAGTGGGGTTTTTTGTGGGTTTTTTTGTTGGTTTGTTTGTTTGTTTGTTTTTTGTGGTTTTTTTGTTTTTTTTTTGTTGCTGCTAGGTTTTATTTGTTTGCTTGTTTTAAAGTAACAGACATTTAAAAATTTAAAACTTACAAAAATACTCATAATGATAGAATTGACTACGTTGGAAAAGACCTCCGAGATGATCAAGTCCAATCCTTGATCCAACACCGCTGTAGTTACTAGACCATGGCACTGAGTGCCACATCCAGTCCCATCTTAAAAACCTCCAGGGACAGAGAATCCACCACCTCCCTGGGCAGCCCATTCCAATATAATGGCTCATATCTCTACCACCTCAATACTCTCCTCTTCTTTCAGCCTTTTCTACCATCTCAGTAGTATCCCCAGTAGTTTTTTCAATAGCTACATGATGCTCAGGCTTCTTTTGCATAAGATCCATTGATAAAATGTTCTGTCTCAGTTTGTTGATACATTTAAAACCATTTACATCCGAAAGCTTCTGGTTCTGTGAAACGGTTGAAAAGGCTTTTTTAAGGCCCATGTCAGGATTGGTGGTTTCTGTTTAGTTTTTTCAGGAAATAGTACTGCTTCAGTTTCAGGTGTAGGAAATCGTACTCTATATACTTCAGGGTAAGATTTCTGGAACTAGAAAAGAACATTAATTCAAATTAAGAATTTGACCCACTTGTAAAATGAACTACTAAAGTGCAACCTCCACTTCTGGATCAGGAAAATTATTTCTTTAATGGCTTTCTATATTTCTATATATAGAAAATATCACCTAATTTTCTAATATGGGTTGATTCATCACAGTACCCCAGTTCTAAATTATTATAAATTTTATATCCCCAAGTGTATGCACTACTTTAAATTTTAGTATTTCTGTACAGGCATACATGTCTAAGACTTGACAAAAATTTTAAGTTCAAATTAGAGACTGTAGAGCAATTTTTATTTACTTGCTTGAGCTTCTTCTTTTTATCTTTCACAGATATTTCTTTATTCATTACAATTTCTTCCAACAAAGCTGCCAGTGGTTCTTGAGAGCCAGTTGCCCTTTGGTATTCAAATTCATCTGTACTGATTTGGTGACAAAATGATGGAGGAGGAAATGTTGCATCAGTATCAGCTCCAGCACATTTTATCTGAAGAAATAGTAAAAAAAAAGAGCAGCTATGTTTTCTGCAAAGAATTAGCAAAAACTGGCTTAATTAATTGACCACCCAGAAACATTAAGTAAAGAGGATATGGCATACAGACCCTAAACTGTACTTTCTATCTCTTGTACTAATCTAGTGAGTTCAAGGAATTCAAAAAACATGACACAAAGGAAGCCTGTTCAACTCTTGAAATAGTTTAAAGTTACTTTTTCAGTAGAAAATAAAGACAGAGGAACTAAAAGCCAACTTTGAACAAAACAAAATATGGTATCAGGAAACAGAAAGAGTTATAAAAAAATAATCAAGTAAGGATGGCTCTAAAAAATAAGTCACAACATTAATGGAAACTCTTTATAATTCACAATTTTCCTCACTATCACATAGTTTACCCATTTGATGGAGAAGATAGTGCTGACTAACAGGAAAACATATTTTAAAGTTCTTGTCTCTAAACCATTTAAGATTTGCTTAGTTGCATGTTAACACATAGTTAAGGTTGAATATCAGTAGTCAAAATTACTTAGCTCTTCATAAGCTAACAGAGACAGAACAAAGTGCTTTAAGAACTGTGGAACTTCAGAGAACAAAGTATAAATTTGACCTAGAAACACAGACATAGGAGGCTTTTTCACTAGATTCTTACTTGGACTCTCTGGAGATGTACAACATGATCCTCTATAGAAGATTTTAAAGCAGAAGGAACACTTAAGATCTCTTGATAATTATCCATGAGAAAAGATACTAGTTTAGCGGCAAGCAGTTCATCCAAATCTATTTCATCATTTGAGCAGAGAATACAATGGGAAAATGCCTGAACCATCTGAGGAAAAAAAGCAACATCATTATCATGTATTTTTCTGTTTGGGACCGAGGAGTAGGGAAACAGGCTGCATTTAAAGTGACCTTGTAGAATAAATATTTTAATATCACAATACTTACTGTACCTCCAACATATTAATATATTAAAAAACCCAATTTGTTATGTACGGTGACATTATGTTAGTGGTGGACTGAGGATTACTCCTGCATCGTACAGGTAATCCAATCCTGACTTTAGACTTAGAATTAATTCCGTTTTCTTCTCGAGACTTTGTCAAATAGCCACTTCACATGGCTATTTACAGTTAAACAGAGAATAAGTATTTAGAGACTTTTTTTCATGTAACACAGAACTTTCATGGAAGTTAAGCAGTAGAGGGAAAACTGAATACCACTATTTTGAAATTATCAAACCAAATTGCAGGTCCAGTTCACTTCATGTTGTCTTGTGCTCAAGTATTAAGTTACAAGAGTTTTCTGTTTGTGCACTGGTCACTTCTAACGTTAAAAGCACAGCTAATAAGGATTTCTGTCATGTACCATAGATGATGCGGAAGAATTAAAACCTAGTACAAAATACTTGGACTTTAAGGATTCATTTCTAAAAATAACTTTTAGATTATAACATAATTATTTAAGTAAAAGACTGTTAATAGTTAATTAAATTATAACCTTAGCAGTCAAAAACATAATTATTTTAATTGCTATTCATAGTCAATTAAAATCTCAACTGCCGTGGAACATATTTAGATTTATGCCCATTACTACAGAATTTTTACAGAATGGCTCTACAGCTTTGTTTTCTATTGCACTTAATTTTCAAAGACTTTAACTAATATAAATACATACTAAGCCAGTTGGAATTGTTAAGAAAAAGCATTAGCAAAAAATAGAGCTTTGTCCAAATCTGATTAAAATTATTTTCAGAGGCTTTTGTGGTGGAAAAAAAATTACTATTGAAATAAACCCGTAGGATTTTTTTAAACAGATAAATCAAAACATTCAGCTATATATTTCTAACCTTGACTGAAACAGGAAGTCTTTTTCATTCACACTGAAATGATAAAGAACACCAGAGACCTTCTCTGCCGGGTTTTTTGTTTGTTTATTTATTTTGTTTATTTGTTTGGGGAATTTGTTTGTTTGGGTTTTTCTACTGAATAGAGAAATCAGTGGGATTTAACTTTGAAAGATAAGGAGACCTTTAAATTCTAAGCAAGTTCTTTGTGTGCTCACAAATTACCATGAAATTCCAGTTTATTCAAATTCAGATTAGCTTTCCACATAGCTAGAATAGATATACAAACCACTCTTCAAACAAGCAAACTGTATTATGCATACACTCTCCAGTAAGAATCTTCAACCTGTGCTACTCCAAAAGCCTTGTCCTCGACCTTTTGCCTCACATTTATACGTACCAAAGTTCTGGTCCTCACTGATTCAGAAAGAGGTGGCAAATCCTTGTTAAGGCTAATTCTTGCCATCATTCTCACCAACAGCTGTAGTCTTTTTCGATTTTCTGGTGGCAGCAGGAGACAAGATATTTGAAGAGCTTCTACAGCCTTTCTGTGTTTTTGCACCAGTCCTGGTTTATACGAGATCAGGAGGTAGGACAACGTTTCTCAGTTATGTACTTCCATAACATTTAACACAACATTTCTATATCAAACTCCCCAAACTCCTTTCTTACTCATTCAAGATTGCCTTAGAACTTCAGTTCCCAAAAAGACTAGGAATATATTCCTAGAGCTGGACTACTAGAACTGGGTGGCTTGTTTAAGTATTTAGATTTCCTTCTGATGCACTGGAAAATATTAATAACCATAATCAACAATCCTAGATATTAGGATACATGAAAAACTACAATGTTTCGATTCATCCTTTGCACTTTTATTAACCTCAGCTCTAAACATAACTGAGATGTTATGCACAGGTGTAGCAACCACATTAAAATGTTAAGTGTGTGGCAACAATCAGAGAAACATAATGTGCTTATGCATCAGTGACAGCTATGACAATACCTACATGTCCCTCACACCTGTAAGGGTTAAATTGGTGCCTAACTCTGCTTATAGACTCTTGAGAAAATACTCCTGTGAGCACAGTAGAGATATTGGACATGCACAGTAGAATCTGATAATAGTTTAGATCTAACCTATAAAGAGGTCTCACCACCAAAATGTCATCCCATTTTGGGTTTATAAGGCTCTGCAAAGGAAGCATCTATCACAAATTTGCCTAAACAGCACTAATATGAGAACAAAAGTCAGGAAGCAAAATACTTGCATGACTGACATCTAACAGTAAATTCTATTAAAAAAGGAAGAAAACAAATAGAGATTTTTTTTTTCCCATAGGATTATAGAGGTTGGAAAAGATCTCTGGAGAATATAGAGACCTCTTCCCATGCTCAAAGCAGGTTCATCTACAGCAAGATGCCTAGGACTATGTCCTGCCAGGTTTTGAATACCTTCAAAGATGGAGATTCCACAGTCTCTCTGGTCAACCACTTCCACTGTTTGACCACCTCCCAATTAAAATCCTATTTTCCTTTATATAAATGAGGTTTCCTGTACTTCTGTTCCTGCCCATTGCCTCTTCCTCTGTCATTGGGTATCACTGATCTGGCTCCTTCTTCTTTACTCCTCTCATATCAATCTTTTATACACGTTAATAAGATTCTTTCTGAGCCTTCTCCTCTTCAGGCTAAACAGTCCCTGCTCTCAGCCTCTTCCTATATGGCACACGTTCCAAGACTTAATTTTTGCAGTGCTTGCTGGACTTAATGACTAGTGCTGAGGAAATATCTCTGTCAACCTGCTGGCAGTGCTCTTAATGCAGTTATGAATGCTGCTGATATTCTTCACTTCAAGGACACACTACTGGCTCATGGTCACATTAGTGTCCACCAGGACTTCCAAGGACTTCCCAGCAAAACTTCTTTCAAATCAGCCCCACTCTGCCGCCCCAACCCCAGCATTCACTGGTGCATGGACTTTTTCCTCCCCAGGAGAGGGCAATTCCCTTTTTCTTTAACTTATGAAATTCCTGTTTACCTATTTCTCTAGTAAATCAAGGTCCCTCTGCACAGCAATACAACCCTCTGCTGCATTTAGCCACTTTTCCCCATTTTGCATTATTTGCGTGCTTAGTTAGGGCACTCTGTCCTTGTTTAGGACAGAACGTCCCATCATTCAGGTCATTAACAAAGTGTTAACCATTATTTATTATTATTATTTATAACCATTACCAGCCCATTATCAGCCCTGGGGTACTCACCACTAAGGGACACCCAGCTGAACTTTGTACCACTGATCACAACCCTCTGAGCCCAGCAATTCCACTGATTTCTGAGTTTACCTCATTACCCACTTTTTCAACCTGTACTTCCTGAGGTTGCCTATCAGGATGTGATGAAAGACAGTGTTGAAAGCTTTACTACTCTCAACATAAACAGTATCCACCACTACTATCCCCTCATCGACCATTTTGGTCAATTTCACACTGTGTGAAAAGTGGAACTCTTATTAAAAAAGAAATGTGCAATAGTAAGTAAGGCAGTACTTAGAGACACTGTTCCAAGCAGACTGGTAAAGCACTGTAGTTAATTTTCAAAGTAAAGCTTTTCTAATTTCAAAATTTAACAAGCATACTAGTGCATATGTTTAGAAGATATGATTCCATATTACCACCTCATTTTTTTGTGAAAGAGATCACAAAATTAATTTTTGATTTTTTGAAACATTGCACAGTTTTCATTGATTACCATATGCACATTGGTATGAAACCTTTCTCCTAATTTTACATCTACAAAATTTTGGGAAATAAAATTCCTAAAACCTGAAAGATATAAAAAACAATAGAACAGCAAACAGAAATAGAGTACGAGAGGAATAATTTTTAAAAATATTATCATGAATATTTGTTGTCTAAGAAAAAGAACACAGAAATGGAACTATATTCAGGATGAAGAAAGATTGTCAAGTAACAAAGTATAAAAATACTAAATTCCAAAAAGAGAAGTGTTATTCTAAATTCCTTTTTCTTCACAACAGTTTACTAAAAGCGATGTTGTTCACACTGAAAGAAGTTCAAACAGCTGATATGATACAAAGCATGCTTACTTTTCAACTCAGCTGTTTTTTCTGACATGCACCCATAAAATGTAATCAAATATTTTCCCTTTTACTGTCCTCAGTAGGTCATCTATAGGACCAGAATAGGTGAATTTAATATAGTGTGAACTATTGAAAAGTTATAGTTAATAATGAAACCACTGCTTCTTTGAAACAGTAGATTAGTTATTACAATTTCTAAATTTGATCAATGAAGGATTTCAATTTCCTTCAAATATCATATTTGCGGGGTTAAAAACAGTGCTTATAGCCCTAATCTTTTCTAATCCAGACTTCAGTCAAGCAATTTCTAAAAGCTTATGAGAGTTTTTAAGACATTTAAGTATTTGTAAAAAAAGAAAAATCTGTTAAAATCTATCTGTTAGATGCTGAGCAATGAACAAAGGCATTTAAAAATTATAAAGACAAGCAATGGAAGACTTTTGAACTATTATGATCAAAAGGATACAAAGATAAAACCACCTTGTGATATGAAATAAATTTAAATATTAAACAGTTTTCTATGTAGAATGCAAAGGACAAATCCTAAAGAATTCAGCTGTGATACTAGTTGTGGTAAGTTAACTCCAGGAAATTAATTCTAAAGAATAATAAATAAATTAATAATGAATAGAATAATAAATAAATTTTTTTCATTATATCCCAAACTACTTACCTAACACACTAACAAAAACATCAAAAAAATGAAATGTAAGAAGAGGTTCTTTCATCTGGTCAAAGTAGTCAACTATAGTTTTGAAAACATCTTTTTCAAAGCCTGCATATGTAGGCTGCTTCAAATCTGAGCAGCTGGGCCCTGCAAAGAGAAAAAAAAAAAGGGGGAGGAAAAAAGAGAGAACAGTGATTTTAAGCCACCAACCAGATCAGTATTTTCTTATCCAGTTCATGAAAATGTACCATCAGAGGAAAAAAAGAAAAAAAAAAGGAAAATACTCGTTCTTCAAAATAAGTGAAATTTTATTGATCTACTGAATTGATCTATTCCCAACAGGTCTAGTGAGGACACATAGTGGAGGAAAAACATGAACAGAATAGTTAAACCTTTATATACTTTATTGAAATAAGCTGCACTGGAAGGACAATACATGCCGTTTTCAAACTTTCTTTAGGGAATTTTCATAAAAAATAGTGAAGGGGAATATAAACAGGATTTGATAAAATGGTAAAGGCACAGTCAATACAACTGATTTTTATGGGGGTGAGCTTTTTGTGAGGTATTTTTCCCCCTCCTAAATTACTTACAATTTGCTAGACATTTCATTGCGGATAATATCCAGTGAGGTAGTTCCTCTGCATGGGGAAGAAACAGACAGAAATTAAAAGGAGGAAAAAAAAAATTCAAAAAATATCTAACTGCAAGACAAAAGCACAGCTGAAAACACTATGACATGTTCCTCCTGTATAGTAAATTAACTGATTCCAAAGCCAGGTACTCCTTAATGTAGGATCTAACTTGAATTATATCTATACTTCAGTAGCTTCAGTATTCCCTCTCAACCACTTATGCATTCTGCTCTTGCAACTCAATCAGCAAAATGGATTATATCACAAATCCTTAACCCACCCTAAAAAAATCCGACAAACTAATTCAAGCTACACCTTCACCAGTGCAATACAATGAAGTGTTTACTTTGCACTGAAAATGATGAAAAGCACTTGTATATTCAGTTCTGTCCTTTCTACAAGGCTGAGAGGTGTTCCAACTGTCTTTAAAATGAACACATAAACATTCTGAAGGATGTTTCATTCACAAACAAAACAATATCATACTTCTCTACCAAACTTGTGATAACCATGGTGGCAATAACACTGTGATATGTTAGAGCAGCAAAGACGCTTTATTTTCTCCCTTATGTTGAAAGTAGTTCTAAACATGATACTATCTTCAAAACACATTGAATGAAAACTCAAAAATTTTTAAGCATCTCTTGGTGTACATTTTGGCTCTTCCCCAATTTTTAATACATTTTTTTCTTCATGTAAACACTCCAGTTCAGGCAGTTGAAAGGGCAGGGTTGAGAAAGCTACCTTGAAGTGAATAAAATCCCTATCTTTATAAATGGTAAAAATTTGCTGCTGTTTCATCTTCATTTTTCAACCCTAAAGCTGGAATGTTTGAGAGAGTCATCATCATGGCTGGGCTTCGCAAACAAAGACTTGAGAAGGGCTCTACCCACACTTTGCTGCAAGCGTTCTCGTGGCTAAAAAGGCCAATGCGAGACAGACAAGTCTGGTTGCAAAAGGCACAGCAGAAAGACTCCCTGGGTGAGATCGACAAGACGCGATTCTTTCTACACTGTCTTTTCTCCTCAAGAGTGATCCTGCGTGTGTTCTCAAAAGCAGCAGCAGCGTTATAGATGGTGTGTCTCCAGGCCTCCTGACTGGAGATCAGTGGTGATGATCAATATGGCCAAGGCTGAGAGATTGTTTCAGGAAGTCCTTGTATCTCCTCTTCGGGGCTCCTCTCCTGGGGCAGCCAGTGGCAAGTTCACCATGGAGCACAATCTTAGGGAGGTGGCAGTGCTGCATCCTGGAGACGTGCCCTGCCCAGCACAGCTGTGTTCTCAGCAGCATGGCCTCAATGCTCGTGACTGCTGCCT
>JAWWLV010000100.1:52815208-52825969 GCA_035041135.1 Platyrinchus mystaceus | reverse complement strand
AGCCCAAAAAGCTCAGCAGCCTCTGCAAAGCAGGATGTTAAATGCTGCAGAGCTACTTCTGTGTGGGCGATGAGGGCGGTGGCGTCAGCATAAAGCAGCTCACGGACAAGAAGACTTAAGGTCTTAGTATGGGGTTTAAGAAATAAATATGAAATAAACACTGACTTTTACAAATGGGATGTCAGAGGAGAACAATGGCCTTCTACTTTGTAAAAACTTTAGTACAGATGTGATCATACAAGTTTAAAGATGCTACAGGCTAGTATAAATTAGAACTAATACTTTATACTAGTAAACTACAATATAAAAATTTTAAATGAAAACTTCTAAAATACTCACTTGATTTGTCTTCTAAAGTGACAATGCCTTGTTTATTGACATTGTATACATTTTGAACTATATGTTTTGAATTCACGAGTCTTGCATCTAACACTTCGTCTAGAGAATCCAAACCCAAGACCTTTTGTAACCTGTAAAAACATAAACACATAGTTCACACATCATCTAATCTGGAAAAAGTGAACATAAACTATTTGGATAGATACAGTTCTGAAAAAAAGGAGGCCTCTATTTCATAGAGAATATCTCTGGTTGGACAGCAGCCATAAGGATCATTAAATGCAACTCCTGCTCCTCACAGGACTACCTAGATTCACAGAATATCCTGAGCAAGAAGGAACCCACGAGGACTCCAACTCCTGGTTTGCATACCACAACCCCAAAAATCACACCATGTGCCTGAGAGCATTGTCCAAACACTTGAACTTTGTCACGCTTGGTGCAGTGTAAACTTTTCTGGGGAGCCTGCTCCAGTGCCCAATCACCCGCTCAGTGAAGAACCATTTCCTAATGTGGAGTCTGAAGTTCCCCTGACACAGCCTGATTCTATCTCTTTGTGTCCTACTGCTGGTCATCAAAGATCATCCGCATCTCTGTCTCCCTTGAATTTGTAGACTGCAAAGAGGCCACCCCCCAGCCTGTTCAAAGTTGAACAAACTAAGTGACCTCAGCCTCTCCTCCTAAATTTTGCCTTCAAGACCTTTCACCATTTTAGTTGCCCTCCTCTGGACATTCTCTATGTATGCTGACAGTTTACCTAGAAGGATACTGCGAGAGACAGTATCAAAAGCTTTGCCAAAATCCAAAAAACCTACATCTATTGGCTTTCCTTTGTCCCTTGGTCAAGGGTGACCTTGTCATAAAAGGCAGTTGAATTGATTAAGCAGGACTTTTCCCTAATGAAACTGTGCTGGCTTTGATCAATGACTGTGTTGTCTCTCAAGCATTTTTCATTAATTCCCAAAATAACCTTTTCCATCATTTTACTAGGCGCTGAATTAAGACTGATAAGACTGTAACTAGCAGGGTCCTCATTCTTAGCCTTCTTAAAACTTGGGAAAATATTTGCCAGCTTCCAGTCAGCTGGGACTTCTCTGGGCTCCCAAGTCAGTTGAAAAAAATGGAGAGAGATCTCCAGTGACATCATCCAGCTCTTTCCGTACTCTGGGATGAATTCCATTGGGCTCCATTGCATCCAGCTGGAGTAGCAAGTTTCAAACAAGTTCAGGGTCAACTGTAAGACTCCCATTTCTCCCAGTCACAGTCTTCCAACACAGAGCTCCAGAAGTCCCAGGGGTCCGTCAACAGACTTAGAGAGGCCACGACTTTTTGCCAGGCTAATACCATTGCTCCCTGGTCAAGCTGGCAGAGTTTGAGGACCCTTCCACACAAACTGCTGTGTCAACCCTGTTTGCTAGTGCTCCATAGGAGTCTCTGTGTGAAGGAGGGGCTTGGCCACCCCTGTCCCTGGCCCTGTCGCCCAGGTCCCATCAGCCACTACCATGTGAGCTACAGGCAGAGACCAGAGGGTTTCTCCGCTCCCCTGCAATCTCCTTGTTTGAGGAAACCTGGCAGTGTACATGCACTAAAGAACATGCTGCCAATCGTGCTGTCACCAAAGCTACTTGCCTCAGCATCGAGTTAATTACATGCACATAATGTGCTAGGTTTACATTAAAGTAATCATTAGTAAGGCCTCAACTGTGCTGTAATATTAGCTAATGTATATTATTTTTTACCTCTGCATAAATTGTCTTAAAAAATTACTTTAACTTTGCATGGGATATCCCTTTTGAATACAGTAAAGAATATCTGACTCTCAAAGCCTTCAGCACTCAAGTAGTTACTCGATTTAAGTCGAGTATTGTACTTGGCATTGAAAGGCTTCATAGTGTTGCATTCCTACACAAGTGCTTCTATTCCATAGCAACAAGATTAAAAAAAGAGGAAGACTGAGAGAAAAAAAGTGATTAAATAAGACAAAGCCCACACAATAGGACTAGCATAACACAACATGAAAAAGTCAAAAGCACAATAAAGGTTTTTTTGCAGACCTGATTTGCTGAACTGAATTGCAGACTTGATTTGCCAAATAACAAGTGGTAGAGAGTGGTATAGTCTAGGCACTATAGCTTTGAAGGCAGTGATAAAAAGTGACTGGGTGAAATTACAAGCATTACCAGAGAATACAGGCAAGACTATTACCTACTACAGTGTTACCACAACTTGACTCACAAGTATACTCACTGTGACAAAGTCATGGATTTCCATATCTCTTCTATATTTGTTTGTGTTAGCTCTCTGTGGAACACAAGTTTGCATGCCGGTACTTCCCCTATAGCTATACTGTGTCGCTTGTACCACATCTCGGAGTTCTGCAATCAGAAAAAACTCTCCTACTTAACTGGTGTCTTTTCAAGTATTAAACAGTATAATACAATTGTGGTAGAGCATTTCAAGCATTCCTAAATTCCAATAAAGTCTTCAGGATGCAAGTCAGTGTTTGTGTTTCACAGGAGCGAAACATTTTTCTCAATCATACACACATCTTTTCTCAATTCTTTAACTTGTCCTAAGCTGAAAAATTACGTGTATCAGAACAACTATTAAAGTTTAGGAGTCAATGGCCTTTAATCCTGTGTTCAGGTCATCTCCATGATCACCATTTTAAGATTATACATCTGCTTATGGAAAAGTTACTGGAGAATTATTAGATGAAATACCAAAGAATTAGAAACAATTCATCCTTTTTCAGCATATACCGATCATAATTAAACATAAAGTTCATTAGCAGGTTTTATACATGAAGAAACTAAAAGGAAATAGCTACATCTGAAGACACTCCTCAGTCCATCATTACAACAGAATAAAGTAAAGCTGAGAATGCAGAAAACTACTATCCTTTACCCAACCTTCAATCCAAGCTTCACGCTTGAAGGTTGTCATTAAGCTGTCAGTGGATGGACACACAATACAGTTTGTACCAGCAACATACTTCTCAACACAAAACTCCTAGTCATTCCCAGTTCTTTGGTTTGTATCGCAGAGCAGTGCTAGGGCCCATTAAAAGTATAACTTATGCTCACAACCAAACCACAAAATACACTCCAGGAATGCATTTAATTACTCCAAGTGCTAATCATCTGTCATTCCATGACACTAGACTAGAGCTATCATGGCTGGGCTTCGCGAACCAAGATTTGGGAAGGGCTCTACCCATGCTTGCTACAAGCGTGCTGATGGCTAAAAAGGCCAATGTGAGATAGACAAGTCTGGTTGCAGAAGGCACAGCGGAAAGACTCCTTAGGCGGTATTGGCAAGACACAGTTCTTTCTGCATCTCCGGGGTCAGTCTCAGACGATGGATGGCCTTACAGGGCTAAGCAAGCTCCACCTACCCAGGTTTGAAATTAGAGTTGTCCTTCTAGGATGACTGCCAGAAGGCTAGTGTGTCCTGCCCGTGGACACATTTTATCTAGAGCTATTTTGAAACAAATAGCACCCTCTGAAATTAAGAGTCTGGTCTTCCACATCACTATTTCATGACACAGACCCATGTTTATCAATCTACACACAGCCAATAAGTGCTCAGATTGATGCTGGAGCAACTCAAGGTGCCATCATTTTCAGGTATCTGTTTTCTTCAGCATTTCAGTGGAAGATACACCTTATTATAAATGAACCAGCAGAAAGGAGCTTATACCTTTGCCTCAGTTACTTACAGTCCACTGTATTAATCCAAACTGCCAATGAAACAGATTTTGAGCTATGCCAGACTGCATGGTGTTGCATCTGAGTCAGATGTATAGAGGCAGTCTTTTCCTAACTCTTATCAGGCCAGGATGCTTGGATGTAAATCTAGAGCAGACAGCTCTAGACAGCTAGTAGACATGTTAAAACTTCAGCAGTAACTTGCTCAGTAATTAAAATACTCTGTTCTCTTGACTAGTCTTTGGCACTCTCTTTTCTTCTATCCTAATCTTCTACCTAGTATTGAAGTTTTTAGGACAATGTTTTTCCTCTTCAGAAACCTGCACTTGATTTGCACACAATTAGTTGGATTGCAAATATGAAATATGAAATAACCATTCATTCACAAACTTTAGATGTCCAGCAAAATGGTAGGAGCTACTTTTCCAAACAGACTATGGATCACCAAGAAATCGAAGTCCAGTGTCCTGCACTGAAAGGCAGTAATAAAAAGGCAAAAATTATCAAAGAAGTCCCAAGAGTTCACAAAATATGAGAACACACACATACAAGATACACTGGAGGAAGGATTTAGAATATACATAACTCCAGAAGCCTAGGCTTTTACCACGACCAGGTGGTAAGAGTTGATAAAATTTTTAAAATAAAAGTATTTAGCATTTCATTTTATAACCAAGTATTTTGTGCCACAACAAAGAGGTCATTAGTTCAGTTTTGCTTTCCAAATATGCTTATGTCTGGGCAAGTGAAAACTGGGTGTTTTACCATTGAGACGGATTTCACTGGGATGTATTCTTGAGAAGTGCCAGCCTTCGGTTCATTCCAGACTGGAAATTTAATTATTTCCTTTCCACATGAAGGTTTCTTTGGATATGACTTCAGTGGTGAGGAAGGAGGAAATCTACAATTAGAGAATATTTTTAAAGCCTCTGAACACCAATCTAATCCATATTTAACAATGCAAAACTGTAGTAGGCCTTCACATGCAAAAATACAACAAATGCCTTGGACATTCAGTGTTCCCCAGAGACTGGTGTTAAGTGCTATGTAAAACACAGTGAGGTGTCTTGTTTGGCCTCCAGCTGCTGCTCCTGAACAGTTCAGGTCCTTTGTACCTCCCATGACACAGCTGAGCCTTGGGTGAATGTCTGATATTCCAGTGCATCTGATATAGCACCAGCTGCCTATGCACAGACAGCTGACTCAGGTCATCACTAGAAGACATTGATTCTGCTGAAAAAGCTGTGGATTTAATTAAAGTGCATGCAAGTGTCCACACCAAATTTTATCAACATTACCATGTTCTTCTGTGTTTACATGCTTCCTATGCGAAGACCATAATCTGTAGTTCTTCTCTGGAGTCTTTTTCCATCTGTTGTGCAGGTAACTAATTCACTTTTTAAGGCATTTCAAGAAGTGCCTTGAAGAAATTAGCAGAAATAAGCCCTAAACCAGCCCTTGTGGAAAACAAGGAAAACAAACTATCCAGCTTGATCAGAATCAAATTACTGCTAAGCCATGTTCAAAGGAATTAATAACAGCACATCACAAAGACAAATCAGTTAGATGGCAACACATCTTCAGACTGGCCCAGACCTGATCTTGTTTACTTTCACTCCTAGGTCCTAGATGCTGTTCCTGATGCTTCAAGAAATTACTTAAGCCTCACTCACTCTTTTAATCAGAATATAAATATCAGAATATTTTGCAACAAGAGCTTGTACACTGCTGGATAACATGCATATGTATCCTACCAAAAAGATACACTCAAGAAATCCTCAGGTTTCTCCATTCTCTTACGTAGTTCCAATAAGTTTTTAATTTAGTTCTGTATTGCAGTGCTGTTAGTCCATGTTACTCTGCACGGGTTAAACACACAACAGTTTTGATCATACATACTGAGACCATTTGGCATCTTCTACAGTGCTCTTCAACAGAGTATACGCAACAAGGAGAGATACCACTTCCATCAGACAAACCCTGAGAAGTAGCAGGAAACATCTCATACTAATCCTGCAAGATTTACTCTGCCTTTTGAAAGTAAACCAGATTAGATGGCAGATGTTCAGCTGTTGACTGATCTCAACCATTTTTCAGATACTATTTCTTAGAGTTTGATGTTAACCATCTGCAAGCCTTTTTCCTTTACCTTACACTATTTTCAGCAGTTCCATTTCATCTCCATTTCTTCACAATTTTTAGCTTTGTGCCACTTGCTGCCCTGATTCACAAACAACCAGCTTGTGAATGAGTTCTCACAAGCAGGAAAAGGAGGTGCACATTCCCCTTTTTCACATAGCAGTACAGGAAGATCTACATGAAAACAAGTTTTTGGATGAACAATGAAAATCCCCTGATTTTATGATGAAAAGATTAATGGTACTCAAAGCTAGGAGCTGAAGAGCATTCCAAGCTTGACACATCATGATCAGAATGGTTTTAGGACTCTGTACAAAAAGGAAATAGAGATATTTTGTGTCCAGAACAGAGAATAGAGAAGAAGGTCAACCAACATTGGTCCCAATGGTATAACAAGTATTAGAGCTGAAGTCTAAAAGTTTGCTATCAATGAAAGAGTACTAACCCTTTTGCTTTTAATAGAATTGCTGCAATTAAAAAAAAAAATCTAAAGCCTGACAGCTTCCAAAACTGTAACTTCTCATTCACTATTGTAAACTAAAATGAAACAGTAGGTCAGAACACACAGACCCATAGTTTTTTCTATTTTTAGAAGTCCCATTAGATCTCACCTTCATATTTAATACTTGCCAAATACTCTTAGGCAAATCAACATTTAGCAACATCTCTTTTGCATAATTCATGAAGTGAAGACGAGCAGACAGCCACACTTATGTGTGAAGGCAATGAATGACAACTGTACACCACACTGTACGGTCACAGCATATTAACACACAAATTTACAGAAAAGGCATATAGCATGTCAATATTTGCAGAGTAAGCACTGTCAGTGGAACTGACTTGTACCACAACTTGTATCAACACAGTGAAGATAAAAAGATGGTATTTTCAATATAACATTAGGGAAGCCCACCAGAGGGAGCTGCCGGAACATGAAATGCATGAGTAAAACGGTCTTGAAAACCAGTGTTTAGCTCCATAAATAGGAAAAAAGCATGTTTTGATACTTAAAGCCATGTGTAAAATACATAACTTATTTATGCACTAAGCCCAGTGGGAGAAAAGATGTCTCCAGTTCAAGATCCGTGAAAGGCAGTTTTAGTTTAAAAAAAAGTTCAATTAGTCAGTTATCTTTTCAATGGGAGGTGGAGAAAAAACACCAAAACAAAACAGATAACCAAAGAGCTCTCTTATCCAATAGCAGGTCATTAGGCAGAAAATACAGAAAATTAAAAGAATAGAAATATTTCACCCAACCAACTTTTACAGCCGGCAGCTCAGGAAAGTCATGCCTGAAAATACAAATGAATAAAAGAACAAAATAATTTGAATGCGTCAGGATGCTAACATGAAACAAACAAACAAACAAAAAATCCCAAAGCCTCATGAACGTGGCAAATCCAAATCAAAGAGACATACCGTAATACCAGCAGTTACCAAAACCCATATTTAATCTTTTGACAAGAGTCCATGTCCAAAAAGAAAGGAGACACCAGCAAAAAAACCCCTGTGCAGGCAGTGCTCTCATTTAGAATAGGCATGTCAGGACTGGGCTAGGAATGTACCAAAACAACAACACACCCAGCACCACGTGCTGCAGCAGAACCTAACACCTTTTCTGACTTGGTTCTAACAGGTAAAAAGTCCACTCAATACCACCCTTTTATATTTAACCTTATTAAGGTCAAAGACCTAAGATCCTCTGCAGCTCTTCTTGTCTTCCATGCCTGTTTCCCAACCTGAACTAGTTAATGACTAGGTAAACTGTCACAGTGTCTTGCCCTTTCATAGCAGCCATAAGCAGGTGGCCAAAGAATTTAAGAACAAGCATACATGATACTTCCTCATGATCCTTTCCCAGTCTTCAGTCACATTCAGCTCACAGACTGCAGAGCCTATATTGTTTTGAGATGCTTAGCTAGGGATTTGCTTGGGTGACATCTTCAGATACAAGACCTTTGATACATGTGTCCTTCACACTTGAGTCACAAATTCTAAAATTTAACACAAATATGACTGTAAATAACTGAAGTGACACAAGCCTAACATAAACCACATTACTTTCAGAAGAAAGTACCTTGATCCAAGCTTGTTTATAACCAAGGAAAAAAAATTACAGCATACAAACATCTTACTTTTTAAGTATTCCAAGTTAATAAATAAAATTAGGAGAGTAATGAACAACTGCACTTACAGCATAGCCATACAGACCAGACAGTAAAAAAGTTTAGGTTCAGTCTACACACAAACTAGAGCAAAAGATCAATAGAGCAAACTGAAAAATAAACTTCATACATAGCAAGTGGGAACTCAGTATTACTTATTTTCCCAAAGAGGATACTAAGTAAACATTATCTAAAAATTAATATGTAAAATTTAAGTATGCAATAAAAGCTATAACAAGTATAGGCCTATTACTAACATTTTTTCCCTATTGCTTTGTATGAAGAGAACTCCCATTTCCTAAAAAGAAGACTCACCACGCTAAAAGTTATGAATCTGTACTTAAAATAATGGTCATTTTTATACTACTTTTGCGCTGAACAAGACACTACGAGACAGTATAAATTCATAATGTGCAACTTCTGGACATCCAAACCTTAACTGAGGTCACAAGAGGTCAAAGAATCCACTCCAGTAACGCTGTTTTTATTACAAAGAAAATTCTTTTCCTCTGTTAACAAGCAGAGGGATAACAGGGATAAGTAAGCAAACAAAGCTTTGTATCTTCTATGACAATTTCAATCTATAAACTAAAATAAAATAGGTTACATCATGAATTACTTAGATTCAGAAGGCCTTTCTCTTCTCTCAGAAGGAGTAGAAACAGCAACCAAAATAATCATGGAGTTCGGGGAGAGAGAGAACAACTGGAGCTGGATGAACAATGGCATTCTGACTTCCACCTACATCACCTTAATATGCAGTCTTCCAACACCAACAAACCTGATGTCTGCCGACAGCAATCAGAACTTGCCACCTTGTGAAACTAAAAGATTTTGTTAGTATTTACAGAATGTAACTGAACAGAAGTGACCTTCAAAAATATTTAAAAATGGACAAGAAAACTGAAGCCAAACATTAAATTTTGACACCCGTTACTAAGAAAACCAAAGTCTTTAAAAGGAAGGGGAGGAATACATCAACAGTTTTCCAGAGGCATTCTATAAAATACTTGAAAGACATGAACAAGGGTTATTACACCTTGCTTCCAGAAAAAAACACAAAGATTTTCAATCACTATATACAAGCTTACCGATACAAATGGTCATCATCTTGGAAGTCCTCTTTGCCCCACCTTCCTTTAATATCTTCGATAACGTGATTTTTTAGGAACTTTTTAAGCAGCTTAACAGTTTGATCGCGAGTCACCTCTGGGCCGAAGTTTTGGTTAGAGCCGAGCAGCTCATGCAGAACATCCACCGCTTCCGAGGCTCTGAAGCAACGGTCGTAGCTTTTGAAACGATAGCGGTGCTTCCGTGCGGGCATCCCGGCACGGAAGACTTCTACTATCTCGTTCCACTGAGGGAGGAGAACAAAGCAAATCGTTACGGGAACTCTTCTCCCGGGAGTGTTTTGGCTCTGCAAGTGCGACCACAAAGCAGAAACTTGAAACCCCCGAAAGCAGAGCTACAACACTTTTTGGGTTAAATCTGCGTTTGAGAGAACGCTGGAAGCTAAATCCAGGCAGTCAGTATGTCCAGACCTGAGAACAAACACAGGTCTGGGAAGCTGAAATATTCAGAGCCCCATATACCTGCCGCCCTACGGGCGCGGCTTTAACCTCCCCTTCGGCGGGACAAAAGGCTGGACCTGCCGCAACGCTCCGCAGCGCCGAGCTCTGCGCGGCGCCGGCACCAGGCGTCCCCGCCCGGCACGGAGCGGGGCTGGCAGCAGCGGCCGGCACCCAGGAGACCGGAGAGGGAGCAGCGGCGAGGGCAGAGCTGCCGGGGGTGCAGCGGAGCACTCACCAGGCGTGTGGCGCGGTAAGGGCCGGGCCCCACCAGCCGCGGCTCCATCGCCGCGGCCGCGCCGACCCCGCGCCGCGTTTGAATCCCGGCCGGGCCGCGCCGCCCCCGCCCATTGGCTGGCGGCATCACGTCAGGAGCCCGGCGCCACCTCTGATTGGCGAGGCTGGGGGTGACGTGGCGGGCCGAGGGGCCGGGCGGGAGCGGCGCGAGCAGCGCCGTGAGGGCAGCGATGAACGGCGGGATCTGAGGGGAGGGAGCGCAGGGGATGGAGCCGGGCTCTCCTCGGGGGTGCCGAGCAGTAAAACAGAAACTGATGCACAGGAAGTTCCACCTGAATACAGGGGAAAAACTTCATTACTGTGCAGTTGACAGCGCACTGGAGCAGAGAGCGTGGAGTCTCCCTCACCGTCGGGATGCAATCCTGTCCCATGTGCTCTGGGACGACCCTGCTGGACCAGATGACCCACTGTGGTACCTTCTAACCTGACTCACTCTGTGGGTGGCAATGGGTCAAACCGTGTCAGTGAAACGTGGCCAGTCTTCGCGAACGAAGATCTGGGAAAGGTGTTTTTACCTTTCAAGCCTGCGCAATGGATTTTTTA
>JAWWLV010000100.1:52791538-52803958 GCA_035041135.1 Platyrinchus mystaceus | reverse complement strand
AGGAATATAATTACAACTATTGAACTAATATTTTTTGAGAACTGCAGAGTGGGAGTTATATTCATAGATTTATTAAAAGTTAGCTAGAGACTAATACATATTACAAACAAAAGTAGTACTTACTTCATAAGTCATGTATAAAGAGAGGACTACCACACCAAAATTATAAAAGGTCATTATCTGCCTGAGTTCAAACGGTTTTTTATTTTCCATAAGTTTGGGTCCCAAGGAAGTGACAAAATAAATGTAGGTTCCAATGATAAAGGTTGTTGGGAAAGGTGAAGACATGAGTGGCCAGCCTTCCAGTCTTGGATCTAGAGGGCGAGGAGAGAAAAAATGAAATCAGATGTCTACAGTACTTATTAAAACAGCTACAGAATAGTATTTAATTCCTAATGCTTTATGTTTTCCTGTCAAACCAATCATGTTTCAGAGTCTATTCACCTCAAATCCATACTGACTGGATAATAAGATTGAGGACCTGTAGGTTTTAATGCTTTTTTCTGCATCAGTACTTCACAGATAATGAAAAGGAGACACAGAATCATGAGTAATGCGACTTTCTGTCTCTACAGCACCACAAAACACACACTTTCATATTAAAAGGAAGTTGTAATATATCAAGCAAGTATTGCGTGTTCCTCTCCAGTTATCTCACAGAGATATATTGCAGAGACACCTCCTTATATGCACACCCCATTCTCTCTCCCTACAGCTGAGGCTGGCAGGCATTCCATCCAAGTATCACCATGACTCCACTAAACTCTTTTGTAGTTCATCACCAAGTCCCAGCTCACCAAAGACTTCCACATTTCTCCATAAGCAGGAGAACTGATACAATCTTCATGTATTTTTTTAAATTTTTATTTGATTTGATTTTTATATACTGACTTCTGGAAGATTTGTTTCAGAATGACCCCAAACTTAACTACTGACTCAGTAAACTGCTGTTTGCTGCTGTATTTTAAGAGGGAAATTATACTATTGCAATTTTTGTCAAGTGTTTAATTCATAGGCAAGCACTTTAAGTCAGCAAATTTTCAACCCACAGCACTCAAGCAACCTATCACCCATGAGACCCTCTGATGTGGTTTACAGCCACTGGAAGTGTAAAAACAAACTGAGGAGGAAAGCACATTATAATGCTGCTCACAGCTTGTAATGTTGCCAGTGCTGCTGCCCACAGATCAATAACCACTGTGAAGCACTAGGAATCTGCCCCTGTGCACTGCAAGAGAATCACCAGCTCTTCATAACTGACTGCTCTTTCTACATCCACCCTTGCACTGCTCCTACCAAACCTTTCCTACTGTTCTTCCCAGCTTGATCCTGAGGAAAGCATGCTCCATCACTAACAGTATGGTACAAAATGCCAAATACAAGCACTGGTGGGCAGGGAGACAAGGAATTTAAGTTCTGAAGTCATGGACACTGCAGCAGAAATGCTTTCCTTCATCACCTAGCTCCACCCCAATCCACTTCATATCACCAGTCATACTGATTAAACTTCCTTCTCACTTGCATGCTGTGTTCCTATAGAACAAGAGAAAAGGTGCTCAGCTATGCTGAAAAAGATATTTGGCAATTTTATCTATCCAACTTTAACTGCATCTCAAATTTTTCCCAGGAATTGGCTAATGTGCCTACCAGAGTGAGAAAGACTGAGATAGATGGGTCTTAAATTGACCAAAACTGAGATCTTCTCTGTCAGTTTTTGATAAACATACAGAACAACAACATAAAAGCAAGGTGTGTTTAATATCCCTTACTAGCTGCAACAAGAAACTGACATTCCTTTTCAAAATAGAGCTGTGACAGAGTTAGTCACTCTGAGAATTAATTTCAAAACACTGAAACTTATCAGGGTTTGTTGGGTTTTTCACTTTGCAAAAGCAAAATACAGTAACACCATGAACCTGCATTAATTAACCAATAAAATCCAATTGTTTGATAATGAAAAAGAGTTAAAACCTTATATTCAGCACTACAGGAGAAATGTAAATTATATGTTCAGTCAAGCCAATAACACTTACAGAAGAATAACTGCCTGCACTTTATTTACGGTGAGCTTATACCCATGAACTACCTGAGTTTTTCTTATTTCCTATTTTAAAATGCAGAAATAGTCTGCTATGTCAATAGGTAACAGGCAAGTTTTACAAAAATTTACAGGATGACAAAGTTATTTTTAAGTTGTTCGACAGCACACTGCTATTCAAAATTATTGGCAGATTTAATTTACTCACCAGCATCTTTAATCCATTCATCATAGAGTAGTACAGCCTTTGAAGTCAGATTGCTAAGGGCCATTTTCACTTGATAAAGATTTTATGATGCTGCCTGCAGGAAAACAAACCAAAACAGAAATATGGATTTCTGCCAATAAAATAGAGATCAGTAAAGTTTTATGGAAAATATTTTCAAGAAACAGAATAGTAAAAAACAGAGAGGGCTAACAGAGCGCCACATGTGAAATACAGCTCAGGAAGCGTTAGGTGACCACATCCCACTATCCTTGGGTCTAATTTATAGCTGAGCTGTTATGCACAACAATATGATTTTGCAATCTATGCATACCAACCAGCTGTTTCTGTGCCATAAAGTTTATCTCAAGAAACCGTGCTGTGGTTAACCATTACAGTTAAGGGACAAATATGAATAAACTACGGACACTTAAAATGATTTTTATTACCATCTCCACTTAAAGTCCAAGTCACTGATATGTGGAGTTCAGCTTTGCAACATTTATTATTGAAAAATAATATTAATTCTCTAACTAAGAAGTATTTCTAAGGTAAGTGGGAAGGAAAAAAGCTAGCAATATGTCAGCATATTCCTTTTAAATACAATAATTAGTTATAATTAGTATGCAAATTCCACTCTGACGAATCAACAGTTTCCACACAAGGATTGTGGAATGTCACAGTACAAATGGTAATACCATTAACTTACAAAAATTAACCAGCACATCCACTCTGCATGCAGCACCTCCCACATATGTAAAACTTTTCAAAGTATGCTTATATGAACATTCATTTTTTTCTCCACCATCAAGTACTCACCAGCTCTTCCCTTGCCTCATCTCCCCTAGAAAATACCTTTTAAAAACTCCAGCACATTAAAAGGGTGTCTCTCTTATTCCCACTCAGTGTCTCACTTTCCCATATGATTTCTGTCCATACCCTGTGCGACCTTCACACTATATTCACCTTTTTTAGTTCAGGCTGCACTACACCTTGACAACAAGCTCCCTTCCTCTGGCAGCCCTTCTGCATCTCCTCCAGACTAACCAGCTGCAGGTTTGGACAGCTGGTTCTGCCCCCATGACCATAATGCATCTTCAGGTCTCCCCACTATCATCTTCTCATTTGTTCTCACCTTAACAGTACTGAAAAATAATTTCACCCACATCTCCACTTCCACAGGTTCCTGTTCACTGCCATTTCACAGGAGTTTTTAGCCCTTACACCCACCCTTCATCACAAGATCCAACACAGACAAGCCTACCTCCATTAGAGTTCATCTCATCTACTTTGTCCTAATTCTCATTTTGCTACCCACTTGTTTCCCTGCTTGCACTTCTGTCCTGTGCCTCCGAATATCTGAAACCACCATCAATTTCACACTATGAAAATATTCCCTCTGCAAGTCTCTTGGACTTTTTTGATATTTTGATATTTTCTAGAAATATCATCCTCCAGTATCAGCATTTCCCAACTCAACATCATTGCCTTCATGCTGACCATTTTCACACGCCCTACTTTCATATTACAACATTTGCTTCAAAGATCTATATTTATAAAGATGCTTGCAAGATCGGAAGTAGGGGGCATCCTCTTCCTTTTCCAATGGAAATCTCAAGGGCCCTCTTTCATTTGGCACTAGTAATCACATGACAGAAAAGATTTTATGGTTAGAGGCAAACTATAAATATTATTGCCATCTTGCTCCATAAGCCACGTTACTGATGATGTCAAACATGCATAAATTCAACCCTGTCTTGAACATCAAGTACTTCAGACTGTGACAGCCAGGCAATTCAGCTGTAACTGGTGCTGGGGAGGAAGCATTAAAAAAACCTTTACTTCATATATAATGTTTAGATTGATTACCTAAAAAAGTTATCCTTTTAGTCCAGTATTCTTTCCATTTCAGATGCATGAGAACAGTCTATCCAGAGACAAGGCATTGCAAATTAAAGGTATTTTGTTCAGCAGTTACAATAAAATTCTACCAAAGCCACCTTGTGCACAGTATGGCTCAATTTTTGAACAAATATATTCACTGAATACAAATAATCACATTATATTTAATTGGTTCTTCAATAAGAAGAATAGTTTACTGATTTCACTGCTACTAGGGCTAGTTTTCCCACCCTCATGCTACTGGAACTTGGACTGGTTAGTTCAACATGCTGATCAAGACTGAAATTAGACAAGTATCTACTTCTTAAAAACATGCTCTCAAAAATCCAGAAAATTCAGTGTAGATGCTGGCTTTAAATTAATTGGCATTTAATATTGCCATTTACCTTGTCCCACCTCTCCTGACACCCCAACTCTCTTGCAACCCCACTTGCAGCTCCTCTCCCTTTAAAACATTCCACAAGAGCTAAGACAGCAAAGGCTCTGAGTCTTCAAGGTTCCTTTTCTGTTCACAGCCAAGCAAGATACAACTGCAGTTTCCAAACTTATTCAGAAAGTTCAGTAACTATACTTGAGAGAAGGATGTACCAGGCAGAAATCAACCACACAATAGTGACTGATCAATTAATCTGAACCTAAAGGTAAGCAAAATTCAGTAAGTTAAACCCAATTATTTTAAGAGTAGAAATAAAGTGTGCAAGAAATACCATGCTGTTCAAAACTTTCCTACAGGTAAAAGATTTAAAACCAACTTTCATATATGACATTATTACTTGGGTTTCAATGTGCTTTACAATTTATTTCCTTAACTAGCTACTCAGTTTTCCTTTGTAAATCCATTTCTACGAACAATAGTTTACATTAATGTTAGGTTTTGAGGATAAGTTGTTCGTTTACAACCTACAAAAGTAGGGTTAATGGCAGCATGGAAGATATTTTGTCTTATCCTTTTACACTTAGTTCACAAACAAATTCATACATACTGGAAAATAACACAATCAAGGCTTGGTTTTGTGTTTTTGTTTGTTTTTTTTTTTTAAATAGAAGAGTAAAAAAAAGAAAACCACATATCCATACACAAGATAAACAACTAGCTTGTGCTTCATCAAGAAAAAGCAAACCATTTTTGAAAGACTGTTTTTTTACAGTACAGCTGGTGTTAAGAAGTAACCTGATAATGCTTTGACCATAATACAATCTTCCAAAAAGTTTGGCAGTTTTGAAGGCTATAGAACTTATCTGCTAAATCTGAGACTGAAAATAGTTTGCCTGAAGGGACAAAGACTTGGGGCCAGAGAAGGCCATTTGTTAAATACACAGCTTTAGTTCTTCATGCTATAAACTCATCTGCCCATTAAGCATTTTTATAGCCACAGTTCAGTCACGAAAATGTACATTTGTTTTAAATACCTGCTCAAGTACTTACAGAATCAGTACATCAGCATTTTTATTTTCAATGTTCCACTTTCCACTCATATCAAAATCCTGCCATAAAAATGCACAACAGAGAGTCTAGTTTGTAGCAAACTCTCTCAATAAGTAAGTCACACTAACAAACTCATTTTCAAAATTAGCTTATTTTAAATGACATATTGCAAGGAATTAACATAAAAACGCAGTCATATAAGTAGTCTGCCAAGCTTGAAAAGTTTTAAATAACACACAGTCAGTCCTCTCAAGCACATGCATTTGGAAAACAAGCACCAAAATCACCTCAAAAACACATTCAAGGTACTCAGCTCTTCAAAAGAAGAAAGTGCTTTCTCTGGTTTTGTCAATGGAAACAATATTGTGCACCTAGGTTCCAGCCAGCTGTACTACCATAATTTCTGAAGACATCTTTAAACAAATGTGCCTACACCACTTCAAAAATAGGAGGTGTAAGTGAGGCAAAAGAGAAAAAGGGCTGTGTTAAAAGAGCAAAGTAACTTTCTGTCCTCTGGTTCCCTGCAGCTCAGCAGACAGGTGGAAGAGCCCACTAATTGCAGCTGAGTTAAAGCATACAGCATGGCAGAACCAATTTCAAGACAGACCATTACCTTTATTGGGAAGGCAAGGGCAGATTAGATCATTTACATCTACCAGAAATGCCACAGATACTACAGTAAACTATATGAGAATGTTTGATGATGACAAGTGGTAAGGAAAAAAGTTGTTGGAAGTGCTCAAGTTCAGTCAGCTCATAAAACTATTAATGATTTTTGTAATGGGAATTACTGGTATGCCTCAAACATTCTTTATTTCTAAATGAGGACAAGAAGCTTCTCACATTCCTTTGCTTAACCCACATGAAAGATATTTGCCATTCTTGATACTCATTTATTCTGCCTACATAGTTTTTAAATAATAAAACAGATATGAAGCTTTGCTTTTAAATAGTAATTTTAAAACAATTGTTTTATCTGGGTGGCTACTGAACAAAACAAGCACACAAAAGAACCTGACCAAAAAAAACAAGCAAAACGAAACAATCTAATGTAGGTTTTGTCACTCCAGAACACAAATTTTAACTCAGTGTGAACTTAAAACACTTAACATTAACAATGTACGTTAGAGAGCAAAGCTACTTTTACAGGGACCCTTTAGAAAAAGGCTGCAGATTAAGACAATTGAGTACAGACTTCAGTGGTCTAACTTCCACCCAAGACAGGACCCAAAAGCAATGGTTCTGGAGCATCACCCCTAGCCTGACAAGCCAGTCGTGATAGGGGGTCCTCCATCCTGCAGAGCCCACTGTAAGAGGGAGAGAGCATCTGGAAAGCACTGACCCACACAGCTCTGATTTCAAATTTATAGCTTAAGAAATGGCAATAATACTGGCTTATACATGCAGGTACAATTATGAAACTGTCATGTTTCAGAATGACTTTGTATACTGTTGCTAATTCTTCTCTTGAAGTTCAGAAGATAATTAAATTAGGACGTTTCACAGATGATATCTTAAGCTGTACCTGGGAAATACCAGCTCTGCCCTTCCTATTTCCCAGGGCTGTGTGTTACATAACTGTAGTTATTTTAACTACATTACTCCCTCATGTCACATGGCAAGCAACTACAAACTGCCTATTACAATACATGGATTACTCACCTATATTCTGCAACAAAGTTTTAAACTTTAACTGGGTGTCACCTGTTGTTATGGATTTTGCTGAGAGAAGTTTCTGTCACCTTTACCATCCTTTATGCCTTGTCTCAACCACTAACCCAGTTTTGGAAAGCTTCATCTCACAAGTTTGCCACATCCTGCTTAGCATTAGGTGGCCTTTCCCTTTTTGATAATATTGCTTGTAAACACTGCCCCTGTTAGGTGACAGTGGACATCCTAAAAACAGATGAGAGGCCTAGAAACTATATTAGAATTAGAACATCTAGTTATGTAATTCCTCATTGGAACTATTCAATAAGAGATCTCATACTTATCTCATGTAGTCACCTTTACTGAATTTTTTACATAGTACCTCTCTATTTAATCTTTTGCTTTTTAAACTAGCATCAAATCTGTCATTCACCTCTGTGAATAAAGTACTCTAAGTAGCAGAACTAGTGAAAAAAGGTTTAATTGCTATCACTCTTTAGATGGTTTTCTGCCCTTCTAGTGGATTTCCCATTCTGCTGCTGTGTAAAATAAAGACCAATTTGTATTTTCTTCCACACCTGCCTATAAATTGTTAAAAGAGCAGATATTGAAGATTTCACAGCAAAGCTGAACACTACCAGGCATAGGAAAACCCCTTCTTATGGGAACTATTTCAGGAGTACAGCCCTGTTTTGTACCCAACTTCTATCCAGAATGATACGTGCATTCTCCTGGATCACATAACACTGATCCTATACCAGTGGCTGAATGAGGAAGGCCCAGTGTGCAATCCCACAGCATCACTGCCAGTGAGGCTGGTCCTCTGACAGGAGCTGCAGGGTAAGTCACAGCAGCTCATCGACCTAAAAGAAAGCTTAAGCTTTTGAGAAAGAAAAAAAAAAAAACAAACATTTCTCACCCAACTCAGACTTAAGAGGCTGAACAGGCTTGTGCAAAAGAAACATTAAGACACACAAACTAGAATACCACAGGCAGGGAGAAAAGTGGGAGTAACAGCTCTGTCATAGATCCCTTTAAGCTGATAGGGAAACATAAGGAGGACAGAAGATCATCATGTAGGGAGGACACATCATGTCCAATCCTGCCTACTCACAGATGTGTAGTCAGGAACCTTACACATTCCTCCTCAACAAATCACCAGTCTATCCACAACAAATCACAAGGTACACTCTACAAGATGAGAACCAAAGCCACAAAAATTGCAAGTGCTACAGCAAGGCAGGAAAAGATCTGACAATACCAGTATCTTAAATATATTAAATGCATCAGCTGAGGTTGCAGTGATTCAGGTGAGAGTGATTCTGGGGACTAACCTCCTACATCACATAGAAAGATTTATCAAGTCCAAATAGTCCTGCAATCATTGCCTGGAAGGAAGTTGCTTTATAAGTCTGAACTCAGTTATCTGTTTAACTTAAGTATAAAACTCTGGGCAGATCCCTGAAAAGGTTCTCAATTTCACTTAGGAAGTGAGCAGTATGAACATCAGTGTACCTTCCCCAGTTTTCTTTCCCCATAGTTCCAACATTTCAGAGAAAAGCAAAAACATGTGTAGGAGAGAGTTCCTAGAATTTTAACTTATCATTTTGCTCCTCTGCCTTCACCAAAAACTATCTACTTGAGCATTTAAATGTCAACCATCCTTCAGCCAACTAGTATCACGTATCTACTGCTCTGCTGCAGCGTCTCCTGCACTCAGCTTAGGACAGAAGCTCTTCTCATTGTTTCCCCAGTGCGTGACTTGCACTTGGCTCCTTTAAGTTTGATGCCAACTCAGTGACACCAGCTCACAGTCACCTAGTCCTGCCTACATGGCGAGTCCAGTGGCACATATGGCACGACAACTTTCACTTAGAAGGTTCTTAATGCAACCTCACTTCCATTAGATAAAGATATATCATTACCCTTATCAAAGGCCTGTGGCAAAGTATTAGTTTGGCCCAAAGTAACTGGGCCAATACTCATTCTAGTACTTTCAGCCATGCTGCACAGTCATGCTAACTCATACACCCACTGTTCCCCATCATTCATCTACAAGCCAACATCTTCATATTATGCTAAGCTTTCACGCATTCTGTTTGTTTTTCCTTTATGGTAGAGACAGTTCTGATAAGGGTATGTAAGACATACACAGCTGTGGTGTTTCCAAAGTGTATACATACACATTTTTAGTAACCAAGCAAACTGGAATATAAAACTCTGTACTGAAGTAGAGGAGTAAGGCCTATTATTTACATGCACTGCAAAGGTAACCCAGTCTCAGCTTTTTAACCGGCTTAGGAAGCACATTACTTTTAATATTCAATCTTTAGATAGCTCTAAGAAGGGAGAGGGAGTACAAGTGTTAACTAAATACTTGGAATGAAAGGGATCACAGACGTCTAACGTCCAAGACTGTTTCCCTGCTTTAGCAGCAAGCTGGGTCACTGAGTTGGCTCCATTGTATCATCTATCCTGATTAACAGTTAAGACTTATTGCATGTAAGTTAACTGCATATCAGAATCTCATATATCCAATTAATTACAACAGGACTAGTCTGCTACCAAGAACTTAGTTTGTGTTTACACTTCTCTTAGTATAACAATGACATAAATTGTTGATAAATAGTCGCAGTGGGGGTCACTCTATGGAAGCTAAAGAAAAATGCAGAGCTAGACTTCAGCTTCCAGAGAAGAACCCTTAAAACAAAGGGGAACGGGGACTTGTCACATAGGTAACATCCTGCCAATCTAGCCACTAACAATGGAAAAAAAGCAGAGAAGCCTTTTTACTTTCCAGACATCTCATAACCAAAAAAATCAATGGCAATGTACCTGTGGCAATTCAGCACTAGAGAAAAATAAATACAGAAAAGTTAGACATAATTTCCATCTGTGGTAGACAAAGACAGGCAGATGTTGCTATCTTTTGTAACATGAAAATACATGAGAAAAAAGTTTCATAGGAAGAGGAGATGGAAAAAAATGTACATAATTACCTTAAGAATGCAATATTCACCCGAAGAAAGAAGAGATAAGCAAGTAAAGTGAAAAATATTCATAATTATCGAAGGAAGAAGTATTTTTCCACAGTCACATTTATAGCATACACTCAGCTACTGTCACTGTAGTTGCTAAAGCAAAACAACATTGCAAAGTCAAAGCCATTTCACAGAATTTTTATTGTACCAGCTCTAACCTTGCTGGGTTCAGAATACTAGTAAGAAGTAACACTGCTAACACCCATGCAGAGTTGCAACATACTATTTTTTCACATTTTTCACACAGCAATTTACAATAGCTGAACTGCTCCCACACCACTCTCTCAAGCTGACGTGAGCTAATTTGCTTTGCCATTGTCTCCCACTGCCTTGCACTTGCTTAACCTACCCACCCTCTGGGTCCTGGGCCGACATCCTAGGCAGCAAAATAATGCATTCCTTCTGCTCCGATCTTGCTTGCGTTGCAGTAGGCAGGCATAAATTTTAAAGGCAGCTGACCTAGAACTGACACCCTCCCCTCCCTCCCCTCTCTTTTTAAGCTACCATGCAGCATAGTGGACACGCTGCTGAGCATTGTAAGCATCAGCAACTGCACCCTCCCTAGGAGGCTCTTCCAAGAGAGAGCGGACACCAGCTGTGCTGGGCACCTTCTGCAGTGACCCACACACCACAGCCATGAACTTTGGGAAGCGTGACACAGGCAGCAGTGACACAGTGAGAGGTGATGGCAGAACCTCAGAGTGACAAAAAACACTTGAAAGAAAATCTGTTCTAAGCTTTTTTAAACTAAGGTCCCAGAACACTCCTCCTACCCACGGGTAGGACCGTCTGACAGTATCATTAAAAAAGTTGCTGCTCCATAGTCCAGTCTTGGCACACATGCCTTTTGGAGCGCTCCAGGAAGCAACTACACTGCCACATCCTAAATCTTTCCAGTCCCGATCTGGTGATTTGTACAGCTGGAGCTGGAAGTTTCAAATCACTGAGGGATATGCAAAGAGGCATGCAGGACTTAGGTTTTGCGTTGGTTTTTTGTTGTTGCTGTTGTTTAAATTAAAATTCTTCAGCATGACAAAAGGTCTGGTTAATCACTATGAAACACACTCATGAGTATTAGTATCAGGCAACCCACAGAGGTACATTATACCACTGTTTGGAGATTCAGGCCTCTCAGTCAGAACAACTAAACAGAGCAGTAAAACCACGGACATACTTCTAATTCCTCCTGACACTACAGCTTTTTCTCCTGCATCACAAAGCAAATCTCCACTTAAAAAAAATACAAGTAATTAGTTTATACTTGACCAAAGTTACTGTGGACTACAGTTTCAGAAATTGAGAAGAGGCGGAAAAACCAGGTGTTCCCCAGTAAGTGTTTGTTGTACTCAGTACTCAATGAAGGAATTACAAAAGGATGGCAAATGAACAGCAAAGAGACATCTGAAGTTTATGAACAGCTGAAGGAAATGACCCTGCAGACTCATCCTGTAGTCAAAGCCACTTGCATTCTGCTTATACTTTGAATCCAGAGACAAATACATGGAAATTAGTAAATTATAAAACCCCATTTGATTCTGTTTGAAATCTGAGTAAGCTTTTGAGTACCACTCAAGCCATCTTGCATGTTGCTTACACTACTTCTTGTTTGAAGGTTCTACAGTACCTTTTCCTTTTGAGATGACTCACCCACTGGAGACTGATCCAGTTTGACAGAGGTTGGGCACACGGGATCAATACAAGAATGGGAGCACCATTGCTTTGACACAGTACTAGCAGCAGTTCCAAAAATACTCTTTTCCACTTGTGTGCAGATAGCCTTTTAAGGACTATAGAAATGTTGGACTTTCAAAGGGTTCTTGCAACAGTCTGGGGGTCAGAACTCAACAAACAGTATGAACAGGAATATTCATTGCTGACTACAAGCATGAGAGCAAGAAAACATTCGGACATGGTGACCCAGAGCAGACAAAGGCCTATGGAGACTTATGAAAAGAGGCTGCGTGGGCAGAGCAACGTTGCATGGACAGTATTCAGATGACAATCTAACCTCAACAGCTTAAGTGAAAACAAAGCTATCCATCATCACCTAAGAACATTAACTGTCTTGATTAGCAAAAGTTTTTACCATCTTTCCAAGCATTCAGAGACCACCCAAGACCACAAGACATCTCTGCAGTTTAAAATAGAACAGTTCATC
>JAWWLV010000100.1:52772693-52791104 GCA_035041135.1 Platyrinchus mystaceus | reverse complement strand
GCAGTTTAAAATAGAACAGTTCATCCAGACAGTATGTAGGGATGAACCACCTATGTCTGGCCAAGACAACTTCTTTTTTTTTTTTTTTCCTCTTTTCAATCCTGAAAGATTGCCAAATACAAATAGCTAAGAAAAAAAAATCCCATCAACGAAGTGCATTAGGCAATGGACGCGCAACATCAGAATATCACAGGAGACAATAATACTTCCAACGTAGAAGCTTGGCAAGCAGAGAGTACTCAGCCCAATATTACTGTTCCTGTAAAACACCAGTATACTAGAAACAGACAAGTGTCAAATAGTCTACTGAGCATACAACAGCAGCAAAACAGAAGAACACTGGACTGTCTCCAAGACAAAAGAAAAGTAGACTTATATATAGCTATGCCTTTAAGTCTTAGACAGCATTTTTGACATATAGGTTTCAGTTCTTTGCAGAAGAGGTCAGTGTGTTTGTATGGAACACTCAGTCCTCAGAGAAAAAGGGGCATGTTTTCTAACAGTTAACACAGCTGTGAGCAAAACCAAAGTGCTGGATGACAGTTCAATACTCAGTTACTATGCAAAACTAGAAGGCCACACACTCCTTTCTGAAGCTAAAGCAATATCAGAGCCCTCATCACAAAAACGTTTCACAAGCACAGTGACTTGCCTCTACTCTTTTCCTTCTACCTCACTTCGGGATGACTTTATTGCTCACACTTAAACCAAAGAGTTTGCTTTCATCCACTTTTCTTGTCTTACATATACATTATACAGTTGCAGGTTCATCCAGCTGACCATATCCAAAAAGTGTGGTGCTTTCCCACTGACTGGAATGGAAGACTGAATCTCTTCCCACTGCACTCATCTCAAAGAATGAGCCAGGGTCATATAATTTCGCCATTTATAAAAGCCATTCCCTTGCTTATCACAAAAGTCTGTACAGATTCAATTAAATCCTGTCTGATGCTTCAGCACCTTGCATGAAAGCAGCCGATGAAATGCCACACTTCCCAAGGATCTCTACAGGATATAAGCAAGAATACCAGATTGCACTATTGATACACCCTGAGAGGTCGTTTTACATCCCATATTTTGACTGTAGTTCAAATGGAGCATATAAGGTTTTCACTTTAAAAATAAAGTAGCAACCTCTTTTCAAAAGGGGAAAAACTCCAGAGCAAACCAGAACTCAGCATGGTCCAGTCTGTGTTCAGGAATCTTTTTCCACAACTTTCTAATAAGCTTCCATAATTGATCAAGTGGACCAGTTCAGTTTATGAAAAGCAGTCTCAGGATAATCTGAAATTCAGTTGGGGAATATTTCACCCCACAAGATTTCAAGCAGTCATTAAAGGACTAGCTGAAGAGAGGCACAGAGAGCTCCAATAGCACCTATGTTTTACATTCCCTCCTCACAACCTTCTTCCTTCTACAAAATCTAAGAGTCATGTTCATCTTTAGAAGTTAAAATGAGTGAACTTCCTGAACATAAGAGCTATGCATGAAGCTATTTACAAACTTGCCTTAGCAAGCTCCTTAACAACCTGACTTGATACTGAACAAAAGGTGCTACAGAAACAATGTTGTTGGCACAACAGTAATAATGCAAGTGACCAAAGGAATTAATAACTATAACAAGATTTTTGAAAACTGCACCTCAGAAGTAGTTTTACGAAAGGTTTCATTTCAAAGTTGACATTGAATACTTGAGTTTACTCCATCAGCCTCTTGGCTTTTGTAGTGTATTCTACAATTCTCATTCACAAGAGAAAAGGGTGGACAGGGCACCTCCAAAGTTCATTACAATAATTTCACTAACTTTGTCAGATCCTGTACAGAATGTACAGGTAAAGATTAAAAAGTGAATCTTTCATATCATGATGCACTGAGAAAACAAGCCACAGGACTCCAACTACAAAAGTGATAAAAATGTATTTTTTTTAACAGTACATCTAAATAAATACAAAAGGGATTCTAGTGGATGTTATAAACACAAATACCTGTAAAACACACTATTCACTTGCAATATACCTGAATCTAAGTCATTTTCACATATACAGAAGGAAACATTGCCAACAGCTACTTCTCTGAAGAGACTACAGTCATACCCATGCTGCCCATCCCCATTTAATCATACCAGATGGTGAACAAATAATGCAGTATTTACTTAGCAGAATAAGTGAGTATATCTGACCAATAACCCTTATATTCTTGGTGCTTCAGCCAATACCTTTTCATAAAAAACAATACGAAAAAAATTGCCAGAATGAAACAGTTGAAAATATTACCTGTGAAATCTTTAAAAAATAATTATACATTTGATAAATACTGTATTTCAAAACATAACTAAAGAGAAAGAATTCCTATGCCCCAATGCCCACCAAAAAAGAAAAAAAAAATCTCTTCTCATCCACCAGTTACAAAATGTCTAAATGAAGAATTTTACCCTTCCCAGTCACCTTACAGTCTCCTCTGATACATATAAAAAAATTCAGCTCCAACTATTGGAAGCAATTACCAGGCACATCAATTTTTAACAGATCATGCAAAACCAAATTAAAAAAAAAAAACCCTACTTGCCACCTCAACTAACCATCCTGAAAGAAAGAACACGGTGAACCATTCCCATACTCTAAAAGCCTACAGAGAACCACTGAATCAGGTTTTTGTGACTTTGCTTTAAGTCATTTCGGGACTGATGATACAATGCAAATTATTTCCAAATCAACAAACTGATCTTTGTGAGTCAGACTGCAACAAGAGTCGTCCTCTTCTTTTGTTAGAAAACAAAGAATAAAAGGAATAGAGTAAGCTATATTTTTATCTCAGGCATAGCCATAAACCCTGAATGCCATCACTGGGGTAGGAGCATTCTCACTGGGATAAGAGCATTCTCTCAAATTCCAGTCCATGCGATGCCTGTTGAAACTTAGCAGCTTTTTGCACTCTACATGCTATTTCTTTGCACAAGGTTTTGCAGTGCACCATACAAAGTTACACTCACATTCACACAGTCAGTGAGGCACTGCTTTGAAGACTTTGAATAGAGGCTCCAGGCACCGGGCCCAATGTGCAAGGCACCGTATCAATATAAAAGATAATCCAAACTACAAAGAATTCACAATACAATTAAACGCAGGCAGGCAGCATGTAGGAATTCATAAAGCTGCTACAAGCAGTTTCTCTTGAGCATAGCCTGCTCAAGCAGAGCAAGTCTGGCTGTTTACAGGGTAAGTTTGCAATTATAAGAGCACTTTTAATAGTAGCACTTTTAATAGTTGATTAAATATAATTTTAATCAACCTCTCTCCCCATTACTCATACCTGCTCCTATGTCACCCTTGACTCCTGCTGGAACTACCATTTTTCTGGCTGCATAATAAAACAGATTGGGAAACAGACCCAGGGTGAGAGAGGTAGCCTCACAGAAATGCTACTTAGACTAGTTCCTCAGTGCTTTTCAGTAGCAGCCTTCAGCAAGGCTTATGCTAACACAAAAGAAAAGTGACATAAAAAGCATGTGCAAAAAAAAAAAAGCATGTGGAATAAAAGAAATAGAAATGCCAGTGAAATCAAAATATCAGCCTAAGCTGGTATTACAGGAGATAAGAGTTGATGTTTACAGCTTTTATCGTGACAAGTAATACAGCCCTGGCACAGTTAAAAGGGTCCATCTGAATACCATTGCTCCTAGCAAATAACAGTATTCATAGAGTTTACTGACACCTATTTTTGTCTTCTTTGCTACACCTGTGCCTCTCCACAGGTGAAACTCAAAGTCTGCTTTGAGCTGGATAGGCTTTACAAGTAGTTTTTAAGAGACAAGATTTGTGTACTACCTCAGGATTTTGAAGTTAAATGCTACTGAAATCCAGTTCCTCAGATTCTCATCCAGACTCAAGAGAACAAGACACTTAAATCTATGCTGCTGTAAGCTGACTATTCTTCTCACATCACTCAATTAATGAACTACTTGAAGGTCTTTTCTAGTCAACATCTTCAGTGATAAACTGCTGTGTGTAATCATCATAAGCAGATAGAGCAAAAACAGCAAAGTACATGCAGAAGAAAAAAGACAAACATTGACAGACACATTGAAAGCATTTTACTATATAAATTCATTAAAAATAGACAAAAAAAATAAAAGAACCCTATTCAGTATTTCCATGTCAATTTTCAGCATTAAACACTGAAACCAAAGACAAGTAGAGAAAAGAGACACTTGAGTTGTTCTGGTAAATTTCAATGTAAATGTATGTATTTAATTTCTACTGAAATTATTTTTTATTTTTGGATTTCAACTAAGTAGCATATGTATTGAAAAAACTGCTACATTACTCATGACTTTGCAAAACTTATAGCAAGTTGAACATGTCACAACAGGCTACAGAAACTAAACCTATTGCATGGCCCTTTAGCTTTCATGTTCTTACCTTTTAAAGGAACCTTTTAAAAGGAACTGTTTAAAAAAAGTACAATCAGGCTTACAAAATTGTTTGTTAATGCTTTGTCTTCTTTCTAATAATCTATAATATTTTTAAGGAATAAAAAGTGTTTTCACCATTTAGGCTGCATTTGCCCTCTAGATGCAGCACTGAGTCTGGGTAGTGGAGGAAGTTTGTCCCTGGGAAAGCACGTAGGACTTGCTCCCTAGCACAGTACAACAATGCAGAGTAACTACCCAACTTTTAAATAACAGGTAAAGCAATTTTAAATGTGCAGAAAGATCCTAAAATTAAACCTAAGACAACCCTGAAGCTTTTGTGGCATGTTTTAAATCTATTTTATGGAAACAATTACTCTTAAAGTTGTAATAGCCTCTGTTCTAGTTTCCTAGTGCTTAGCTTCCATCCCTTTCCACATCAGGGCAGAAGCACAGACCAACTTCCTTCTTAATACTTGGAAAGGCCTACCAAAACTGCATTTGGAGCATCCATAAATTGCATCTGAGAAAAACATAATCAAATCTGCCAGGTTTTGAACTTCATATGTACTTGGGCAATAAACAGAAACTGATGAAAGTACTGCACCCGTGTGTCCTGCCTGCTGTGACGTTAGGAAAGGAAACCAGAACAGTGAAGATCTGCAGTGACGGACAGAGGAATAGTGAGAGAAACGAGCATTTCTTCCTTTCCAGCTACCCAAGCTTTGAGGAGCAGGTTTCAGACATCCATTAGCCTGAAGTGAATATGAGTGTTGGGCCATAATATTATGTTTATAAGGTATGCTGTGCCACTGAAGATGACAACACCCCACCTATTCATACTTTCCTATGTAGTATAGCTCTACATATCAACTTTGATCCACTTCAGAGTGAAGCAGCTTAGTTTAACCCATAGTCGGAAGCTAAACCACCTCATTTCAGCTGAGGCAGATCAGGGAGCTCACACCAGCCCTCACTAGGAGAATTACTGGGCAGCAACCTCTCACAGCTATGCTGAGGCAGAGTCATCAGGCAGGGAGAGAGGCCACATGAAGTCTGCCAAGTTAGATCCAGAATACGACAAAGATGATTTCACAAGCAGCTAATGAAGATTCAGGAAGAGATCCTGTCTCCCTTCCACCTCCTGCCCTTGAACACAGCACAGAGGTGACTACCTTCACTTTCCCACTTTCCTCACCCCACACACACCTCCCATGCCCATCTCATGCACTGCTTGGCCCTCAGCCTTTCTCCACATTTCCCTACACCTCCAGAAATATGTGTGTTAAGCAATCAGACAGGGGCAGGCCAGAGAAAGAGATAACACAAGCATTAAACTGGATGCAGTGAGTAGAAGTAGCTTCAAGAGGAAGAGTAGGAGTCCAAGGTAGGGAAAAATAAAAAACAGTTTCCCAGTTTATTGTAGCAGAGGGAAACAAAGCCAGGAAGGGCACAGCACGGCAAGGAGAACATACTCGGCAGAAGCCATCAAGTCAAGTCAGGATATAGAAACGTACCTGATTAATTCTTTTACTGGTATGCAATTAGTTCATAGGTATTTCCTGGTATTTGGTGAGCTTCATAATTAGTTAAATTTTATTTGGCATGTATTACTTGACTAATGCTGTGGCATCTTTCCCAACACATTCCATGAATATTGCTTCCCGTACCATAACTTGTCTCACTCTACCAATAAATAAATATTATTTAATAGAAAGATAGTTTACACATTATAATGAAACACCATGAACTTGCATTATTCCCCACACTTGCAACAGAGGTGGTACCTAGGAAGACTTTCACAGAATCCAAGTATGGCCTGGGTTGAAAGAGACTTGAAGACCAAATAGACCATCTGCCAACCGCGCTGCCATAGGCAGGACACCTTCCACAAGAACAGCTTGTTCAGAGCTCCATTCAACCTGGCCTTGAACACTTCCAGGGATGGGGCATCCAGAACTTCTCTGGGCAACCTGTGCCAGTGCCTCACTTGAAGCCTATGCTTATCTAGGTTTTCAAATCCTAGGTCTTTGTACACTTTCTTCAAGCAAACACATAAGTACAAGTGCTCTCATTCCTCAGTGAAGCATTTTCAGGGTATGTCCACACTGCCTAATGCCATGTCCATACACCACAACTCTACTTCTACCTGAGGCAGCTCCAAGGCAGTCTGAATGCGTCCTGGGAGGCACCCAAAGTGTTGAGAAGCAGAATAAATCAGGCAGCACGCTGTTCCCAGGCTGCTCCCAACAACCAGAAAAACTTGTTCAAACTTCTCCCACATGGCAATGTGCAAAACAGACCTGCACATGGATCTGGGAAGAACTGAATTAGAATGAAGTAAGGAAGAGAGTATCCATATGTGGCTGTAAGTTTTCTGGTTTGTCTGAACAGCTTCAATTAACATATCCTGCTTTCCTGTAGAAGCAAACAAATCAGGAAGAGCTGGTCTGCAGCTTCACTATGCCTTTTCAAGCATCACACAATTCTATCTTGGTAGCAGCAATGCCCAAAACTCAACCAAAGTTTCAACTCACTTGAAACATATTTACAAATTCAGTATCAACATATATACAATTCTCAAACAACATACACGACATCTACAGTTGAAAAGGACAAGTCTAAGAGACTAGTCCAACGTAGTCTCATCAACTACGCAAGCTGGCACTGACATGCTTCCTTAGCTCATGGCCTCACTGGCAATGCAGCTGGTCCTCAAGAATGGACCTGCCACATGTGGCAGCAAAGGTGACCTGTCTCCAAAGAGGAGAAAGGCAGCAAGCCAGACAGCCACCCTTACGACTTGCCAGACAACCCCTGGCTAGACATTGCCCCTCCAGCCCTATATTTTAATATCACCATGGGCCACACCTCTCCCCTGGCTGTCCCCAGCCTCCACACTTGGAGAGAAAGAAGCCTCCATTTCCTAAAGTCTGGGACCACTCTTCTCTCTGAGAGCGAAGGGTGGGAGAGTTAAATGGCATTTTTCAGTAATAAAGTCCACGATGAAGTGAGGCCGTGCACATGCCATGGAGCAACTTGTTCTTCGCGACAGGAAGATGAGCTCAGTGCATGTGAAGCACAGCCAGAGGGCCTTGAGAGACAGGAACCATGAGGTGTGATGCACAGCCAGACGATTTGGGGGGAAAAGCACCGCGGGGTGCCAGACACAGTCAGGGGGGTTTAGGGAAACAAACACCGTGGGGTGTAGGGCACAGACAGAAAGCTTGGAGGCCACGCACTGCAGGGTGTGAAGTACACTCAGTGGGGTTGGGAGGACACGCACCACAGGGCACTGCCTCAGGGTCTGGAGTTAAGGCACAGGAGTGTGCAGACGAAGATAGGGAATAGGGATGTTGGTGCAGCCAGAAGACGAAGGTGGGGAGGGAAGAAGCTCAGCGCGGCACAGCTGGGGGTTTGCAGGAGGGGCAAAGGGAACGCGGGCGCAATCGCGGAGTTTGAAAGGAAGGTGGGAAGGAGGCACCCCGAGCCCCATCCCCATCCCCATCCCATCCCGTCCCGTCCGACCCTTTCCAAGAGCGCCCCGCCGCCCCGCGCCATCCCCCTGCGCCGTCCCGCGCTCCCGCTTCCCGCTCCCGCTTCCCGCTCCCGCCGGATGCACTCACGCGGCGGCCGCGCGACCCCACCTATCCCCGCACCGCCGGGCGCCAACTGCGCAGCAGCTCCGTGCGGGCGGCTGGAAGGCGGGGGCGGGACGGACCGCCCCGGACCGCCCCGCACCGCAGCCCGGACCGCCCCCGGTTCTGCCCGCGCCGCCCCAGACCGCCCCCCGGACCTGCCCTCGGGGCTGCCCCTCCCCGCCCCCGCCCAGCTCGCACACCGACCCCGCTGGGGCAGCCGCCGAGCCGCCGGCCCCGGCCCTGCTATCCTGACCCCTCCCGAGAGGCCCGGACGGGGCTCGGGACCGCCGGGACACCACACCCAGCAGCGAGTGGCGGAAGGCCCGTATCCCTCCTGCCCGTGGGGATGCCCCTGTTCCCGCGACCGGGAACGTCCTCTCCTGTCTCCGGGTGTCAGGGCTAAGAGTTACAGACCTTCATGAGCAAGTCCAGAGAAGAAGGCCTCGAGGATAGTCCGAGGGATGGAACAACTCTCTATCAGAAAAGGCTGAGAAAGTTGGGGTTGTTAAGCCTGGAGAAGAGAAGGCTTCAGGGAGACCTTATAGCGCATCCCAGTGCCTAAAGGGGGCTACAGGAAAGACGGGGAGAGGCATACTACAAGGGGGAATGGCTTTAAACTGAAAGACAGAAGGTTTAGATTAGATATCAGGAAGAAATTGTCTACTGTGAGGGTGGTGAGGCACTGGCGCAGGTTGCCCAGAGAAGTGGTGGGTGCCCCATCCCTAGAAGTGGCCTAGAAGGCGGCCAGATTGGATGGAGCTTTGAGCAACCTGTTTTAGTGGAAGGTGGATCTGTCCACAGCTGGGTGGTTGAAACTATGTGGTCTTTGAGGTCCCTTCCAACCTAAACCATTCTGTGATCCTATGACTAGGGAAAAGACAACTGGTTTTCTACCTGTTGAAATACCCACTGCTGCAATGTTCAGGGGTTCCTTCAGATGACCTCAGATCTCGATTTCACTAGTGCTTTCTGCCAGGATGCAGAGTGCAAACTGCGATGTGGCTTCTTGACACTGCTCTGGGATTGGTGGCAACTAAATGTCACTCTAGGAAACACTGGGAAAATTTAGTAATTCCTTGTTTAAAAACAAAGAACAACTGCTCAGCTTTGGCTCAATGCTTTAAGGCACACTCCCAAAATACAGCAGTACTCCTCTCTTAGAAGATGTTTAGGATGAAGGTAACAGTCCCCAATAACTCCCATCTAGAGAAGTATGGGGCACAAAGAAAGGTGATCGGGAATTCCTAATGTAGAAACAGGTGCTCCATTTAGTCCACAGAAGGCTAGAAATTACAGCCTTTTGAGATGGTTAGCATGGAGATGATAGCTCAAGTCAAAAGAATTGGCAAAAACAAGCAGTAGAGAGAGGATATGAAGGCAAATTGAAGAAAAGAAGCAAACTCATTTGATGATGTACAGAGACACACAAGATGAAAGAACTGTGAGCTGATGCTGTGACATGAACACATGGTCAATATGGAGGGGCAGAAGGGGTCTTTGAGCTGGAGGACAGCAAGATCAGACCTGAAGTTTGAGATTACAAGAGGCATAACCAGCATAGAAAGCTTGTTAGAAGCATGGAAACATTATGAGAAACTGACACACAGACAGACAGATGGTGGGATGTGTAACAGGGAACCTGCAGAACCTCCATGTATCACGGAGCAGTTGATTAGGGTGTGGATTAGGAAGAGGACCTTGTCCTTTTGGATTTGTTTCATGCTTCTATTGGAATTGCTAGGATTATGACAGGTGAAGAAATCCTGGGGGTTTTGAAAGAACATCTTAATGAGATCACTGGGTTTGGCCAAAAGGGATATGTCAAAATATGATAAACCATTAAGCAATACTGAATGTCTCACCTAGGAGGGGAAAATCATTAACAAAAAAAATCAAACCAGCCCCTTCTCCATTCTCCATTCAGCTTTTGGAAAAGAACGTTTTCTTTTAATTAGTAGTTCAAAATCATTTTTTTCCAAAACATTAGCCAAGAAAAATTACAAACAGACCTTAGGAACCAGCACATCCCTGCTCAGGCAGAGTCCCTGTGAGCGTTAAGAGTAATAAGTCATGCACAGGGATGTGGCTATGTGGCTCAGCCAGCAACTAATATTTCTCATGTGTTGCAAAATCTATTTTGCCATGCCTGATAGGGCTGCCTTGGCTGAGACAAAATGGGACACTGGGGTGCATAACAATAAAAAGTAAGTAGGTTACCTGTACACTTCAAAATACAAGACTGTTGTCATTAATGAGGAAAAAAACAAAACAAAACAAAAAAACAACCAAATAAAACAATAATAATGAGATGCAAGCTAACAGCTCTAACACATTTGATGCCACCAGCGTTTGCATCAACAGATTTTCTCTGGAGTCTGTAAAGAGCATGAGAGTCCTTGCTTTCCATGTACTTCAGGAGCAAAGGTAATTTGAATCATCAAGCAAGTCTGTGAGGGTTGGGAGAGAACAGAAATAATGGTTGACCTGTTCAGGGCAGGTAAATGATTAACATGAACATGCATCAGAGGAAAGGCAGCGTGAAGGAGACAGCTGTGCCTTGCACACAAAGAAAACAGAGGCACACAGCAAGTCAGAGGCATTTACATTGTAAAAGAGGGAGCTAGCAGCAAACAGGTTTTTTCAGTGCTTAGCATGTGAAAGCTGCATATGATATTTACTGTAAATTTAAGTTATCTTTAAAGTTCCCCATCCAAGAACAGGGCAAGAAATAAAGGAACATAGACACTGAAGACAGCTCATTAGGTTTTACAAGATGGTAAATAACTAGTGGTCTACAAAGCAGTGTGTTTGCCATGAATACTGCTAACCAACGCTTCTTCTTTTTTGTTGCCTTATTAGAATCCAGGTAGCTCATATGCTTTGAGTCTTGTAGAGATAAGTACTCTCTATGACTGTATTTGAAGCCTTGAATCGCTGATTGGCAGGAGAATCGCAGGAGCCGCTCCCTAGTCCAGCAAAAGTATTGGGTGCTTTTGCTGACACAGTACAAGGTAATCATCCCAATAACGCCAACAGATATCTGCACACAAATCTTGAAGAGATGCAAGTGTAACCCAAATCTTGTTTGCAAGCTTTGCTTTACTGGAGAAAATCAAGTTTGCCTGTGCACCAGTACTGGTCATGTACAACTGCCAAACCTGTCCCAGACAGGTTCTGCTGCAAGTGGCCTGTCTCCCATAGCTGCCATAGCACAGTGTGCTGCTGTGTTTGGCAGCTGGACTGGTGACAAAAGGGACCTCTATGCCTTTTCTCATTTTCCAGTTGGAGTTACTTTCAGACTTTGCTTACTGCTTATTGCAGTAAAATTTGCTTTTTCTGCCTAGTCTTCTGAACAGTGCCTTTTGTGTAGCTCATTTCCCTGCCTAGGTCTATTCCAGAAAAACATGCGTGGGCCCTTGTGTAATGCTGGCAGTGACCTTCCAGAAACAGTTTCCACATGGCAGACGAATTCCTCCTAAGACATGTATCATCCATTTTGCTATGCAACAAGGTGAGAAAATGACTCAGTCCTGCTCATCTCTCTACAGATGAGCTGAGCTTTGCAGAGGTTTCTCCCTCCCTCTGTGGACATACACTGCAGATACGGAAGTGAATAGTCACTGCTGGTTTTGCATGGCTTCTGGACACCACAAACCCATCACAAACTACTGCAGTATTGTCAAGTCAGCCTGTTTCAATAGCTACACATTTACCTGCAGGTTGAATTCCAGTTTTACCAATTGAACAATAGTGAATTTGATAAATTCTTGTAAATATGGCAAAGCTATTCAGATAGGGAACTTTCCATATAAACTCAGCTATCTCGAGTAACAGTATTAAAACCATTAGGTCCATAAAACAATTGTTTTACTGTTATGCATCCGATACTGGTTCTAGGCAGGAGTAACAGAAGAAGCTGTCCCAAAAGTAGAGTGAAAAATGACTATTGCAAAAGTAGAAGCAATAATCTGAAGTGTATGAAAAATGTCATTAAAGGGGATGTTTAACAGAGGGACTGTCATGGTGTCATATATATATGATATACATATGTGAAATATATACTTTCTATTATGTATGTATATATTCAAAAGTTTCTGTATAATGCATATAATACCTAGATATGCAGAATATACTGTATTTCCAAATACAATGCATAGACACACATGATATAATACACTTTATTAAAGACACAGTGTGGTTCTCAAATGAAAACTGGTAGTGACTCACCTCTTCACAGTGTATTGCTTGAACGTAGGCCGATTGCAACTCAGTCTATAACAAGAAGGAGAATTAAATCATCTGCAAACAGTGCATTGCAGTCAGCCAAAGAAGCCTTAAGAGAAAACCAAAGCCAGCATACCTGGCCAGCTTATTCCCAAAAATCATAATCTTGCATCACCAGACTTTTCATTTTAGTCTGTCCCATGTCTGAAAACAATATATGAAAAAAAAAATCAGACAGTGGCTACTCTGGAGCCCACATCTTACAGCTTTTCACAGCTGAGAACTCTAATTCAGGTGCTATCTACTGTTTTGTTATACAAAATTTCTAGCTAAGTCTTTTGTAAGTCAAATTTTAGCTGTATATGTTACTGTCAGTGGTGGGAGCAAATGTTTTATTCTGTAGGAGTGCACACAGACAAAGCTAAAAGAGGTAGCAATCTTTTCAGGATGCTAGTGAGATCCATTTGTTGTAGCTGGGCCACAACAGTATGTCATGATCACAGCCTAGTCCATGAGCTGGATGCATAAACATATCTAAGAAAATCAGTTCCTTTTAAAGAACAGTGTTCCATGACTCCAAAAGGATTCTAACATGTGTCATTAAAAAACCAAAAGTCAACAAAAAAGTGAATGCTAACTTTACAGAATATCTGCAGACTGTGCTGGAGAGTTGGCCAAGGTGGCACATGCATGCCATGATGCAATACAGCAGAAGGACAGAGAGCTCTAGAAAGATCAAGAACAATAAACTGCTAGTACATATTACACCGCATCATGAGGATTTTTCCTTGATTTAAAGTTTGTTTTGTGCTTGTAGAAACAGGTGAGTTAATGAGGCAAACAAAGACAATCCAGTATAGCCTATAGAAACTCTTTGGTGCTAGTAAGACGTGGCTGTCTGTATCATCACCGCATTCCATGTACTGCACAACACCTGCAGGGGTAAGAGTAAGATCTTAGGTATAGACTTGAGTAGCTACTGATTTGCACTTCGTCTGAACACAGAAGGAACAGACTCTTTATCCAAGCAGCATGTGATGACACAGAGATGTATATATAGCTATATCACTCACATAATTTTCCTATTTCCTCTGTAGTAAAAAACCACACTATGTGAGCTCATGGGCTGCCATGTTTCCATGAACAGAAGGGACAGGGATGCCTGTCAAAGAGTTTCCTCTGCTATGTTCAGTGTCCATGCAAAAGCTCCAACTAATTTTGCCAGATTCCAGACATTTTGCTGTGAGAATGCATTACAAAGATGTTACCCCTGGGTTAAAGAATGAGAAAAGACCCCTCAAATCTGAGCCCTCAAATTGTTTCATTTGTTTCATATTCAGACCACTAAGGCTCAGGAGATAACTTGTCAGGCAACTGAGTATCACTGTGAGAAACAGACATCTACAAAACTTCCGAGAAAGCTATAGAAAGCTTGCCTCTCCCTGTTTAAAAGCCAACCAGCTACTTTTTTCTCCTGTCTCTTCTCATATTTCTTATGCCAACATGCATAATGACTCCCATGAAGGCTACTAAATTGCAGAATCTTGCTAACAGCAAAGCAACACCTCTTCTCTTTCTCTGCCAATCTCTGAGATATGAACAAAACCAAAACACCAGAAAAGGGAGTTTTACCATTAATTACAACAAATCCACAGTCCATTCTGCCTTGACAGATATGACAGCACTCAAATAATGCAAAATTACAGTAAAATCATACCATGAAGTTATTTTCTAAAATTGATTCTTGATCAGATTAGATATGTTTAACAATACATTGTGGAAACCTAAGCCTTTAATGGATTTCCACTTATTTATTTATCTATTTTTATACAACATTCTGCAGATGGGATTGAGAAGAAAAGCAGGAAAATAAAAGTAAAGAAATGGATAATTAAGGCAAAGAGGTGTTCAACACCATTTCTGTTATGCCTGGTTGAAGTTTCCATCTGATTTCAGACAAATAAGGTTATATTTGTTCCCATTATTCCCATGACAGTTATGTCACCTATGATTGGTACACAGGCCAGAGATTAAAAGTAGCTTTGAAACTGAAGATACCTACTCATGCTCAAGGAAAGGTAAACCATGGAAAAATAGCTGTGTGGCAGACATGCTGTTCAAGACATTCAGAAAAGGAGCCATAGGCAAGATGTATTTCAAATGGATTAAAGTACTGCCTATTTCTTAATAAGAGCTCCAATAAATTTAGAAGCAACCAACTGATAAAGTGTAAGAACTTGGTAATTTAGATTAAATTTTAGATAAGATGCTAAGAAGAATAGGCTGGGAATTTCAACAAAATTTTAATTGAGTGGGATGATAGAGGAGTCTTTGTAGTTTATACTGTATTGTCATAGCTAGGTGGCACACATAAACAGGTTGGTTTTGAAACTGAGACTCCTCATTGGCAATATGCCTGTGAGACAACAATTCCTGAAAAAGAAATCCCATAAGCTATTTACTAGTCAATTAAACAGAAATCTGTATTACATTTCATAGCCAGTTACAATTCTGTGGCCTCCCACATGTATAATACTACCACAGATCAGGTATTTTAAATTAGGATTTTGAAATTAAGGAAAAAGAACAAATGACAAAATAAAAACAAACAAACAAACCCAAAAGAATATTAAAAATGCTCCCAGACAAAGAAGAACAAAATTCTTCACTCATATATTTTCTAGAAATATTTGCAAAAGGCGTGAAGAAAATCTTCACTTATGATGCTTCTACATCTATATATGTGGACACCTAATGGCTTTCCTTTATGAAAGGATGCACTGTGCAGGTCTGCAGTTACACCTGCAACCTGTTAGAGTCACAAAAGCCCATCTCACTCACCATCCTGCAGTGCATGTTCAGATGGCACAAGTGTGTTGCAAAGTAGTGGCAGCAGTCATGAAGAAAATGCTGGAGGAGCTGCAGATTTGTTTTAATCTGGAGAATGAGAGAGCACCATATGCCACCCTCAGTAGAAAGGGCATTTATGCTTCTCTTTGGAGTGAGGTAGACACTGGTTAGAACATTTAAGTCAACTAGATGCATGGTAAGATCTTACAAGGACTAACCTGCAGCATCTTAAAGATATTTTTTCCTAGGACAAGTTGCAGTCTTCCATTCCCTACAGAAAACAAGCTAAAACTGTGCAGGAGAAACAGCAAATAGGGCAAATGTGTACAACAAAACTTCTGGAGTAAGGTAAGAAACAATTTCTCATAGAAACACTATCCTTGCAGAAACCAGACTTGTATTTCTGAAGAAGTAGGCTGCCAGCTTGATCTGTTTCCCTATTCTTTTGGGAAAACATAATTTTTAAGGAAAGAAGATTCCCCCAGATAATATACCAATCATCTCAAAAGTTTCTGTCTAAAGAAACTCAAAAATATTAAAGATGCTAAGTGCTGGCTATATGCTGCACTATGAAGAAGAAGGGAGGAAAGCAGCTGAACAAGCTTTGGTTTCTGCTTATTGACAGTATGGCAGACCACATCTTAGTTATGTCAGTGAGAATTTGGAGCAAGTTTCATTGGTTCGAACAATTTTCATAAACTCTGTAATAATAGTCAGCAAAAATTTCCAAGAGTTGGAATTACTGTATATTTTGTTCCAGAAGGACAATGAAAATAATACTGATACACCTGCATCTTGCATACGTGTGAGAACAAGCAGTAAGAGCTAAATGAATAACTCATTCTGGTATTTCTTAATTTAATCACCTAATCCTGAAGTTGCAGCAAATCACAATTTCCCAGTCCAGAAAGCAGCAGTTGATGAGCCTCTCCATTCAGTTATCTATCTGCCCATTGCAAAAGCCTGGGAAGTTCACAACTTTGCTGCACGAGGCTGGTTCTCTCAGCACTCTGGATGGAAGGAATGACAAAGATTTCCTCTCACAGTGTTGTTACCCAACAACTACTCTGAAACACTTTCATATTCAGTTCTGCCCATGGTCTTCCCCTTCCTCTTGAGCAACAAGTTCATGCCATGGAAATAGGCAGGAATATCCTCCTTTCTTGCATCTTCTTTGTCTCTGTGGTACCTTTTACACATTCTCCAAGGGTAGCACAGAGTTTTAAGACTTCAACAAAGCAAAGTGAAAATAAAATCACATTCTCAGATACCTCAGATGTGCTCAACATTGACTTACATGAGACTATTTCTAGTTCTCTCAAACAAAAATTTCTGATCCTGTCTACACAATCCTGACCAACCAGCATAGATATGCACACATCTCACTAGCTTTGCTTCCATGAGGAAGAAGACAGTTTTCATAACAGAAACTTTTATTCAAAGCATTTCTTGTTGTATCCCTCTTTTCTTTAGCCTTTACAATCAAACTTGACATTTTCACAGGAAAAAACTGAGCCACCACAGTGCCCCAGCAAATCAACTTACCATGGCTGAGGTAAACCATTATTATATTTATCATGCTTAATTTCCTACTGAGAGATGTAATAAGAGAACAAAATAGAAATTTTAAACATAGGTCAAGGTTTTCAGAGACGTTCTTAAATGCAGCTGAAATGTCTCTTGGTAGATATAATGTAATTGTAACCAAAAAAAGGACTACATTACTTACTCTGGCTTACTATTCTCTCTTCTCATTTTTAAGGCAGCTTGTCTCTTTGTCATGTACTGAAGGTGAGAAAAAGAAATTACCTCCAAGCACCTTTGTTTTTTCTGGTTTTTTTCATATGTGAAGCCATACTGGAATTAGTGCTCTTTGTCAGGACATGCCCCCTAATCCTCTAGTATAAGAGTCTGCAAATAATAGGGAATACTGAAAGAAATCAGCCTACCTACTATGAATTAATGTAACAACAACCACAACATAAAACAAATTAAAAATAAATAAATTAGAAATACCAACATCATTTCCTTTCTCCCACTCTCCTTTTGGTTGTCAGTTGGGTTAGTTCTTGTCCTAGGATGTTTGGTCTTTGTTCCTGCCAGAAGATCCACATGCTTCTAGATCACTAATTAATAGACAATAAAACTAATTACTTCTATTTACATCAGAAATTGAATAGCCACCTGAAATTTCACTGAAATGCCTAAAAACCTGAGAAATTTCAGTCCAGTTTAATTCAATTTAAATGGTTAAATAGTTTCTACCATCATTTTATGATGAGATATAAATAAATATTTCACCATCACTAAAAAGGGACTAAGCAAAATGCCATGTAGGAAACTTCTCACTGACATTGGAAACTGGTTCTCATAACTTTGTATAGAGGGAAGGTCAAAATATCTGTTAATCCAAGTAAATCCAGGTAACATGTAAAGTTCTGAACATTTGGACCATGTTTGGTCCAAATTCAACATGTGTGGATACGTTTTGGAAAACTCCTATCAGTGCCAGGGCACTGAGTTTTCTTGTCTGAAGCAATGTTGTATGATCTAAAATATTAATTTCAGAGCTTTGCTTTTTCACTGCACATGTACGTCATTGTGTTGGTTTTGAATGGCCAAGATTTGGTAGCAGGAGTGAGGGACTACAGGGGTAGCTTCTGCGAGAAGCTGCTGGAAGCTTCCCTGACACCTGACAGAGCCAATGAAAACTAGCTCCATGATGGAGCTGCCACTGGCTAAGGCCAAGCCCATCAGTGATGGCAGTAGCACCTCTGTGATAATATATTGAAGAGGGTAAAAAAAAAAAAAAGATATCATGCAGATGTAATTGCACTCAGAAAGAGAGGAGTGAGAATATGTGAGAGGAACAGCTCTGCAGACATCAAGGTCAGTGAAGGCGGGGGAGGACACGCTCCAGGAGCTAGAGCTGAGGTTCCTGAGGTGCAGACCACGGTGAAGCAACTGTGCCCCTGCAGCCTATGGAGGTCCACAGGTATGCAGAGATCCACCTGCAGCTCGGGAAGAAGACTCAAGGCGGAGCAGGTGGGTGCCCGAAAGAGGGCTGTGAACCTGTGGGAAGGCCATGCTGGAGCCATCTGTTCTTGAAGGACTGCACCCTGTGGAAAGGGACCCTGTTGGAGCAGTTTGTGAAGAACTGTAGGCTGCAGAAAGGGCTCATGCTGGAGAAGTTTGTGGAGAACTGTCACCCGTGGGAGGGTTGCCACACTGGAAAAGGGAAAGGACTCCTTTCTCTGAGCAGCAGCAGAAACAATCTCTGAAGAACTG
>JAWWLV010000100.1:52749884-52764186 GCA_035041135.1 Platyrinchus mystaceus | reverse complement strand
AATGAAGGGATCCCACAGGAAAACAGGGGTGGACTCAAAAGCCATTATCCCCTGTGACACTGTGGGAAAAAGTGTCTCCCTTGCAGTCCATGGAAGACCCCACAGGATCTGGGTAACCCCCCAGCCTCTGGTCTTAACCCAGGAGAATACCACTTGATCCATTTCTGGTTCTGAAAGAGCTCTGATACTACAAAAACATGTGATAAGCATTGAAGCAGAATAGGTATAAACAAAGGAGAAGACTCAGATTTAATTATTATATCTAACTTACATATAAACAAGAGATTGCACAGTTGCAACTGACACTGTTGACTTAGTACTTAATTCTTGGCTGTGAAAAACAATATACAGGATACCTTCACTGTCCTTTAAGAATTTTCATTTTGAAGATACTAACACTTCAATTATAAATTAAGTACAGACATCATAAGATTGCAGCAGACATAAAATACTTCTTTTTTCCTAGAAAAAGCTTTAATGATAAATTTACCACATCTACAGAAAACTAGAAGTACTTAAGAAAATCACAATATAAGTGCCATTCTTCAAAGTATAGTTTTCCCGGAAATTGCTGTTTGAGATGCTGGCTAGTACCAGGAGGTTTCAAGTCTTGCAAACTAAACACCACCTATCAGCTACTCCCATTATATGGAAGGTTTGCAGGTGCTGCATTGTAGAATATGCCTGGATTACTGCTCAGATGAGACACAGATATTTCTCATTTTCCTCTCCAGAAACGCCTCCCCTTCCAGCATAGGAAAACAAGAGGGAGAATAATGCCATCAACACCCAATACCAGAAGAAGATTTGGAAGGAGTCCTATGCACAAGATACTAGTTACTAGTAGGAGCAAAAAGCCCATAAGGCAACCAATTTCTGTTTTCAACTGTTTGGGACACTAAACCCAAAGGTGTCTGGGTGGGCAGATACCTGGGCAAATAATTCTCAGCCCACCTCTTCTTGAGCTGGATTCCACATTGCATTTGATGGTGCTACTTAGGCAAAGCTGACATGTAAAAAGTTATTCAGCAACAGTATGAAAATGAGCCTCATAAAAGTTTAGAGGAAAACTTCCATATTTCCAGCTAGATCACTATTCAGGGTTCTGTCTGGAAAGGTTCCATGGGACATGGTCCTGATGAGGAGTGTCTAGGAGAGCTGGTTAGTCCAGGATAGTCCAAGCTCACAGGGGTGAGAAAATTAAAGAAAGAATGTCTGCATGCATGAAAAAGGAACTCCTGACAAAAAATCAGTATGCAGAAAGGAACCCATCTGGAGAACTGAATCCAACTCTGTGGTCCTCAGCACAGGAAAGAGGAGGACCTGTTGGAACGGGCCTAGAGGAGGGCCACAAAAATGATTGGAGGGATAAAACAGCTCTTTTATGAGGCAAGACCGAGCGAGTTGGAGCTATTCAGCCTGGAGAAGAGAAGGCTCCAGGGAGACCTTATAGCATCTTCCATTAAGTAGAAGAGGCTTATAAGGAAGATGGGGACAAATTTGTTCCTTCATTTTTCCAATTTTAGAGGGGAGCAGCCACTCTTGGTAATAGAAACTAATACTGGGGAAAAAAAATAGCAAATGCTCTCCTCTATTCCTGTGAAGTGACAGTGTCAGGTGGGTCCTTAACTTCAGTCTAAACTTCTGGAATTCTTCCACCCTACAGCTATACAGTCAATAGTGGATCTGTCCCAGCAAATATGCACTAAATATGAAGCTTGCTTCACTACAACATTCCCTTAATATGCCCAGTCCTCAGCTGTTATCATTTTACAATGCTAGGCATATAGAAACTGATAGCCTATGTCTTACAGAGATATCAAAATAAAGAAACACAGTGAATTATTCTATGATGCATGCTAATGACAGAAATATCTACACACTATACAAAGATTAAATTATTACCTTTTACTTGTTTATACAATGTTTTTTTCCCTTTGTCTGAATTTGCGGTCTGAACCTCCACTCTACTTTGGAAAGATTTTTTCCTCTGTAGAGCTGCATCTATATCTGACACTAACTTCTAACTCAGCTCTCAGCTTGGTGACTACATTATGTCTGAAGCACAAACTAGTGACTGAGGAGAGAGTAACTCCACAAAATCCCTCCCTTTCAAAACAGAGTAGGCATTAGGACCACAAAATGTTTTAGAACAGTTTTGAAGGATTACATTCAACATTTCTAACTTGAAATGTGATCTGCTCTCTCTTAACTTGCTGGGGCAGATTTAGATACTACATGATGGTGTCACTATATAAATACTTGAATAGAGGATCCCTGTATCTCTTTCTGAACTGAATACCGCCTTTATGGAAAAACTGAAAATACATACAAACTGAAAATACTAAAGAACAGGCACAAAAACCTGTTGACTCTCACAGCACATAAGCACTTGAGAATGGATTCAGTCTGCTCCACCTAGACCTTAATAAAATAAGCCGGTCCCTGAACTAGTCCTCCTTCAGGCAAAATCATCTGTATCATGCATCTTGGAAATGAAGGGGTTATCTCCTCATGTACTAGTGATAATAGAAACAATGTAATATTGACTGGTCTGGAGGGATTTTATTTTTTCCTTATCAGCTGTTAAACATTGAATAAAGTATATCAATGTGTAAAGGTAAGTACAAAAGTCAGTATGAAAAGGTAATCCTTTAGAATTAACTCCAACAGTGACAAAAAACCACAGAGAACAGTGGAAACTTATTTCTGGAAGACCTTGCTCTAACAGAACTGTACCAAAAATCCAGTCATGATAAATCCAACAATATCCAATTCTGTAGATACAGTCTGTGAATGCAGTGCCTGAATGTCGATTTTATATCAGCACATAATTTAAATTCAGCCTTCATCGTCACTGCTGCTCCATGCATCTTCATATGCTGGATTTAAATGTTCTTGAGGGAGAGACTAAAAAAAAATAAAAATTATCAGTGTTTTTCTCAACTAAAAATACTAAAATCTTAAAAGTGCAAAGCTAAAGGCATTTTTAAAAATTATTATATGTAGACAAACTATTCTGTCTCTCATGAGTACTGGTTTATTTTTAACTACTTCTTTGGCCATTCTGCTGATTAGAGAGATGATAAATTATGAAAAGAAATAGTACTCTATTTAATTTCAATTTTGACAAAAAATATCTGGAAGACTGACTGGAAGTATTACAAATGTTTGGTATAAAACATAAACAAATGTTTTATATGTTTTACTATGTTTATTGTGTGCCATTGTTTTAATTTAGGTCTTAATTTCCTTGGCCCAGTATAACTGAGCTAATATTACAGTTTCAGGAAGCAGTCCTGGCCTTTATCCACATCCAAGACCTATTTCTCACATCAGCCCCACGAGGGTCCAAATAAACAGTTCATGCACCTATGCAGTGCACTGAATCACAATGACTTAGGGTAATTTTTTTTTATTTACTTCTATTCTGGGTTCAAATTCTGGTTATGCAAACACTCAAGTGGCTGTTTTAGCACATGAGAGGGAGCAGGACCAGACGACAGCAGAGACAGTGCTTATCTACAACATTTGCAAAAAGCAAACGCAAAGCTTAAAAGATTTCATAACAATAGCACATATTACATACTGCCACCATGTCAAATTTAAATGAACAGTTCTAACTAGATCTAGGTAAATAATCTTGTTACTGTGGGTTTGTTTTTATTTTTCAGACTAAGAAAAATACAGTTACTTACATATAAATTCTCACTTAGAGCAAAAATGTTAATTTCAGGTCCAGTGAACACATTTTGGGCTCAGGTACCTAACCTCTGAGACTACCTTTTTTTTGTTTGCTTAGGTGTAGGGTAGTTTTGAAGTAAGTTGTCTTATAAAGCAAAGCAAATGTTAAAACAAATTCATGCTTCTTATAATTTCCCCATTCAAAATGGAACAATGCAGAAATTTTAAAAAGTGACATTTTTGTATGCTATGCGACAAAACATTATTATATCCTCATTTGTCAACATTCATAGAGTTTGCTAGACTCCGATTCCGTGAATGGTTTCCATTCCTTAAAATCTAGAATTTTTTCTGCTCAGACTGCTCACTGAAACTTTTTTTGCCCAGCTTTAATACTGAGCCAGGGAAAGCACACTCTTGGAAAAGTGTTAAATATGATCTTCTTGCAACAGACCTGGATATCTTGCCTCAGACATGAAGATAACCTCACTAAGAATGTACTTTAATATATTTCAGCATCATACTTTTAACTAGGTAGGAAGGTAGAAGTCTGCAACAGACTTTACTAGACTACGAAAGAAAATGTTCTCTCAAAACTGTATAACAATTAAAAGATTGCCCAGAAACAATAGGTGATTCTGCTTTTAATTAGGAATTGTTACATATTTTGATGGTGAATCACATACTTCATATTTAAATTCCACATAACAAGCCATAAAAAATTATAGTTCAAACTCCAAAATTTATTACCTTTTCAGAAATATCCTCAGGAACTGGCTCTCTTGGAGCTGGTATCCATGCAAGGATATTGCAGTCTTTGCTACCACTATAAAGTTCCTTTAAAAAAAACAAGCAAAAATTACTTTCACACAAATTTACAGAATAGTGATATAGGCACAACATTGGTGAGAAAAAAGATATGGAAAATTTATTTAAAAATCAACGCAAGTAGTCAATTTCTAATTTATACTATAATTTTAACAAACAGTGTTTTAAATAATATGCCAAAACAAAATGAATACTTCTTTTAATTTTCTTTCCCAGACTGCTCACCAAAGCAGCACAATCCACATTTAAATGAGTTTTATTGCTTTTAAATACATTTTTCTTCTGCCCTCTCTCACATCTCCTGAAAATACACCTATTTTAACAGTTAGTAAACTTAAAAGATTATTTATGGAGAAGTAAAAAAAGAAAAGGCAAAAAAGGAAAATATATTATTATAATTAAAAAATAGGAACAAACTCAAAAGAATCTAGCAATACATGTTAGAAAATGCATATGTATGGAACAAAGAAGTATTAAATAAATGTAGTTTCAGTATGCCTAGGGAAAGAACACATAAAGTAGAATTTGAAGCCTGTATCCTGTTGGAAAGACACAGATAAGAAAGACCAATTTATTATTTTTAATATAAATAACTGTATTTATTATAGTAATGACTAAGGCCTGAGATTCCATCGTACGAGGCACCCTGCAAACACATGGAAGCAAATAGTCCCTACACCAAACAGCTGAAAGTCAAATATATCTTAGTTTTCTTAGCTCTGTATTAAAGGAAATACAGACTTCTCTATCACTTTAATCTGAGGAAGTTTTGCTGAGAGATACTGCACCATCTTTGCCATAAATTTTGCTCTAATAACACTTGCATTTTCCTAGTGCTACTTAAATGAACAAACATAAAGATATTTTCATATGCCTTCAATCTTGAATCATCCTCTTGTATATTACAGGCAATGTCTGAAAACATTTGAGTACTGTCGTGCATCTAAACTGTCTGAGTGAAACTTATAAAGTATTTTCTTTGGTATTCAGGCTAAGAGTATGAAACCCTTGCTTCAAGTACACTGGCTTTTACACTTAAACTAGCAACTCTCTGCATATGTGCTCATTATTAATACATTGATTCAACATAAGTTCAAAATATTATAACAGGTCTATCTTTGCAGAAAGTCTCCAAAATTATGTATAGTTAATTCTAAAACGGCATGAATTATGATGACATTTGGTGCAAAAACTTAATGCCCAATTCCTATAAACACTAATTTATGTGGGTAATCTCACTCAACAGAACTGACACACCATCTTTGCTAAAATTGGTCCTATGCATAAAGTTCTTCATGCATAAAACACATTCAAGATTAGAGTTTACAGTTTTAAGACAGAGAACGATCCCGCTTAACTTGCTTAAAAGAAGATATGTTACACCAAGATGTAGGTCAAATTCTACAAAAATTCTATCAGCAGTACACTAATCAGGCCTTCTGTCTTTGATAGAATAAAGAATATCACTAGAACTCTAAAAGATCTTTCCATGCCAAAATATATCCTGGTGAGAAACGTCATAGTGACATCAGCATACTTCCATTTAATCCTTTTTACCCCTTGGCTCACTTTCTGATCCTGGTATGGCAAGATATTCAGTTAATATCCACTGCATTGAGCAATATTTACAATTAAATATTACAACCTGAAATGGTGACTCACACCTCAAGTCAGTTAAAAGAAAAGCTAGTCCTCTCCATGTAGGACTATGGTACAATACAGGATAGTCACCTATATTGCACCACAAACATGCTTCATGCATGTTTATGGTATATTATATGGAAAGACTAAAAATAAAACTTAATTTAACTTTCAGTTATCTTTACTTAATAGCTTACTGCTGGATTTGCCAAATACCTTTGCAGATGTCACTAGCTTTCTTAAACAGTATGAGAAGCTATAATTTAAAGCAAAATTGCTTCCTGTTGCGTACCTAACATTTTATGACGTTATTCCTGCGTAATGCTCTACACAATTTCTTTTTCTGAATGGGAAACATAGGTCTTGTTTATTTACTTAAATTATTCTAAGCAGATAATATGGCACAATAGTATCTAGCATATTACATCCAACAGTAAACATCATCTAAGATATTGCACAATGAAGATTCTCTTTCACACCACCCTTGAAATTACTGTCCTCCTATTAAATTAATGCCTCTTATTAGAGGGCCAAATTCTGCAGTTCTTATTACTCAAGCAGACTAACATCTTACTAACTTCACAGAGATATTTACATAAGAACAGTTTAAGCAAACAATAACATAGTGGATTTTATGGTTCTGTTCCCAAGATCAGAAAAGGCTAAACTCACAGCATTCTGTGGAGAGAGCTCCATACCATATCTCAAGCATAAAAGGTATTACACAAACATGCTTATTAATTTGGATAAGAACAGATAAAGACTAGTATCATTGGACTGCAAATAGCTAGCTGCTTGGGTATCAGTGATCATATTTGATTATATGGTTCTGAGCAAACAGAAGACACTTCTCACCTCAAATACATAATTGGTGCAAAGTTTAAGTTCTTCTTAGAGCCTATTCTGGTTATGAGGTGAAACAAAGATAGCAATTAAAATACAGTTAATGAACAGAAAGAATATGAGAGACTGACAGCAACCAATATCAATAAGAAATTTACAACATGGCAAAAAATAGTAAGGAAAATCTAAGCACCAGATTTGATGATGGGTAGGACAAAAATCAGTCAACAGGGTTAGAGAGAGCAGAAAAAGTTTAGAAGACTGTTAAAAAGAAGAACACTCTTAACAGTGACAGAGACTCCATACTAGATGGAAATGGTCAAAACTACGCAGAAAAAATGTAGAACTTGAAGGTAGTGCACTTATGTCAAACATGTTAATAAGTAACAAAAATGTTAGAAAGCCATCTGCTACACATTTCAGCAGCAAATGCATAGCTTACACCAGAGAGACTTAGAAGAATCATCAGTGAAAATTTATAGCTTGCTTAAGTTAATTATGTTTTGACATGTATTTACAAATTACAAAGGTGGAAGTGACCTAATATGCCATTCAGCAAAAACCAAAACAAACCAACCAAACAAAACAAAAGCAGAATGATACAGATACAAATTAACTGACATTTCTTTAGTCCTAAACAAGACAACAGAAAAGGTGATTAAATGATTCAGTTGCTGTAGAGTTAAAATAAGGGAATATAAACACCAGCCAGTTTATAACAAAGCAGGTTTTGTCTGGCAAAAGCAGGTTTTTGTCAGTAACAAAACAGAAATGTACAGCTGTGAATAACTTTGCAGCATGTTGATTTGATATTGCTTGAGAGAGTAAAATAAACAAGTACCTATAATATAGGTACCTCAGAAATATAATTTAACCTGCAAAATCATAATTTCTGTTGGAATTAAATGAAGACTGATGAATATACTTAATCATCTCAAGACAGAATGAGCTATTTGGAAGTACGTATGTGAACACAGTCAAAATAACAATACCACTACCTTTGGTGTTGATATACTGACTTATATCAATGTTACTCCATCAGAGTAATTATTTAATACAACTGAAAGCAGAGCATTTGAAAGAAAATCCAGTCACACTTCTAGAATATAGAACTGAACTCTGAAAAAGGGTGATTCTGAAAGAAAATTGGGAATCACAACAGATAAATAAATGAAGTTGTTGACATCCATCATAAACTTACAGATATAGTGATGGATGAATTTTTTGTGCGCATGCGCACACAAGTGATCCTTTACTATGGATCTTAGAAAAGCCAAGGTAGAGACATCACACGTAAAACAAGTAAAAAATATTTTACAGTGAGATTTAATTAGCCTTACCTTTTCAGTTTATCAAAAAGAATACCAAAGATGACTTTATACAAACACACTAGAACTTTTGTTGGAAACCTATTCTTGCAAACACAAAGGGCTTTTCAAGAACAGTCTGGAAAAGATATACTTTAGCTACAATGTGAATATTCCACTTTTCTGTGGATGTGGTATTTCACTGCCTATTCATACCAGAACTGCCTTCCAGGTCTTATAGGGCTAATTAGCTTGGAATCTATTGCATGTTCATAACTTTCAGTGAAGTCTGTCTCAGTGATACAGCAATGTTCAGTCAAAGTTACTGCACTCAAAGCGGAAGCCACCAGATTTACTTCTATGGTGCATTGTATGAGAGGTCACAAAAAGGTATCTGCATGCCCTTTCTGCCTCAGATATTTCTGCCTGATTGCCATGGGTTCAAGTGGCTGAATTTTTGGTAATAGTGGGCCACAGAGATGATTTCGATTAGAAGCTACCAGAAGCTTTTGCTATTCTATGAAAAAGCCAATGACAGCCAGCTCCAGGATGGACTTCCTACTACTAGCCAATGGTATGTGCTTCTGTGATAGCATACTTAAGAACACAGGAAGAGAAAGCTTGTGGCATAGAAGAAAATCCAGCTGGAAGGGAGAGCAGAGGAGAATATGAGATAGCAATGTAGACTCTAAAGTCAGTGTAGCAGGAGGGGGGAGGATAGACCTGGGGAGGCCTCCCTCTCCCCCTCCAGCAGGGAAAAGACTAAAAGCTGAGTCCTCTGCTGCCTGTGGAAGATTATTGGGGTGAAGAGACTCCCCCCTTGCAGCTCATCAAGGAGCCCATGCCAGCAGGTGGATACATGAGGAAGCTGAGACCCTGTGGGAGGCCTAAGGTGAAACAGAGTCTTGCTGGAAACCTGTGGCCATGGAGAGAGAAACCTACGCTGGAGCAAGTTGTCCTGGGTAGGACTTGTGGGCCTGTGGGGGATCCACGCTGATGCAGCTCATTTGTGACCCAAGGGACAGCAGATTATGGAAGAACTATGGCCCGAGGGATGGACCCACGCCGGAGAGGTCTATTGTCTCCCGTGGGAAGGGACCCAACAGGAAAACAGGGGAAGGACTCAAAGCCATTACTCCCTGTAATTGTGGTGATGACATGGTAAAGCAAGTTGTCCCCTTGCAGCCCATGGAGGAGCAACCCAAAGGATTAGCAAGAGCTGCTGCTGAAGGATGGACTCAAACAACAACTGATCCCCCTTCCCTGTCCTCTGCACTGCTGGGGGAAGGAGGGAGAACATGGAGGGAAGGGGGGAGTGGAGAGAAGTTGTTGTGTTTTAAGTCTGTTTTATTCTTTTACTCTTAAGTTCTTATTCCATTAGCAATAATTTAGCTTTTAATTTGTTTGTTAGCAATAAATTTATGTTCTATCCATTTGAGTCTGTTTTGCCCATGAAAATTAGTTAGTAAGTGAATCTCCCAGTTCTTATCTCTACTCAGGAATTCTCTGGTATTTTTCTCTCCTCCAAGAAGAGCAGAGGAGGAAGGAGGGGGGAAAAGTGGTTTTCAGTAAGTATTTTTTAAAATCCGGCCAGGATCCACACCATGACACTTGCCTTTTTTTTTTTTTTGTACAGAACAATGTGTCACCCTAAACATTTATGAAATGTTTATGAACATTATATGAAAGAATTAATAAAATGAAAAGGGCAAAATAATAATGTAATGTTCTGAAAATACTTAAACAAAACAAATAACAGTAGTAATTTTCAGAACATTTTTAACCTGAAATCAAGCTGAGAACCAATTCCAAAACATCAGACTTGTCTTGGCTACGAAAAAACATTCATGTCCCTTATTCTGGAGTGCTTTACCATGCACATACTGGATTTTCAGTCTTAATAATAGTTTTCTCCTGCAGATTGAGTGTGAGCTGGAAGCACACTACTCAGGTGGAGGTCCAGGGGCTGTAATTCTGGCTGTGCTGAAATTGAAAGGCTTGGCTGCCTTCAGCTTTTCACAGCAAAGGCCTGCTTATCTCTTTTATCTGTTAAAGAGAGAAACAGAATGGAAACACAGAGTGGAGGTGGAAAATATTGTGTGTGAGTCTCTGGTCCGGGGCAGATGGTAGGTAATAAAGACTTGGCCCTGATGCTTGTCTGATGAGCTCCTTCTGGAAGGGGCAGAAGGACCCAGGAGACTCCCATGCTGCACTTGCAGCTGGAGCTAAACAGGCAAGAGACTGAGTTCAGGAATATCTGAGGACTTTGTTGTTGCAAATGTTGCTTTAGCATAATAATTGGTAGCAAAAGCAGTTTTGACTGAGCAGAGGCCAATAACTGTAGGCAGCCCAACATTCAACTTGCATCAGGTATTTTAATGAAATGCTTTCCCAGGCTGCCAAACTATTCCCCTTCATTAATAACATCTAAAGCAATAGGCCAGTGGTTTCTTTTATAAGCCTATGTTTATATTTGTTCAACTGAAAGGACCTAGTTTTGACATATTTAATTACTGGTAAGAACCCAGAATAAAAGCTGAATTGTCTGAAGGATAACTCATCTCTTCAGATGCAACTAGTAAATATTTGCTCTCAGAAACATTCTGTGGTTGATTCTGCTTCAGGTAATACTTCAGTGTATATGCTTTCATCTGCTGGGCTGTGGTTCCATGAAGCCCTGACCAGTCATGCAGTTGCTAAATCCCTACATATATATATATCTCTCTATCTAATGCTCAACAGCAAGCTCAACAACAATGCACCCCTTGCTTGCTTGAAGCTTCATGTACCTTGGGCCAATGCTGTACAGCTGCTTGTATATAACATGCACAAAAATCACTGCACCTTGCTGATAGGTAGTCATTCTTGTAATTGTGTACAGCAGCTGCTTAACCTTGTAAAGTAATACTAAATTTCAAATAAGCATGTGAAAGGAAGTAAAGTAATAAAGCTTCAGGAATAGTTCTAAGGCAGAGTATGATATATTTTTATTTTCTGTAATTTTAATGCCTTGGAGAAATAGTTTTTTGTTAATAAAGGGATTTTGTTTGCTTTGTGTTCTTTCTGTTAAATGGAACATATCTCGGCTGAAGGTGCTGAGATGCAATAAACCCAAACCATAAATAATCAACACTTAGGGAGTCACTTTTCAAGCTAGGACCACATCAATGAGGAAAATCTGTTGGAATTAATACTTACCCAATCCATCTGGCAGTGCTAGCATGTCTTGTGGTAACTTTCATTGCAGATTATTGTGAAATGTTTACTTTATTGTTTTTCTCCTTCTTTCCGCACATTTCTTTTCAACTCCTGCTCCCCCACCCTGACCTGACAACAAAGAGATTAACCAGCCTCTACCACAACTGCTCTGGAACAAAAAGAAAGGACATGTTTTGCTTTGTAAGGAGAGAAGGCTGGTGATGATCCTTGGCTCTGATTTTGCAAGTGCAGAAAAATGTGGTTGGTTTCCTGGGCTTTTGTATATATGAAGTTAAAAGAGCTACTCGTGAGTAAAATCAAACACTTACCTCGGTTTACAGAATTGAGGCTATGTTATCAGACATTTGGATGTTTGTTTGCTTTCAACAATTAATTAAAAATGATGGAAAATCGCTTTTCATGTGCCATTAGGCAAAACATCATTAGAATTGGTAATCTACAAAAGGCATTTAGGTCACGGATAATTTCCAGACTGAAATTAATTCTGCAGCATTTTAATGACTGTGCCCCCGGTGTGTGTTCTGGCAATTCCAATAATTCTATCAAGCTGCTCTTGTTTTCTTGTCTTGCTGCTGCTGTATCTGAGACTTCCAGGGAGATCATAGATGATGCCAATGTGGGTAGAGCTCTACTGACGTGGTCTTTAGGTCACTGAGGTAACAGATGGCAAATGTATTTAATTACTAATAATGAAATAATAAACATGAGGAAAAATAACTCATACTCGGTAGCCTTGCATTTAACTGATACTCTATCATTCTGGTACGTTAAAGATTTTTCTTCCAGGAGTGCTGAGGGAGACATTGTAAGATAAAAAGCTCTTGTTCCACTGATTACTGTAGAGGAGGAAAAATGCAGAGTGCTTCCTGACTGCAAGTAATAAGAATTGAATGCACTGGATTGTAAATCAGAGAAGATACCATCATAGCATGCAGCTCAGATGAGAGCTCAGCCACAGCACTTTCTTACAGATTCCTGCATTCCTTTCTTACCAGTCTTTAACACAGAGACATTAACAGATGCACAGACACGCTGAATAGTATCACATTATGTCTTACTGTCAAAAAAAAGGAGAATATACAGCTGCCCTGCTATCTCTGCCCTATTAAGCACTTCTGTTACAGAGGAAAGCACTCCTCCTCTTTGGGTCATTTTATTTTTCATTAAAACAACCTCTTAGGTGAAGAACTGAGACGTAAAAGTGACTAAGGTTGTCCTGCACTGGCCAGTGTTCATGTTAATGTAGGTGCTGCAGAGGCATAAAATGTTGAGCCACAAGCTCCAGTTCCCTATTCAATAAGATGGAGAAGGGCTTGCAGTAGGATCCTTTCTATGTGCTCCCATTCCCAGCTCAGCTAAATCAGGTGGGCTTCAGCCAGCACATGAACACTGTGAAGACAGTAAAACAACTGATGCATCTTGTGCTCTGTGCACAAAATAACAATCAAGTCATTAGGCAAAGAGAAATGTTCAAGACATGATCAATACTGCCTTGAAAGAGACACTTTTTGCCAGATGTATAGTCTGGTAGAGGCCAAATAGCCTAAAGGATGGTCATGCCCAGAAATTTGTCATCTCTTCCCCAAGTATAGTGTTTGATTTAATGAGACATTATCTCTCCCTGAAGACCTTGGCTCGCCAAATTACTTCTTCTATGATTGATGTTACAATGCCCTTCTTGGACAGTCACCTCCAAATGCCTTTTTCAAGTTGCCTGTCAGATGCAGTGCCTCTCTCCCTGCAGGGTGTCATGCTTTTGTGGACCTCTATCATTGTGTTCTTCAGTTGCTTCTTTTTAGACTGAGGACTCTGAAACAATAAACAATACAAATTTTTTTCTTAGTGGGAACAAATCCACACCATTGAACATCTTTGTATCCCTTCTCTGAACCATTCTCAATTCTATTACGTGCTGCTGAACACACAAGTAGTGGAACCACACACCGTATTCAATTTCTGGATAAACCCTGTATTTATACAGGGACATAATGATGATCTTGATTTTAGTCTCTGTTCCATTTTCAAGAATTTTTATTATTCCATTTGCTCTTCTGACTGCTACTGAGGACTAAGTTGATGTATTTATGGAACTATTTATCATAATCTCAGAATTTTGCTCAAGTGGTTATGGTCAGCTTGGAAACAATCATCTTACATTTGGAATTAGGATATTTTGTTTTTCTCCTTTGAGGCTGACTTTATGATTATCTGCCCTGAATTTCAGCTGTGTGTTATTTTCTAGTCATCCCGTCACATGAGGTCCTCCTGAAGTTGTTGAAGATTGCTCTTTTCAGCTACCCTGAATAAATAAGCATCCGAAGTGTGACCACAATGGTGTTTCTACATCATTCTAAACTTATTGAACACCACAAATCCCACTGCAGACCCTTGAAGAATGCTGCCTGTCACCTCCCTTCATGGCGTAAGCTGACTGTTTGCCTCCTGCTCAGTTTCGCTAGAAATCATAGAATCATAAAATCAAACTGATTGAAAAAGACCTCTGAGATCATCAAGTCCAACCCTTGATCCAACACTGCCATGGTTACTAGACTATGGCACCAGGTACCACATCCAGTCTCATCTTAAAAACCTCCAGGGAAGGAGAATCCACCACTTCCCTGGGCAGCCACTTCAATGTCTGATTACTCTTTCTGTAAAAAATTTCTTCCTAATATCCAACCTAAACCTCCCCTGGCAGAGCTGAAGACCATGCCCTCTTGTCCTACTGCTGGTTGCCTGGGAGAAGAGACCGATGCTCACCTGGCTACAACCTCCTTTCA
>JAWWLV010000100.1:52727072-52749784 GCA_035041135.1 Platyrinchus mystaceus | reverse complement strand
TGCTCAAAAGAAGCAGCAGCATTATAGATAGTGTGTCTCCAGGCCTCCCGGTTGGAGGCCAGAGTAGACCAGTGGTGATGATCAGTATGGCCAAGGCTGAGAGATTGTTTCAGGGAGTTCCTGCTATACATCATAACTATTTTCAATTCTTTTTTTCATAAACATAGGTCTGAAGAGTTTAATTCTGCTTTTGTGGTTTCTTTTAATTAAGGGTTTTCTTGTTTGTTTGTTTTCTTCTCCTGGAGTGGAGGGCTCATTCTGGATATATCTATGCTTAATTCTTATGCACCTACACCTAGCACAACGAAATAGAGCATGTTCAACAGGCATTACCAGTGTAAAACTCTTCAGGGTGGGTGCAGATAAAATACTCCAGATATCTGCACAAATGTGGTGCTTTGGTTTGTCTAAAAGAGGATGGAAATAGGTCCCTCCTCTCTGTAAACCAAAAATATTGTCAACAACTTCACTATTTTAGGACAGTGAAACATGCCAGAATTGCATGTTTACAGGAAGTAAATTAACTCAGACCTCTTTATATTTTGTTGGTTATTCTGCATTTTTGCTTTGTTTCTTTACCCTCTTATGATAGTTTAACACACCCAGAAAAGCATATGGCATGTTTTTTAGTGACTCTGTTGGTAGAACCCAGCTAGCCAGTCCATGCAAAGAGATGTCAGTAGGTAATTCCTTTGTGGTAGAGACAGACTGGAAAGATCTTGCAGAAGTTAAGCTCTATGATAATATCATGGTAATTGTAAATGACAACTGTTATAACATTATCTGGAATCTGGTGAAGCTAGCAATGTTATCTATAGCTGGTTTAATACTAGTAATTGCCATAACTACTTTCAGTACCTTCCTTTAGCTGACAGATACAGGTTCTGAAAAGTGACACGCTAAACTATATGTCCCATGTAATACAGATTGGAGTCCATTACTTTTGAGGTTCATGTCAAGCGGCAGCACAATCACAGAACCACTGAACCACTAAAAAGTTTGGTTTGGGAGGGAACTTTAGAGGTCATCTAGTCCCACTTGTCCCTGCAACCTTTCAACTAGATTAGTTAGCTCGGAGCCCTGTCTGACCTGAGAATTAATGTTTTCAGGGATTGGGTTATCTACTACCTCTCTGGGCAACACGTATCAGCATTTCACGTCTCTTGATAAAAAATTCCTTCTTTATACCTAGTCTGAATCTACCCTCTTGTAGTTTAAAACCATGACCTACTGTCCTATCACTATAGAAGTTCTCCTGCTATGAAGTTTGACCCCCTTTTTCTCAAAATCCTCTTTTTAAGTATCAAAAAACCTTCTTCAGGCAAAACACCAACTCCCATCAGTCTTTCTTCACAGATATGTTCCAGCCCTCTGATCATTTCTGCTGCCCTCCTCTGGACTCACTCCAACAGGTTCACTTCTTTCCCATTCTGAGGACTCCAAACCTGGCTGCAGTACTCCAGAGGGAGTCTCGTGAGAAAGGAGAAAAGGGGGAGCTCTCAGTTAGAAGCTAGGGGACCTAACATAGAATCTTTTATATGGCTTGGTAGCCATCTGGCTATTTTGATGCTACAACCTCTTCTTCGCCCCGTGTTAGCAGCCAGCCCAAGCTTCTGGAACGCTCCGCAGCGGAGCGCATCCACCAGCACAATATTTCCCGAGCAGCTGTGGAGCGCTGTAGTTCCCTGAGTGCCCTCGTAGTCAGCCTGTATTTGCAGTGCGCTCACACCTGAGCGGCTGCTGCGCCGCGGCGTTCAGAGAGGGCCGGGGCCGAGCGCCGAGGCGCTGCCGGGAGCCGGCGGCGCTTCCCGCGCCAGCGGCAGGAGCGGCGGGAGGAGCCGCGTGAGGCGCGCGGGGCCCGCCCAGGGCGATTCCCGGGGCGGCAGCGCCACCTGGCGGCGGCGGGCGGGGCGGGCGGGGCCTGACGGGGGAGGCGCCCGCAGGGAGGGGCAGCCCGGGGGGCGGGGGAGGGACCGCCCGCTCCCCCTCGGGGTGGTTCTTTTACCTCTTCTTTTTTTTTTTTTTTTTTTTTTTTTTTTTTTTCTTGTTTCACGGTAGCATTACATCATCCCCTTTCTCCAGCCTGGAAATAGAACGTAATGACTCGCCCCGCTGATTAAAATTCCTTATTTCTGTGCTCCGTGTTCTGCTTTTATGTAAGCAGTGCGCTCGGACACTGAAATATGTCAAATGAGAGAGAGATTTCTGCCTGAAAGACACAATTGGCTTCTTTTGCCATATTCAGTGAACAAAATGCATACTGTTGGAACAACACCAAAAAACAGCACAAGCAACGGTTTGAGAGGTCCCTTTGTTCTTTTCAGTCCTAAAGGAAAGCATTTGATAGGGGACGAAAGAAAGGGGGAAAAAAGAAACCTGCTATCACACGTGTCAATTCACCTTAAGAAAAGAACTGTTCGCCAGCACTGTCTTATTTTAGTCCTCGAACACAAAAGTGCTGCTGGCTGAATCAAATTTTTTTCAGTGGTAGAATGTCTTTAACAAGGTTTTCACTATCATCACCCCTGCAGTACAGCCAGACAGGAACCATGATGGGCACTACAGGACAGAGGCAATGGGTAAAGCAAGCACAGCTCTGTGCATCCCTTACAGTACTAATTTTTATGAGATACACATATTTCTGGGCACATAAACAAATCAGTAAATACTCCAGTTCCTTTAATGATTCAGTGCAAATTATTACTGATCACAAGAATTAAAGGAGACAATAGATCTAGTTCCTTTTCCTTACAAATAATGATGTTACAGCTGTCATTTTGATATATGCATTTCTGATGACATGACAGCATTTTCTTAACTCATCATGCCTAATTTCTTCTGAAGTTTAACTCAGATTCTGACTCTAACCACTTTAAGAATGAAATAGCAGGGGGCAAGAGGTGATTTCATTTATGCCTAAAGCAACTATTCTGCAACTAAGTCAATACTGTACAAATTCTATAAGAGAGTGGACATTTAATGACTGTTATAGTTTTAACACTATACAATATCTCTGTTTGCCCATACAACTATGACCTCTAGTCAGTAACTTACAATCTATAAAATAAATCAGTGCATGAGGGACTATAGCAAAAGTGCTAATTTTACTGTAGTACTGTGGGATTCTAAAAATAGACTGTATCCTTGCTCAAATCAGATAACTCCAAGACATGGTTTCTACATACACAGTTTACTGATTCCTAATAGCATGATCTTATCACTGTGTGCTATTTGAGTAACTGGAAATTCGATTTTATCCTGCAGGAAGGGAAAAATAAATAAATAAATAAATAAATAAATAAATAAATAAATAAACAAACAAACATATAAATAAGGATAATAGTATTTTTTATTGATTGAGATTTCTGGGAAATTTTGAAAGGAAAATCATAATGATTCATGTGGATTCTGTGTAATGTTTCATGTGGATTCAGCTTGATTTGAATTTTGAAAAATTGACATAATATTTCAGGCCTTTATTAGGGCAACTAATTATGTGGCATTTAGGCTCTTGAGCTAAGTCAAATTAAGAAACCACTAGGTTTTTGTTCAAAAAAAGCTCTTCTCATAGCACATCCTGGAACCTTTAATTTTAGCATCACATTCCTTCTCTTTTCCCAGTTTGAGCTTAGCTTTCCATCTGGTCTGTGTTTCTTATGAGGTTACCAGTAGCAAGCTGTAGCAGAGGAGAGAGCTTAAAACAGTCTATCTACTTAAAAAAAAAAAATCAACAGTTTTATCAACAGGTTTATCAACAGTTAAATGTCCTTTGTTAAAGAAGTGATACACTCCATCCAATATCCAAGCTTGGTTTTTCCATCTTCTCTTTTCCACTCTACTCCATAGCAGCAGCATTTATACACTCACAGCTAGTCTGAACAAGGTACACAGAAAATAACCTGTTTGCTTTGAAAATAACCAGACATAATAATCCATGTGGATAATCCACAACAGAGAAGTAAAGGATGCTGCTTATTTTGATTAATCTGATTTAGCTTTTAGGGTGATATATGGTCTGTTGCACTTGGCTTTTCCAATTGTATGCTGAGCTTCTGTTTGTATTTTCTAGGCCTGGTTGGCAGTTTTTTATTAGATCCTTTATGTCCATGCAACTTGCACAAAAGTTCTTTCCTCAAGAGCTGTCAACCCAGTGGCTTTTTCTGATGCAGCCTGAACATTTGTAATGATTGTCCAAAAGGACACTCCAGTGGTGCAAGATCACCTGGCTTTCCTAAGTGAAAGTCAAACTATTTGCTATTGGTAGATCTCTTTCTGTAGCTTAACAGATTAGTTATTTATCCAATGAATGCACTATAGGAACCTATTGCATGTATATAATAAATTTTTCAAGTAATGTACAAGAGGTAAGTTATCTAAAAATGTGAAATAGTAGTAAATAACTGAAATAATGTCTCTTCTTAATGAGTAAATAAATTGGGTCTTATATCTGTATTTCTGCTTTAAATTTATGTTGTTACTTCTCACAATCAATGAGTCCTGAGGATTTCCACTGATTATTGCTGAAATATAGCCAAAGTGCATTTAGTTTGTCAAGTACTTAACATAGTGTTGCATTGTACCGGTCAGTAGAGTTTCATAGGGCATATGCAAAAGCAGATAATTATTCAAACTCAGTTAAGCGAAAGCCTCTCAAACACAAAATAGATATTTTTATTCCTTTTTTTCATAGGCAGCTGCTGTTACTTAATAAAATTGTTATATAAGAGATTAGCAAGTTCATATGAGTACTCCCATGAGATTATGGTTTATGTTCAAAGTAACACTCAGAATTATGCAGAGACCATTTTTTTCTGATGTGTCAACCATACTCTACTTCATAGGCTAATGGACAGCAGTATATACAGAAAAACAAAACTTTTTTTTTCTCAGTCCCTTCCTCTGCTAATTCCATAGACAAAGAGAATCTATGTGAACCAGCAAAACAAGCCTAGTCAAAACATGCAGAAGCACAGTGGATTGTTCTATGGAGTTTTTGTTTTGTTTTGTTTTGTTTTGTTTTTTTAATACATACTACAAAATATAATAGAACGTTGTAAAAGCTGAAACAGATGCAGTAGAGTCAACAGCTCTGCAGCTTTCTCCCATATGTATTAGCTAATAATATGTTTTGTTATTTTGGAAGCAAACAGGTTGTTTTCATGTTGCTCAGATTGGCAGTGAACATACAAACAGTACTATTATGAAGCTCAGTGGGAAGGAGAGGAAAAAAGAAGATGGATATAATTACAGAATTCCTAACATCCTCTTATTACATTTAGCACAGTGGGAACCCAATTTTTTAAATTGCTTTGCTCTTTTTTGGAATTTGACATACTTCTTCCAGGTCTTTCATGACTCTCAGACCTTCATGTAAATCTTAAGCTTTCAAGAGTCACAGGACCACCTCTGAAAATACCCAAGTACTTGAAGGAAAATAATATTTTGTAAATACGAAAAGCTCAACAAATTTTTGTGTGCTCTGAGCTTTCTCAAGCAATTGAGTTCTCTATCTCTGTGAGCTACTGAAAAAATCATATAATTTTCTTCAAGATAATCTAGCTTTTCTTATCTTCTCCTTATGCTTGTCTTTCCCTGTATGGAAGTTCCTCATAGATATGAATGAATGGGAAATTTCTATATCATTTTTCTTTTCACGTAAGATTGCAAGGAGCCACTTAGGTCACTGACTTGAGCTTATGATAACTGATAACTAGAGAACAGATGTACAGAAGGATCTGCATATACACCTGTCTACTGAGGTCATAGAAGTCTGCTAAAAAATCAACTTTTAACACTGAGGTGCAAATCTCCTCAGCAGTGCATCTCTTGTGAGAAGTTAGTAGAGCAGTTGGAGAGCAGTCAAAATAGGAAGGGAGGACCCAAACTCTATCAGCATTCATTTTTCTTTCAGTCTTTGAGAAAGCTGGGTGTCCCCCAATCACAAAGTAGCAAATGCAACTTAAATCTTTGTCATTAAAAACAAAACAAAACAAAACAAACAAACAAACAAGAAACCCAAACAAAAAAACACACCACACCAGCTACTGAAACTGTGAGCTGTAATGGTTTTAGCATTACGTCCATGATAACATTTATTGCATCTTTTCCCAGTGGAATTATCATTTAAGTTCCATTTTCATTTATGTCACTGCTTTTTATCAACCTAGTCTCTTGATATCCACCATGGCAAGAGTTGCAATATTTGCACTATTTCTTTTATATTTGATTTTCTATGCTGCAGAAAGTAGTCTAGTTTTTGCATTTTATCTGTGAGACTCCTTCCGCTATCAACATTATGGTCTGGTTTTTTTGTTTTGTTTTGTTTTGTTTTTCTTTTTTGTTCTGCTGCTTTTAGTTTGTTAGAGGTAAATATGGATGATAATTCCCAAAGTTTTGATACTAGTGATCATATGTGTCTTTACTGAATAGTAGTCATTCTTGAAAGTGAAAAGTGCTCTATCCAACACAAACTACACTGACCTATGCTCTGTGCGCTGCATAAACAGTGGAGGAAAGCCAATGATTGAAACACAGCTTCTCTTTTAGCATATACAAGTTCTTTTTGAGCATCCAAATCTCCTTCAAGATGTGTGCAGGTAAAAGGAACAGTGATGTTGCTTTATGTGCTGTGTACACTAGGCCGTGTAAGAAGTTGAAAACAGGAACCTTACTTTGTCTTTTATAGGATGCCATGCAGTGAACATCCTTAACTTGGAAACTCCTATAAGTTTTCTTGGTGCTTTGTAGCTCTAAATTTAGCCTAAGCAGAACACTCGCAAAATCCTGCTCTCAGAACTGAAGATAATTAAAATATTAACTTAAAGTTTTTAGTGCTTATCATATCCTTTTCATATTTTTCTTTTCGGTTCTAGTGTTTGTTAAAAAAAAAAAAAAAGGCAACAGAAACCCCCCAGCCAAGAGTATTGTAAAATAAATAAAATATATTTCCATCAATAAAATTCAAAACTGCTGTATTTACAAAAATTAGAGAAAAAGAGGGAGAGAGCAAAATGTCATTTACAATAAAATTTTTCTTATCTAAGATAAAACCATTTACTGTTCCAGCAACTTAGCTGCAGCCTAAGTTTCTGAAAATTCAGTACTAAAGAGAGAGGGGAAAATAAACCCTTGGCTCAGTAAAAAATCCAGCACTGTGGGTTTTGACAGAGTTTAAAAATAAAACTGAGACAAGGTAAATCTGGGAGGTTTTTTTGCAGTTTAAATTGCACACTGACCCCTTAAACACTGTTCCAAGCACTATAGCCTTAGGCACAGCCACAAGGCATAACCATCCCTGAAGTGTGACTTCATCATGGGTTCTCACCTCCCTGCCCAGACAGTCCTGAAATATCCAGCAACTTTTCTTGCCCCACTTTTGGAATGCCTTCATATATCCCAACATAATGAAAAATTGCTGCTACTGCTAGTGCTTTATACACAATGAAATCCATTGGAGAGATGAAATAAAAAACCAAAACCGAATAAAAAAACTTTTTTATTTTCCACCTAAAATTCAGACAAAGGTTTTAAGATAAAGTCAATTTCTTTATCCCTCCCCGTACCTCTACTTAACATCTACTTAATATTAATTGTAATCAGCAACTTCATTATTATTTTTTAAAGCATTTGTAACCATTCACCTGTCTTTATTATTTGCTGGGTTCTAATTTTGCATTATTCTCTGGACTCCTTAGAGCTTTCATCACTGTTGGGGTCAACCCTGAATTCTCATTGGTAACCATGCTCATTTAAATAGGAAACCTTGTTGTTATTTTCAATGTAGTAACCATCCGAGCTTGTCGAAAGGGATTATCAGAGAAATCCCCTCAAAGTATCATTATTTGCTGCATAGAGAAAGCTGGATCCCACTGTTTTATTCTGCAAGGTTTGTCTGACAATAGAACTTCAATCTGCAGACTTCAGCAACTACTGCTTACATTACTGCTTATAACTCTTCTAAGTAAGTTTAGGAACAGTTAATGCGGACAGAAGTTACTATTTAATTAAAAAAGCAGCAGCTTTCCACTGATTGCCTTTCCTTTTCATTTGTCTTTTGAGACGTTTTTCCTGCCATGCCACTCTTGAAGATGATTCATTACCAAAATTGCTATCTAACCCCAAGGAAAGAAAGGAGTAGCTTTCTTTTCCCGTTATTTATATTTTTGCCACTACAGCTCAAACTGTTTTCTTTTACATATAAGGCATTTATTACTTCAGTAAACACACCCAAAAGCAGGTAATTATTAACTATTTGCCAGGTTTTCCACTGATAAGTTCAGTGAAATTCAAGTGTTTTTCAGGCCTGTCATGGGTTCAAATGCTGAATTTTTGGTAAAAGGGTCCATAGAGATGATTTTGATTAGAAGCTACTAGAAGGTTTTGCTGTTCTGTGAAAAAGCCAATGATAGCCAGATCCAGGATGGACTTCCTACTACTGGCCAATGGTATGCGCTTCTGTGATAACATATTTAAGAATAGAGGAAGAGAAAGCCTGTGTCGCAGAAGAAATTCCAGCAGGAGAGGAGAGCAGAGGAGAACATGAGAGAGTAATGTAGACTCCAAGGTCAGTGTAACAGGAGGGGGGACGGGAGGCCCAGAGGCCTCCCTTTCCCCCTTCAGCAGGGAAAAGACTGAAAATGGAGACTTCTGCCACCTGTGGAAGATTACTGGGGTGAGGAGAGCCCCCTGCAGCTCATGGAGGAGCCTACACTGGAGCAGGTGGATACATGAGGAAGCTGTGGCCCGTGGAGAGGGAAACCTACATTGGAGCAAATTGTCCCGGATAGGACTTCTGGCCCTGTGGAGGATCTATGCTGATGCAGCTTATTCGTGATCCAAGGGACAGCAGATTATGGAAGAACTGCGGCCTAAGGGATGGACTTACGCCGGAGAGGTCTATTGAGGACTGTCTCCCGTGGGAAGGGACCCCACAGGAAATGGGAGGATTCAAAGCCATTACCCCCTGTAACCATGGTGATGACCATGGTAAAGCAAGTTGCCCCCTTGCAGCCCATTGAGACCATCAGAGTGCAGAGAGTGAGAGAGAGAGACCTCTGCACCCCATGGAAAAGTGACCCCTCAAGACAATGAACTGGGAAGAGTTCCTGTCTAAGAGATGGATTTTAACAGCGGCAGAAGCAACCACTGGCTGTGACTTTCCCTCCTTTTTCTCATCTCCCTGCACTGCTAGGTGGGACGAGGGAGAACACGGAGGGAAGGGGGGAATGGAGGAAAGATGTTGTGTTTTAAGAATAATTTATTCCTTTACTCTTTAGTTCTTATTCTGTTAGCAATAAATTCAGCTTTTAGCTTAAATTTGTTAGCAATAAATTTATGTTCCATTAAGTTCCATTTTGAGTCTGTTGCCCGTGAAAATTAGTTAGTAAGTGAATCTCCCAGTTCTTATCTCTACTCAGGAATTCTCTGACTGTTTTTTTTTTTTTCTCTCCTCCAAGAAGAGCAGAGGGGGGAGGAACGGGGAAAAGCAACTTTCAGTGGGTGTTTAAAATCCAGCCAGGGTTGAAACCACGACACTGATATTCAGAAACAAAAGGCAAACAAGGAGGAGATAGAACATGAAGTACAATACCTAACATGTCAGGGCAACTATGTAACAGCCTGAAAATCCATACTAACATCCATTCTGCTCTTGCCACAACACATGCCATATGAACAATCTGTTCTAAAGTATGTCACAACAAATTAAGCTTTTTTTATCCTTAAGTCTTTTATTGCAAGAGAAAAATATACCACAGGTGGAGAAGAAAAGAAAAAGAAAGAAGACTGCCAAGCACCATGAGTTCCTGTAATGCTAAGGTATTTCTCAGGTGAAATGTTCTCAGATTAATTTAAGAATCTCATCATATTCTCAACACTTTGCCCAAAGTATAACTACAGGCATTTGAGCAAGAACTTCAGAGCCTTCTCAGTACTGACAGCAATACTAATGCACTTCACATTCTTTCTTACTGTGATTAGTCTTAGGTATCTCTGAGAAAGACAAATGCCTCCTCTTCAGTCTTACAGAAAACAGGCAAAAGCCTTTATGCGTATTTATTAGTGAGTATGTATGCCAAAAAATTATTAGAAGTATATTGAGAAGTTACATATGTGAGACAAACTGAACAGTAGAAGGAAGCTAAACCAGAAAAGGCCATCCCAAGAATTTCACCAAATTTTTCGTGCATGACACACAAGCCACAGAACTCTCTCTTATGTCATGATTTTTGATTAAAGCACATCCCTGAGAAGTTAATGCTTTTATAGTGCAAATTGTATGCCTTTTATGCATAAATATTCCAGTTTGTCTAGAATACTGGTCTTATTTTACTTACCTGAAAATGAGGTTGAAATACACAGCAGTTGACAGTACTATAATGCCCTCTAAGTACAGTTATCAATTCTCCTGTGAAAACTGTATAAACAGCAATGGTACTTCCATATGGTACAAAGGCAAACTCTGGATTACAGCCACAAGAGATGGCAAATTTGAGTCCTTTCCTACTTTCATTACAGACTTTCCCATAGTTCACCTGTAAAATGAAGGATTACACAGTTAGCTATTAAGTGAAACCACAGGAAATTATATTAAAAGGCCAATTTTATTTCATCCTTGATACTCAATAAAATTAATTTTGAGTTGTGTTAATATAACTCCTGATATTTCAAATTACAGATATGTATCAAGAGAATCATTTTTATGTTCACTCAAGATCACTTTTCTCAATATCAACTTTAAGAAAAGGAAAGAAAATTATGTCTAAAAATCAGCAGTTCCACGCTAAGAAATAGAATTTGCACAGGCTGTTGCATGCCAAATCTACATCAAACATCTAAACTCTCACTGAAATTAGACATGGTTGAGGAATTGCCACCTATCATGCTTTAGGAATGGTATTTTCCAATTTAGCAGTCCTGCTAAAACCATGCCATGGCTCGCTCCCCCTCACCCACTTCCAACTGAAAGCACAAAAGGCAGAGATCACAGGTTGAGATAAGAACAATTTACTGGAAACAGCAATAAGAAAACAAACAGTAACAGCAACAATATTAATAAGACAAGATATAGGACAAGGAACCAATTTACATGTAAAATAAAACATTACTAGACCATTTCACCCACCACAGTCTCTTCCCTGGAAGGAACACCCTTCTCAGAAGAGAGAAAGCTCCTTTCCCCTGTCTCTGTCAGTGATGTGGGGTGGTATTGAATAACACTGGGGTGTTGGCCCCACCCCCTCCTGCTGATCTGGGCTGAAACCAGGACTTTATCCACCCCTTATTCCATACCACCTATGATTCTATATGCCCGGATTCTATATCTTCCCACTATATACATATACATTCATATATAAATATACACAAACACAGGTATCATTTCTGTAGAAAATGGCCATCCCTCCAAGATGTCTGTTGAGTTCATTTAGACCACCACTGTGAGTTCCATCCATCCCAGAGGTCTTCCAGGACAGGAGGGCTGGTGTACTGTCACCTGGTGAAAAGCTGCATCAGGAGCTCACAACTGGTATATCTGGAGTAATCCATACTCATTGTCTATGGTAGTTATGGCATACAGTGGCAGTATAATTCAGCAAAAAATATAAAATTCAACATTTCAGATCATTCTCACCCAAAAATCAAATCCCCTGGAGGTACACATTGTATTTTTCCAACTCTCTGAATTACCTACAAGCGCACCCCAGTCCTTGTGCAAAAACAATCCCATGCGTGGGTTTGCCTTTGCTTGAGGCAGGACTAATCCAAACTGTCCTCCCTAACACATTTCTCATATGCACCATGGGGACTTTATTTCCTTCTACAGTATGTGGATATTTTGATTGGGCAGAGCCAGCTTAACTGATAGAGCCTCTAGTGTTAACTAACCAGGTGGCCTTTGCTAAACGTAGATCCCCATGCTTGAAGGTCCCCCACCCACTGCTTTCAACCTGGTTTTTAACAATCCATTGTACTGTTCAACTTTGTCAGAGGTTGATGCATGATAGGGAATATGATATACTCACTCAATACTGTGCCCTCTGGCCCAGGTGTCTAGGAGGCTATTTTTAAATAAGTCTTGTTGCCCAACTCAATTCTTTCTGGGGTGACATGTCACACAGGACTTGCTTTTCAAGGCCCAGGATGGCATTCCAGGCAGTAGCAGGTGGCAATCAGGTTGGTCAAGCGTGACTTTTCCTTCGGTGAATCCATGCTGACTACTCCTTATCACTTTCTTCCACTTGCTTAGAGATGGCTGCCAGGATGAGCTGTTCCATCACCTTTCCACAGACTGACATAAGGCTGACTGGCCTGTAGTTCCTGTCCTTTTTGAAGAGTAGGGTGACATTTGCTTTCTTCCAGTCCCTTCAAAGGTGATTGAGACTTGTCTAGCAATGAACTTGGGGATGTTAAGCTTGACTAATTGGTCTTTAACCCAATCTTCCTCAACCAAGGAAAAGTCTTCCTTCCTCCAGACTTTCTTCCTGGTCTCCTGGGTCAGGAATTCTCAAGGGCTGGCAGTGAAGACTGAAGCAAAGGTGTATCTTGGCCTTCTCTGCAATCTCTGTTTGGAGGGATCCTGTTCCATCCAGTAGTAGGCCCATATATTGATGTATTTGAAGAAACCCTTCTTGCTATCCTTGACAACCTTGCCAGATTTAATTCTAAATAGGCCTTGGCCTTCTTCATTGCATTTCTGCATACTCTGACAACATCCCTTTATTCATTCCATGTTGCCTGCTCCTGATTCCATCTCATGTGCATCTCCTGCTTACGTCTTGAGTTTTGACAGGAGTTCCTTGTTCATCCATGCAGGCTGCCTGCCCCTTTTACTCACTTTTTTGCCCATGGAGATAAACTGTTCTTAAGCCTGGAGGAAGTGATCCTTGAGTATTATTGACTAGCTCTCTTGGTCTTCTCTTCCCTCTAGGGCACATTTCCACAGGGTTCTTCAAAGAAGTTCCCTGTGAAGGCCAAAGTTAGCTCTTCTGAAGTCCAGGGTTGTGATCTTGCCCATTGCCCTGCTTCTTCCTCACAAGATACTGAACTCCATGATCTTGTGATTGCCCCCAACCTTCACATCTCCAAGAAGGCCTTGTTTGTTAGTTAGTGTAAGGTCCAACAGTACATCTTTCCTTGGTGGTTCCTCCATCACCCATATCAGAAAGTTATCATCAATGCTTTCCAACAGCCCCCTGGACTGTGCATGCCTTGCTGTGTTCCTTCAGCACTTCTTAGGGTGGCTAAAGTCCCTCATGTGAAGCAGCACCTGTGAACTTTGAGGCTGCTTCCAGCTGTCTGTAGAAGGTCTAATCCACTTCCTCCACCTGATTAGGCAGCCTGTAGCAAAACACCCACACCAGTCTCACCCTTGTTAGTCTGCCCTTTAAGCCTAACCTATAAACTCCCAACTTACCCATCATCCTCCTCGAGACTGAGCTTCACATATTCCAGGTGTTCTCCTACATAAAGGGCAACTCCCCACCTCACCTTTCTGGCCTGCCTTTTCCATAAAGCGTGTGGCCATTCATCATAAGATCCCAGTCATGTGAGCTATCCCACCATGTCTCTGTAATTACAGTGAGATCAAAGCCTGTGAGTGCATACAGATCTCCAAATCTTCCTGTGTTTCCCAGGCTACATGCACTGGTATACAGGCACTTTGGCGAAGTATTTGAGGTTGATACTTTTACACACTGAGAGAATATTTTCATGAGATGTGGTGCTTATGTCCTTTGTGGATAATACTGCTCATTTTGTAAAGATGTTGTTGGTAAATACTGACTGTGCTAAGTCTTGCTAGTGCTAGCATTTTAGAGGCATTTTACTCTGCTGATAAAGAGCAATTAAAACTCATTTACACAGCATATGAGCTCTAACATCAACAATTCCCAAGCCACAACATTGCTCATAACAAAGGCATGTACAACAAAAGGGGGGAGAGAAGATGGGAAAAATAAATTAAATGGACATATATTCAGTGTAAATATTCCTGCTTGATAGAAGAAAAGAAAGAAAAGGATGCTGCCCAAACAATAACTGAAGAAAAATCTTAAACACTGGCTTTGTTTTTGAGCAGACAAACAGAAAACCTGGGGTTTTTTCCTATTTGATTCTTTCCATCCTTTGTGAGCCAGGATTTTCTCTAATTTTTTTGTGATAAAAGATGTATACAACATGTATACAACTTCAACATTCACTTCTCTTACTGAAATAATGCACTAGGCTCCAAATTTGGCTCATTGTTCAAAAAAAATCATATGCATGGCTTAATTTCTATACCTTTTGAAATATATAGAAAAAAACTAAGGAGACCAAAAAGACTAGCTAGTTGGGGAAATAAAAGGACTATGGTGTGAACTTGTATTTATTTGTTTGCTGGTGCCTTTAAGTTATTTTAAGCAATACCTCTGGGTTTTGCTCTGTAAAAATAAAGTACTCTGGACTTGAAAAAGCAAGGGCAGGATCAAGCTATTCCACACCAAATCAGAAACATGTAAAATAGCCTATGAAACAAGTCAGTGAACTAACAGGCACAGAAAAACAAAAACCAGTGATCCAGCTGGTGACAGGAACAAACTGTATTATCTACTTTGGTGATTTAAAGACAGAAAGATGTCTGTATATGAGCTGCTGAGAACAAGCTGGCAAATATGGATAGCATGGAGAAAAGTCCTTTCATTTAAAAACCTATAAGGGAATTCTTCTTGCTGTGTTCTGAAACTAAAGATTTCTGAGGTAAAATTTTTTCCTTTCCCGATAGCAGTGACAGATAAAATTATGATTGCCTAAAATTCCATAGACACTGACTTACGGAATATGTTCTTCTTTCAAAACAGATGCAAATCCCAATTTTCTTTACTCAACAGAAAGTTAAATCAGGAAGAAAAGATCCTTCAGCAAAAAACAAGCCATAGAAAGGACTGGAACAGCAGTAGAGGCTTAAGACGTTTTCCACCTGCAATGCCCCATCCCTGATGCTGTTTGGTTACAAATGTAATCTGGATGGACGGACGGATGGATAGATGGATGGATAGATGGATGGATGGATGGATGGATGGATGGATGGATGGATGGATGGATGGATGGATGGATGGATGGATGGACGGACAGATAGCTGTTTCTAACACTACCATACAACTCCACAGGAGAGATTCCACATTTATCCATAATGTACTTTACTCTGCAGATGGAGATAAAGGTCCATTCTGGAGCCTCTGGCAAAAGGTGCCTGGTGAGACACAGGAGTGACCACTTGGTTTCTGGAGCCGAAGCTACAGAGGCTCTGAAGCCAACGACACCCCTATGAAAAAGATCTTAGTGGCGCATGAAGGCATATGAGCAACTTCAGAGGTGATTGGTACCAAAGCACAGCTCTTCCTGGCACCCCAATTACCAGTGCTGAGTTAGATGTTGAAAGGGAAGGTGCCCCCTATGCATCATGCCACCGATGCTACATGGAGCAAGTGGATTGCTTTGATTACACAGTGTGTACGAACGGGAAGCTCAAATTGCCCTGGAATTCTGGAGATTATAACAAAGTTATTGGCCTGAAGGTGGGAACTTCAGTCTGGCAGATGAGGAAGAAGAAGAAGAGCCAGTGAGTTGAGCTGAAGAAGCTCCACCATATAAACAGCTGCCAGATGAGGAGACGCGTTATGCCCTTTTCACTGATGGTTCTTGCCATAGGGTTGGAAGGAACCGGAAGTGGAAAGCAGCTGTTTGGAATCCCACCTGACAAGTGGCAGAAGCTGCCGAAGGTAAAGGCGAATTGAGTCAGTTTGTAGAGCTCAAAGCTGTCCAATTGGCTCTGGACACTGCCAAATGAGAAGGGTGGTCAAGGCTCTACATCTACACCGACTCATGGATGATAGCCAATGCCCTATGGGGATAAATAGACCGTTGGAAGAAGATGAACTGGAGGCATAGAGGAAAACTCATCTGGGCTGCTGACTTGTGGCAGGACATCACTGCCAGAGTGAAGAAACTGAATGTGAGAGTCTGCCATGTAGATGCCCGTGTACTCAAGAGTCGAGCTAATGAAGAACATGATAACAACAGACAAGCAGACCGAGCTGCACAGGTCGAGGTGTCGCAAGTAGACCTAGACTGACAGCAGAAGGGAGAATTGTTCCTAGCTCGATGGGCCCATGATGCTTCAGGCCATCAGGGTCGAGATGCCACCTATAGATGGGCACGAGACTGAGGGGTGGATTTAACCATGGGCACTATCTCCCAAGTTATTCATGACTGTGAAACCTGTGCCGCTATTAAGCAGGCAAAAAAACTGAAGCCCCTGTGGTTGCACTGATAACTAATAGTTAAAAAAAGTCCCCAAACTTTCTAACAACATTCACTGCATATTAAGGTTTTCGTTACTGTACGAATTGTTTTATAGCCTCCAAATTAATGAATTTAAGAGTTACTGTATTAAATTTTAAGCACATCCAAGCTTCTTCATAATTTTTTTTTTAATAGGTAGAAGAAAAAAAATCTGGAAAAAGCATGTTCACTAAATCTTCTAATGATGACATTAAGCAGTTACATCCTTTATGAAAATGAATAAATACTTGAAGTTGTAATGACAATTTCAGAAATTATAAATCCATAAAATTAAGTGCACATAAAAACATAACTAAGGTTCCTTGAAAACTTACTAATGTGTTTTCTCCAGTGGAACTGTTCCAGAGTCTCATCCGATCATCTGTACCAATGGTTAACAGATGAAGACCATCACCGGTATAGCATAAACCATTAACTCTCCCATTGTGAGCAGTGTTTGCTGTCAGGAAAGAGAGCTGGTTCAGGTTTCTAGAGAAAAATTATGCTTTTTATACATTTTTACTTCAATGCAGACCACTGGAATTGCTGTTTAAATGGTAACATTCAGTAAATTAATAATTTAACTTTTGGTTTATAAAAACATCTGGCTGGCAAATAGCCACCAGTGGTGTTCCTCAGGGTGCAATTCAAGGGTCAGTTCTGTTCAATCTATCATCAAGTGGTTGATGCTCCCAACCTGTTTAAAAAGCATTTGGATGATGCCCTTAACAACATGCTGTAGCTTTTGGTCAGCCCTAACACGGTCAGGCGGCTGATGGTCATTGTAGGTCCTTTCCAACTGAATATCCTATTCTATATTGTTCATGGAGTACTAGAAGTTAATTTCATTGAATTTACCCTGCAATACTGCACATTAAGTATGCTAAAGGAGCTAAAATCCAACTCTGTGCTACCACAGCAAATGTAAATATGGTGTCCGTGAACTAACTCACTGAAAAAGAGATGAAATATCTCCAAATTGTACTACACTACCTAATTTAGACATATCTCTTAGGTAAAAGTGTTAACGGCTTTAAAATTCTTTTAAAAACTACTATTAGCTGCATTTGGTTTAGTTCATATATATGTTAATAAATCAGACATCCTAGTCTATGTGATTAATATCAGATTGCCAAAAAATCATCTTGAATCTGTCAGACAGAAATAAAATTGAAAAGAAAAATGTTGAACAAGTCAGCACATTATTCAAAGGAATGTTTAAAATGGCACTAATTATTTTTGGAGCTACAAAGAATTTTGCTTTTGTTAAACAAAATGTGTCCATTTTTCATGAATTCTTAGCTTTCTTTAGATTATTTTCATCTCAGTAATTTCTTTAATTTAAAAGAAATTTAAAATAGACAAAACGAAACATCTATATTACCATGCTACAAATGACAAAATAGAGAGTATGGCTATTAAAACAGGTACTTACTGCTACTTCATATCCTCTAACCACACATTTTAGAAAATTAGTTTGACTTTACAGACATTTTCATTAATTTTTCTACAATTTAAGTTGCACACAACAAGTCAGACTGAGTGGTAGCTTTATCACTGACTTATGCTATACAAATCCCTTTGTTCAGAAGTATAATACACAGTTTCCTCTCTGTGGTTCAATTCCAAATACTATGTATTTTTATCTCAGAGTAGCAACTGTTTAAGTACTTTTTTGGACTGCCAAAATGAAATTTATTTTGTCCACAACTGACCACAATTCATGAGGTTTGGTTTTTTTTTCAGTTTGAGAAATATGACTTAAAAATACCTAAAAATGTTAACGCTGTAGTCAATTACAGCTAATACAAGGTACCATTATGCATCACTAAGATTTAATTCAACCTCCTGTAGAATGAAATATAATCATAACTTTACACTCCGCTGTAGTCTTTACGTATAAAAGGAATAGAACTGATTTTATGATACCTTATATGAGAAAATATTCTAAAGGCTTATATAGGAAGCAAGACTAATTTAAACAGGAAAAGGAATGCACTTTTGTGGGTTTGTGTTGTTTTTGTATTCAAAGGAAGATAACTAACTATCAGAACAGCTTATGAAGTACGAAGTGATTGTTGTTTATATAAAACCTAATCTACAGCATGAATGCATTCTTCCACTGACAATACAGGTAACAAAATTTTGCATTTTAGGGGGGAAACCATTTAGAACAGATACACCACTATTGTCTAGATCCCTCTAAAAAAGATCCCAACCACAAACACTGTCTCTATAACAGAAGTAACTGAATGGCCTGTGTTATGTAGTAGGTAACAAATGGATTATCACTACTCACATTGCTTGTCTTAGTATTCAATATATTTATGAAATATAAGAATGATTCTAGTTACACATGCATTGCCACTAGTTATACTCTACATTACCTGCCTCAGAAGATGCCTTGGACTTTTCCCCATTGTGCTGATCAAGTGTACTCAGACATCCAGAAGCTCTCCTCACATCCCACAGTTTTACTCTACCATCAGCACTAAGAAAAATAGATTTGCAAACATAATGGTAATTAAGTGCACCCTGGTTCAGTAACTGTCTTTCATCAACCCACCTGGCCCAGTAACTATTCTGAATCACTCATCATGCAGGCACATTCAAGTCAAAAGAATTTCATTAAAATTTTTTTAAGACAAATTTCAGACATACATTTACATGTATTGATAAGTATAGCTGTTACACTATCAGCACCTAAGAGTGAATGTTCATCTGTAATACATTTGCCTCTTTGTCTACAACGTAACACCCTTGCATATATACACAGATGAGGAATAACCTCGCTAATAATTCTTCTGTTGATTAAACTGCGGCTACAGACTCCAGCATCATCTGTAGCAGTTGTCTGACAACTCGGGGCTCCTGCTATCACACATCTATTGTGTGACTGGTACAGAAGTTGTCTACAAGCAAACAATTTTTCATCGGCTAAAACAAAACAAACAACCAAACAAAAACCCTAAAGCCACAACACTGTTAAAACATTTTCCAACCTGTTGAGCCTTTCAGAAGCCTGGCTTTAGAAATGAAAGGTTTGCAACTCTGGTATCAACTTATCCAAATTTCACTCTAAACTTATAAAACAGCCATTTCTCTCTTCAATTCAAAAGAAAAAAACATGGCAACTAAAAAAGTGAAAACTGTCACATTATAATCAAAAGATGAGATACACAAAAGCTATAGGAAAGTCAAGAGGAATTTTCACATTAAAAATAAATTTGTTAAGAGACAGAAAATAAAAAAAGAAAATAAAAAAGGTCCAGGACTATCAACATATAACCCATATTCACTGAATTACTGCAGCTTGGAAAGTTACTACCCATCAGCTAAGATACCTGAGTTATGCTCTTTCACATGATTGAGCATGATTAACCAGGATTTTAATTTGAGCTAAACATGTTTTACTTTGTTATAAAACAGCTTAGCAATGCACACACTACTAAACAGTAAGAAGTGAGTATCTCAATAATGTTCTATAATTTTCCTGTACCTGTAAATACAATTACTGTTTCAAAATTCTATATAAACTTCCTATAAAATAAGCATCACTTGTACAGCACTTCAGGTTTTGTCTTTCTATGGAAGAGCTACATAGGTAAAAGCCAGTGATGAAGATTAACTCCAAAAGAGCATTAGAATTCTAAAAAATATTCATAAAGGAGATGTAAAATTTTACTGACAAACATTTCAGCGCTTTTAAGGGTTCAGCAACATCCCTACCTTCCTGTTGCCAAAACATATTCGTGACGTGGAGACCAAGACACTGCTAATACTTCTTGCCTGTGACCTAAAAATTATATGAAAAAGGTTATACATATCATTTTCTGTAAATAACTAAAAGCAAAGGCAAATATTTAGTTTTATAGGACACACCAAGTCAAAACAATAATTGGAAGTAACATGAATTTGAACTTTATGAAACTATATCATTTTGGGATAGAAGTTACTTCTCTTTGCTCATCTTGCTCGAAGAAGAATGCAGTAAGCTGAAAGTGATGGAGTATTACACGTGTATAACTTTTGATAATAAAGATGGTTTTACCTATGAAAAGTATATTACAGCACAGTTGCAGCCACTGAGCTTATTTCTATTAATTTTTGTGCAGCACTGGTGTTATCACACACAGAAGGAACCTTACATTTCTTTTCTTCAAATCCTTTGAAAATGTTCAACAAAAGCCATATTTACTCTTTGTACTTACATTTAAAATTTTACTCATCCTCAAATAGTCTTGTCTTGAATTTATGGTCTGAAATATTAAGATACCCCTGAAGCTGAGGAAGGGTCTGGAGCACAGGTCGTATGAGGAGCAGCTGGGGGTGTTTATCCTGGAGAAAAGGAGGCTATGGGGAGATCTTCTCACTCTTTACAACTACCTGAAAGGAGGTTGTAGCCAGATGGGGGTCAGTCTCCCAAGTGACACTCAACAGGCTGAGACAAAATGGCCCTACGTTGCACCAGTGGAGGTTTAGATTGGATAATAAAATTCCAGCAGAAGCAGGTTTCCCAGGGCAGTGGTTGTCATTACCCCAGGGATATGTAAAAGATGTGTAGATGTGGCACATCTTGACAATGCTGGGTTAACGGTTGGACTCTGATCTGAAAGGTTCTTTGCTCTATATGTGTATATATATATATATATACACACAAATACATACACTTCAAAGCTTGGAAAGTTTTAGAAGTGTTAAATAAATACAGACAACAGGAGATGTAAATTGTCCTAAATGGAGAGACTGCAATCAGGCTTCATGTAGTAACAGAAACACATTTTTGAAAAATAAACTAAGTCATACAAATACATTTCTGCTAGTGCAGTTTAGAGCTATGTGAACCACCTTGCCCCTCCTACATCTTTTAGTAGGTGGTTTTCCATCCTAAATTAATCAAAGGGCTATGATTACAAGGATCATAGAAAAAATCTCCATGATGCAGGTACTACAGGATACACTTGGAAGGGTCAAGGCAGACCCATTTACTTGGATCCATTATTACACTACAGCCAGGCATTTAGCTCCATTTCAACTGCTAGAGTTAGCCTATGTGAAAATTCGTACTTATCTTCAAGACACTATTGACTGCTTTGAGTTCTGTAAAGAATTATTAGATTATGCTAACAGGAGGGCATATTCTCCCTCCGTTTGTTCATCCAATATTGCACTTGAGCTAACTGTACCAGGCTGCGTACAATGACACAGAGCTTGTGCCTAGAAAGCACTAACTTGTGTTAAATTATGAAGTCCTGATGAAACCCAACTGAAAGTCTAGAGAGCTGTTTTTGTTGTTGCACTCTCTTGTGCTCTTAGTTCTAGAAACAGAACATGAGATGCCTATTGTGGCCAATTCAGTTCATAAGGGCTTAATGGCTTAAGCTCTACATCACATGAAACCACCTAGGCTGCCTTTAGACTTGAGCTGGCCAGTGAAGAAATAAAGCTGCATTTGCACATTGCTGTGTCTGACCTAATGTTTCTCTACAGCTTCTAGATCAGATTTGGCTCTTACTCGGCTGGTTTGAAGCATGAAGGTTTACCTCGTAACTGACTTCATTTGAGCACGTGTACACATACTCATACTCCAAAAAGTACACATTAGAAAAGAGACACCAAAGGCACATTCTCCTTAAGTGCCAAAAGTAAAGGATTATGGAACAATAAACCCCTATATTTAACTGAATTAAGAAAATGCAAAGGATTAGATATCGTCCTTCTACAGAAAGTAGTATCTTTCTTGTCTATTCTACAGAAACCAGAAAATTCTAAATAAATCCATTCAAATGCCTCCATAGGTTTGGGTTTTTTTAATAGTTGTTGGGGGGTTTGTGTTTGCATGTGCATTTGTGTATTCTGTTGTGGGGTTTCTTTTTTTTGTGATAAGGTGGAGAGTTTTGTTGTTTTGTTATTTGGTTCTCTTGTAAACAGCCCCCCATAAACCCCCAAACCAATGAATACACTTAACCATGTAATAAATAATAATCACTATTGATTAAATCATGAAAATGCCCAAACATCTATATAACTACTAATTGGTTAGTATTTGTATTCTCCAATTTATTAGCACTGGAAAACACCCAGAAGAACCTTTTGCTACTGTGTAACTTTCAAAATTGGCAATAAATACATTAGTAATGTTACTGACAAAGAATACATTGTACACAGTGTTTCTTTACAGGACTTGTTTTACTCAAAGTAGTTATTGTTTAACATTCATGTTTCAGACTAAGAAGTACCCTGCAGTATGTGAGAACTGGATCCAGACTTCAAGTCACAGAGCTGTACTTTGGGGCTTTTGCCAGAGAAAGAGCAGCTTTATTTCTGCATTGGGATGAGAATACCAGAGATGTGTTGATTAGTAGGGGAGGGGAACACTGCCCAGTGCAGCTGAT
>JAWWLV010000100.1:52700047-52726972 GCA_035041135.1 Platyrinchus mystaceus | reverse complement strand
TTAAAAACCCCCAGCAATTGAGAGGAAAACAACAACAACAAAAAAAATCTTAGCAATGACAAAGAAATAGAAGAAAAATGCTAACTGCATAACAGTTCATTCAGTCAGAGTCAATGCATTCTATTAAATAGATTTACATTTTTAGTCCAAGTAAATCTACCATGTAACAAACAAAACTGAGAAATCTGAAGTAAACAGGGCACTACTTAGGAAATTTGAAAATATCTCCTCAAATATTTTGTTGCTAAACATAGTTAAACTGTGTACATGTAAGCAATACACATCTATTTACACAATTTACTATGTTTGGGTCTAATAAACCTCAAATGCTAGCTTATGTAACAAAAGGTAATCTAATTATAGCTAAGAGTTTTTATCAGGTAGGAGAACTGACTGATGCATTATTTCAGAAGAACAAATATGATATTCTTATTGACATCATCCAACTAATGGATAGTATTTTATTTTAGCAATGAACTTAACGTCTTATGAAAACTCAATTTACATAAAAATAAAATAGGGCAGGTAAAAAACCCTACTGAATATTACCTGCTTGTTACTATAAACCCAAAATATTCTTAAACTTCTTAAAAACAGATACATACCTGCTATTAAACAATGCTTTGTAGCAACTGGTGACATGTGATGGCTATAGACCGTTCCCTCAAAGTGAAATATATCTGCAGGCTGATAATAAAAAGATTAAACTAATGACAGTGCAAGTATGTTATCAGAATGCAAATGCTCATCATTATTTTTCATGTAAAAATAAGCTACAAATAAGACTAATACAAATACTACTATTTACATAGTAATAATAATTCTCTAAATTAGAAACCAGATCATGCAAACATTGCACAGCAAGTGTTGTGTGATGTTTGGAAATGTTTTCCAAAACTAAGACAACACCAGAGCTCAGAGATGACTAAAAATAAAGACCAAGAAAATTAGCTAATAAGAAGCATGGATGGAAAACATTACAATTATCAAAAATTAACAAAGTTAGCAAGAAAACAAGAAGGTTATAATGTGGAGATAAGAGTCAAAAGGAAGGAAGCACTTAAGACTAAGACATTCACAAACATCACATACTAGGTTCAATTCCTAAAAAAATTAAAACATTACCATATAAAATTATTAGATACTTTACAAGTGTTTAAAATTAATTAAATATAATATTTACTTCAATAAACTTTAATATTTACTTTAATAAGTACAATTGCTTTCAGGTAAACTGCTTTTGTTGTCTCCTTGTAAAATACCGTATAAGAAAAACCTCTTAAAACTAAAGTGTCTGTATTTTCAACACCATCATTTGGTGGAAGGACAGGTCATTCAATAACCTTCACGTGAACACTGTCTTTTAAGCGATGCTCACAGAAGTCTCAGGAAAGCGAACTGTTTATAAGAAGATTAAGCAACTGCAAATGTAGCTTCACATCTCGCAAAAAAACCCCAAACAAACCAACAAACAAAAAACCAAAACAGGTACAAATTTGTTTTCTACTGTGTTCGTAGGATGACATACCTCTTATTTTTTAAAAATTCTTTCATTATGAGTGAAACAACAGTCAAATAGTATCAGTGTAAATTCATTAATACATTCACACAGGAAACAGGACAGCAGTCATGAATCCACAATTCAAAAAGAGATGCGAGGCAAAGCAACATAAATTCCTACATAATCTGTTTATTTTGATAATGCCAGTTACATTGGTTAGCATTTTCTTAACGGTTTCTCTCATTCTCCAACAATATATAGAAATGCTGTCTATACCGCTTACAACAGCAGAATTCTGGACCTAGTGATCCTGAATGTCAAAACCACTAGTCCCTCAAAACCAGTATTTAGGTGCTCGTTATTAAAAATAACTCACCCTGCTGTACACTACCATTACACTTAACTAACAATCTCCAAGAATGAACTTCAGACTACACCTTGGTAGACAAGTTTACATAACAAAAATTCAAGTAGCTGTATTCCTTATCACAACAAAAGCAGAAAGGACTGTCCCAAGGATTCCAAGCTCTTATACAGTTTAGACATTCAGATCTTCAGACAGGGAGAGGCACACACCAGGGTATATATGAATGCTGAAACCCTGCTGCTGCACCCACAGTTCTAACAATAGGCTGGTTTTCATCCTTCTAGATACTTGCTCCTGTTCACCTCTGGGAAAACTGCAGATGTGGAATGAATAACACATACACAAAGAAGCTTGTAAGCTGCAGAAACTCTCTTACTTGTAAAGTGTTTGTATCCCATATTTTTAAGGTTTTATCAAATGAGCTGGATGTAAACATGCCAGTGTCATGAGGATACCACTGGACTGTCTCCACACTGAATTTATGTACATCAGGATGGCTCCTAAAATCAAAGAAAATATTTCAATTGGTTAGTCTTAACAAGCATACCAATTGTCTGGGTATTCAATGACAAGTAGAAAACATAGTTTAAATATGGGGGTTTTTTAATTTATCCTGAAGTTTTAAAGAAGAACTAGCTTTTTGTTGGCCTGATTTTCAATCAACTAATATTAATTTCTTTGAAGAGTCCTGATTTCAAGAAACTACAGATCATTATCTTTTCAAAATATGGTATCTGTAGCATATCTCAAGTTAAGACACTCAGTTTGAAGCACAAAAGGCACTAATGTCAACCAAGGGAGACAGATGTCCTGCTGCTGAGTCAGCAACTGTGGAAAAATTGCTCTCTTTGGATGAACTTGGTTCATTGTAATCTAACTGTAAAGCTAATGCACATCTACATCCCAAACTTGCCTATCTCCAAGGTACAACCACCCCTCACTGACCATGCACTCTATATTTTATTGGCTGCATCTTTAAAAGTGAGAGAATTTTACACCATTCAGTAACAAAGGTATAACAAACTCCACCTAAACATGAAGAAATAGTATAAAAGTAGGTCAAGAATTGGGAAAAGTTAGGGAAGACTCCATTGTAGCTTCTGGAATCAGTGAATGGGCTGAACCTGTCTTCACCCTCAAAGGGACACCTACTGGGTAAGAACTGTACTCTATATGCATTGAATTCTTTTATTGGGATTAGAGCTTGTCTCTGTATTGCTTTGAATATGATTTTGCAGTTAGATATGACCATCGGCAATCCTTGAACCTTACTCTGTCATCATTTTATATTAAGAATGTTATTCCATAAACTGTTCATGAGTTCTTCACAGGCGCTGGCAGTTGCTGGCTGTGGATAACGCAGATAAAGTAGTCACTTCCCTTGGTGTGTGACCTTGAACGCAATTGAACTGCCCTTCGATCCAGCAGGACTCTCCAGTGAAGGGTCCCCATAACAGGACACTGACAGACTGATCAGGCTCAAGGGTTTTCATTTTCCTGGGACAATGACAGACTAATCAAACACTGGGGTCAAGGAAATGTCCCCTTTTCACATGACATTTATAGATTTGATTTCACCTCAACTAATAAACCTTCTTGCTCACTTGGGTTGCTAGAAAGTACAAAAGACGTCTTAAAACAAAGTTAGCCTGAAGCCAGAGTTGACAATACTTAGCAAGAGCTATTGAGTAACTGTTGAGCTTAGTTTCATGACTCCTGCATTATTTGTTTTTGAGGCACATCCTAGAATGGCTCATTGACCTGGTACAATGCTATAAATTTATTCTTCAGGGAAGTATACTGATTTTGGCTGGGGTAGAGGTAATTTTCTTCACAGTGGCTAGTGTGGGATATGTTTTGGATTTGTGTTGAACACAGTGCTGATATTATAGAGATGTTTTTGATTGCTGAGCAGGGCTTACACAGAGCCAAGGCCTTTTCTGCTTTTCATACTGCCATGCTGGTGAGGCGGCTGAGGGTGCATGGGAGGTTGGAAAGGGATACAGCCAAGACAGGTGACCCAAACTGACCAAATGGATATTCCAGACCATATAACATCATGCTCAGTATATAAAGCTAGGGGGAAGAAAAGGAGAATACCTTTGGAATGCTGGCATTTGTCTTCCTGAGTAACTTGTGATGGGGCCCTGCTCTCCTGGAGATGGCTGAACACCTGCCTGTCCACAGGAAGTGGCGATTTAATTCCTTGTTTTGCTCTGCTTGCATGTGCAGCTTTTGCTTTTCCTATTAAACTGTCTTCATCTCAACCCATGGGTCTTCTAACTACCTTCTATCCTTCCCATTCTCTCCCTGATCCCACTTCTTAGGGAAGCACGCAAGAAGCTGAGTAGTTCTTGGTTGCTGGCTGGGGTTGAACCATGACAGAGTCAAGCTAAATACCTTCAGTACCTGCAGAGCCAGGAAACCAAGCCTTATTCAGAGTGAAGTTACTCCTGGAGAGGCATTTGTATGCACCATGCAGAAAAACCTAAACCCATGGAACTAATTATACTGGTACAATAACTGGTAAGTGTACAACACTGGACTGTGTTCAACACTGCACCTGAACAATCAATTCTTCCATAATCCACAGGGCTGAGGAATGAACTAAAAAACTCTTGAGTAGCTCTGCAGGAATCATCTTTGATCTGGCTAAGCTTAGTAGTGGCTACATGCCATTCAGCCTAGTTTCATGTGTCAGGGCTGTACATTATTCCCAGTTCATTCCACATGCAGTATTTTCACCCATTACTCAAAATATCCCAAACTTTTCTACCAAAGACAAATACAGAATTAATTTTATGTATAGTAAGGTCACTGCCATTCATTCTTCCTAGGCAGGTTTTGAGTAATAGAGACTACCTTAAAGATAGGCATTATCTATATATCCAGAAGCTGGTACTGTTTGGGTATTCTCAAATGCCAGTTTTTGTCACAGGACAGCATGGATTACATGAAACCAGGTGAAGCTCTCAGTGCTGACTCCCAGAAGAGCAAGGAAAGCTCTATTTTTTATGATTTTGTGTTTTGATTTTTTTTTTTTAAATACTGGCCTTACAGTCTAGATGAGAAACACTGGGTAAGTTCCAGCCTACCACCAGGCAGTATCAATTCTGATGTTCTAAACTATGGGACCCTCATCAAGCCCAGTTTGGAGACTATTCAGAAACAGCTTCAAAGGACCTCTACCAAGAGCTTATTCTTTAAGTAACTTTGAGGCCAGAGTTGTGTTGTGCCTGTAAACTGGGAAGACAGGCAAACTTCTACAACACATCAGCATTATATGCTTCAAAGATAGGAGCTGGATAATCAAATGTAAAGTGTTTCTTACCAGTAATTAGAAATTCATTTATGATGTCAGGAACTCTGCTTGAATAATATTCCAAATATCTGAAGGTATATATAATCTGCAGCTATTTTAGTTAAAGTAAGTATTTAAAACACATTAGGAAGCTATATGAATACTAGGAATAAATTAGGCAAGAAACCTACTAAGGTTATTCAAGCAATAATAATCTTAAGTCTATCATTTAGAACAGTGTCGCACAAATCTGATTGTAAGTCAGTAGTAAGATATATGCCTCAACTAATAGCAAATAAAAGATGCAGCTACACAAATTAACACCTACTCAGTAAACAGACTACCAACTAACCATGCTCATAAACAGAATCTTCAAAAATGGAATATTGCTGTGACCTAACTGAAGTCAGTGTTGGCATGATTTTAGCACAGATTTGACAGCTTTTACGTTGTGTCCTCTTAGCATGAATTTCTTCAGTTTGCTGCATCTGTTTCAGAATTCATTTCAGTTTTGAGAGTTGGGGATGAACAGTCATTACATGTTTTAATTACAATTTAAAATAATTTTGTGCAAGAAGTCCCAGCCACAAATACCACATGCAGCTGACTTGCGGTAGATTCTGTCCCTACACATTTGTTTTGATGCACGCTCTATTAGCCTTTTTCCTTCTTATGATCCAAGATACCATTATGGACTTTTATTGTAACAAATCTGTTCTGCTCTTGTATATTGTGCTCGTGAAGCTCTTAGACCTCAAATAATTTGTAGACTGGGAAAAAATAAGGGGAAAATGTAGCTACTAATCTTTAACACAGTAGGATGTATCTTACTTTCTCAAATGAAGTTCCAACTTACTGGATAGCCCTAAAATCCAAATACAAGCTAAAAGAAGCTTTTGCTAAAAGACTTAATGGCCATAATGGAAAAATTTATACTGCCTGCAGAGAAAGTCTGACAAATCAATAAAGGCTTTGACTCTTTATAAAGATTACACACAGCATGGCAGCTCTTTAGAAAATATGTCCCATTTTTTTTAGTAACACATCTGTCTTCATTTGAACATGCTCTTAAGAAGTTGTTTATAAATTACTGCTGTACCTGGTGAACAGCAGATGAACTAAAAATGGCTGGAACCAGGGAGAGAGGAAATAAAACCAACAGCTGCAAATAGGTGTTAGATCTTTTTTCCAATCAGATGAACAGAGTTATGCAGATAATTTTCCTTCTGCTTAAAAGCATATTTATTCAAATATAAATATTATATATATGTGGGAAATAAAAGGAACATTTCTACAGCAGTACCAAAATTTTTTTCCTCATAGTTACTGGCATAGAGTCACCAAATTTCAACATGAAATAATAACAAAACTCACAGGTGAGGAACTGTGAGTTAAGAAGAGAGTTTGGTTGTTTTTTTTCCTCACCTATTTTTTTCTAGTCTTAAAATGTGATTAGAGTACTCGCTCTGGCTTCTTTTTGTGGGGTCTACAGCAACATAAAACTCTCTTACTTTAGTTTCCATATAAGTACAATTCATATCCTCCATTTTAACTTTTGAACTGCTCTAGATCTGCTCAAACAATACCACAAAGTCATTGTACATATATTGTAACTATTAGACTAGACAAATCAAGAAGAAACAATTAGCTCCTGCTACTTAGTAAATCACATAAATCCCCACAAAGTTTCTTCTTTTTTTGCACGTCAGAAAACATAAGGCATCACAATAGCCTTCAAAGATTTCTGGCACTATTTTCTATAGTCTTTTTATCCTAGAAATAAGAGCACACATTTATTTGCAAGTTCAATCCTAGCCACACGAGAGCTATACTATGACTTTTAATATAATTTTGGAGTACTTACCTTCCCACAGAGAAAAGTGCTTTACAGGTGTAACTTGGTTTTCTGCTCAAGTTTTCAAGGTCATAAAGTACAATAACACCATCCGATCCACCAGATAACATGCTGAAAAGTGTCAATAAAGCACAAAGTTACAACATTCATGATCTCATTATCCTCAGTACAACTGAGTGTTCAACAAGAAAACAAATCAATAGTACCCAAACACAATGAAGTACTCATATACAGTTTTACCAGCTGAAGTATATACTTACTATCTTCCCTCAACAGGCTCAATATCAAGTGTGTTGATACCACTCCCATGTATTCTTTCCACATCTCTATCTTTATTTAATTCCAAACTTAGAATCCTAAAACCAACAAAACCAAAAATCAACAACAAAAAAAGAGATATGAACAACAAGAACAAAATTATTGAATGTTACTATGCAGCTCTGAACAGCTAAAATCCTAGGTTTGTGCTTCTTCAATGCATTTAAATCATCCTTGTAATATTTTTGCAAGACTACATGACATAGGGATGGAAATAAGTCTTGTGAAGTTGGTAGGAAAAAAAAAATTGTTGTTTGGAAGGTAGGAGAGAAATAAATATGTAAAATAGCAAAACTGCATTTGGGGTCAATGTAGAAAACAAAACCTGATGCAATTTGAAAACACTGAGCAACAGAAACACTCAGATGCCTAGTAGTCACATCAAATATTAGTTACTTTGAAGCTTCATTACGTAACATGCTTTCAAGCTTCATCCTACTTGGAACTACGGACACCTAGCGGACAAACTCATTTAGTTTATCAGTCCCTCAAGTTTTCTTTAATGAACCAAAGTTTGTGTGTTACATTTTCTGGAACAAAATAAATAAAAACCATGCTACCCACATGATGAAGCTTCCAAGACAAACTTTTCTGACCTGCAATTAGTAACCTGTATTTTTAAATATGCTAATGTGTTACACGGTCAAAAAAAGAGATTCTCCTTCCTTAAACCATACCACCTGATATAAAATTCAGCCTAACAAGATGATCAGAGCATCATACAGCACCATTTTGTCAAAACCACTAACAAGAGCAAAGTAACTAAGTAGGTAACTGAAAAGCTGTGAGGCAGGGTGACCCTACTTAAGATCAAGTGGCAAAAAGTGAGAACCTTAGGCTGTTATAGGCAGGTGCCCAAACAACACTCTGTAGTTATGCTTTAAAAGCAGCATGGTATTTAAGTTCTTTTAACAGATGTGAAATATAATTACGGAAGAATTCACTTAGAATAAGAATTTTGACATATACAAGATAGCTAGTTTAAAACCTTTGAGCTCCAGATTGAATTTTAGTGAAGCAAGAAATGCCCCTGCAGAACTGTTTTAAAACATATAACTTTAAAATGCAGCTATAAATAAAATCTACTGAAGACTATAGATTTTTTTTAAGTCAAACATTCTTAGCACTGAATGCTACGTGAGCGTTAGAGACACAGAAAGGATGTAACCGTGTTGTCACAATGCTCACTGAAGGAGTTTCCTGAACATCAAAATTCATTTTATTTAAAACATTCTTTTTACAATGATACAGCCCCCAAAACCGTAAATCAGGACCGCAAATCCTTACAATGGACTCCCATGAGCGACTGAACTGAGGCAGGTCTTATTGGATTTACCTTGAAATACAGCTGCAAAACTCGAACAAATATTATCACCTTGTAACCTTTAGCATGAATATCAACAAGCCTGTCTACGCAGCCACCACTTCCCACACAAGCTGCTGGGAACCTAATAAAAGCTCTGCATCTGATTCTCCTGCAGTCAGCCAGCAGGCCGGGTTTGGGAGGAGGGCGGCGGGCGGAGAGCACCACAAACACCCCGTCTCTCCTCCGCAGGGAGCGGGCCGGGGATGAGGCAGCGGGCACCGCAGTGCTCACACACCAGGGCTCCGACCCGCGCACGACACCGCAAACCCACTCCGAAACGCGGCCAGTGGGGCGCAGGGAGCCGCTGCCGGAGCCGCTGCCGGAGCCGCTGCCGGAGCCGCTGCCGAGGTGGCCCCCCCGGCGCAACCCCGGCTAGGGCCGGGCGAGGCTTCCCGGCAGGGAGAAGCCGGGCGCTGCCGCCCCGCGGTCCCCCCGGCGCAGCGCTGCCCGCCCCGCCCCGCCGCGGTACCTGCGGGTGCGCTCGGCCCGGCGCAGCCGCGCGGGATCCTCCAACCCGGCCTGGCGAGCGAACAGCAGCCCCAACATGGCGGGAGCGCCGCCCCGCTCCGCCGCCGCGCCGCCATCTCGGCCCGGGCTGCGCCAATGGCGAGCGGCGTTGCTGGATCGCCCGCCGGCCTGAGGGAGGAGCGAGGGAGGGCTGGGGGTGGAAGTGCTCGGCGGGGGTGGAGTGGAAGGGGCGGTGTGTCCCGGTGCTCCCGGCCGTGTGTCCCGGTGCTCCCGGCCGTGCGTCCCGGCGCTCCCGGCCGCGCGTCCGCCGCCGCAGCGTCGGCCAGAGGTATCCCGGGATGAGCCTCGCCTGGCGGGCACTCCGCGCCTTGCGGCTCCGGCTCTTGGGCCCCGCCAAGGAGCTGGTGGGCACCGACCAGTTCGGCAACAAGTACTACCGGGTGCCCAAGCACGAGACCCGCGCAGGTAAGCGCTGGCGGCGGGCGCGGGGTGAGGGCCGCGCCCCGCGGCCCGGCTTCATCTCCCCGCTGGGCCGCAGCGGCTTCGCGGCAGCTGACGGGGAAAAAAAAAAAAATAAAAATAGCGGGTGCTATTGAATAAAGGGAAGGAAAGTGAGGGAAGGGCGGGCCCGTCCCGTGCTTCGGAAAACACGCGCGGTTTTCACGGGCCGGTGCCTCGATGCCGGACGAACACCGAAAGGCGGTCGTCTGAGGGTTTTTAGAGCGCAGCCATCGTTCTGTAGGAGGTAGGTAGGCAGTAATGATTTGGGGTAATTCGGAGCGCTTTTGCATGTGCCTTGAAGGATAGGGTCAAAAGAAGGGCAATGAGGCTGGTGGAGAGACTGGAGCACAAATCCTGTGAGGACCGGCTGAGGGAGCTGGGGTTGTTTAGCCTGGAGAAGAGGAGGCTCAGAGGAGACTTATCGATCCCTACCTGAAAAGAGGTTGTAGCCAGGTGGGATTCGGTCTCTTCTCCCAGGCAACCAGCGACAGGACGAGAGGGAATAGCCTTAAGCTGCTCCAAGGGAGGTTCAGGTTGGACATCGAGAAGAATTTATTCACTTTAAGGGTGATAAGAGATTGAAATGGGCTGCCCAGGGAGATGGTGGAGTCACCATCCCTGGAGGTGCTTAAGGAAAGACTGGATGTAGCATTTAGTGGTGGTGGTGTAGCTCACATCGTTGTGTTTGGTCGTAGGTTGGACTTGATGATCTCAGAGGTGTTTTCCAGCCTAACTCATTCTGTGATTCTGTGAAATAAATTTTGAAATGTATGTTCATCCCACTCCTGCAGAAAAATACATTTCTAGGTTTCTGCCTGTGTTCCAGCAGTCCAGATGCACCTAGGTGTCACATCGGTCTCTATGGATGCCCCGTCTGTTCTGCGCTATTTACAGTGTATGGAAGGCAGGTTTCCTAAGTTGTCCAGGTGCACCTGCTACAATGCTTTACAGTCCTGTTTTCTCTCTCTGCACAGACTTGTTTATCTGCTTGCTGTACTCCCTATCTTTTGCATCAGTTAGAGTGTTCCGAGACTGTGGAGGCTTTTTAGATGATATTTTTCAGAGTACAAGGAGAAGCAGAAAGTCTGAGATTGTGCAGCCACTTAAGTCGGTACCCTTCCATAAAGAGAGAAGGGGAACGGGTGCACACCTTCCCTCCAGAAACATGTAAGGTCTGCTGGAGTTATTTTGCCTTCAGAGCAGCTCCCCTGATCTATTTTGCTGTGCAACTTCATGAACAACTGGCAGTGACTTAAAGCAAATCTACTCGAACAAGTGTCTGGGAAGATATTGTGAACACCATTTTGTCAGCGGTGTGTTTTTCCTCAGGGGTAATGTGGCACTGTAGTGCTTACAGGTTTTCTTCATCTTGCTTTCAGATTTTGATCTTATTACTGCTGGAGTTCATGGTGACTTTGAGGAATGTACAAAAGGCTTTGTCTTTTAGCATACAGGAAGCAGTAAGAACTACAGTCAGATTTCTTCTGCATGATTACTGCAGTGCCGTCCTCATTAACAGTAAAAATTACTTCTTTTGTCAGAAATACCGGTAGTGTTTTTCTTGATATTTGAATTTATGGTGGTAAGCCTTTCACAGTGAAAGCCCAATGCTGCAACTTTAGGGTTTATCTCTGTGTTTGGAATGGTAATTGTGATGCCATAGGAGGACAGGGCAGGTGGGACGTAGCTACTGAACTCTGCAGGACCACAGTATAAGAGCCTTTTAATGAATTGAAATAGTTGTACCTAAGACCACGTCATGGCAGCCTTTGTGTTTCCCAATTTTTCTTCAGTAAGAAAGCTGAATATTACACTCCAGAGCTGAAGTTGCTTTGATTTTGCTTTGAGCAGGAGGGGATGGCTCTGAAATGCTCTGCAGTTGCACCTCTGACTGAAGTCAGTGAGAGTAGCACTTACGTGAATCTTAAGGTTCATGCACATTATATCTATTTTAGTGATACAGATGACATAATGCAGATCTGCTGAATTATCAGTACTCCTCTGTTATTAGATGCTTCTCTCTCATTCTGCTTGTTTAACTTTCTTTCACTTGATACATGGAAAGTTCTGCACCACCAGCTCACACTGGCAGTGTTTTACTGTCACCAAAAAGGAGAGATCTTCTCTTTCCCCTATCTTCTTTCTCGCTGCCACTAACTTTTCATGGTAATTTATTTGACATAGAAAATAGTTTTCTACTTTCTGTAGAAGACTTAATTAAAACAATAGCATAAAGTGACTTGATGAAGAATAAATTGCAAGCTAAAACTGGCACAGAAGTGGGAATGAAGAGGATGAGCTCTTACATAGCATAGGTATGCAAGATGTCTTGAAACATAGTGAAGAGCTAGAACTTTTACAGAGTCTCTAATAATGCCTAACTGTACTTACCTTTGTTTCTCTAATAGTTTGCTATCAAGATTTTTAATTCCTTTGATCTGACCCAGACAAATGCATATTATCTGGGGTAAACTGTATATTAAAAAAAATATTAAAAAGCAGAATAAGAAATCTGGCAAAGAGCTAATGTTTGATTCACTCTTCCCATGCTTCCTCTTCCAACTTTAGAATCAAGGGGAAAGTTTCTATAATTTAGCTTTACAAATTGAAGTTTCAGATACTCAAAAATTTCAGCACATCTTCCATAAATGGGTTCATTGACAGTCAGTTAATTCTCCCTTATTGGTGGGGGGGGTTTTTGTGTAACTGGAGAACAGGAGAATACATTTGGAAAATACTACTGTGATTATGTGTGAAAATACTACTTGTGAAAATTCTGCTTATTTTCTGTATATTTGTCATTGTGCTCTAGCTCTGGCTTTAGGTGATCTAAAAAAACCTTAACCCTTCAGCATCATCAGAATGAGAGAACTCTGAAAGGAGTAAGCAAGACTTCCTCTCTCTAAGAAAAAAATTATGATGGTGTTTTTTTTGTGGTAGTGTTCAAACTTCGCTTTTGATTCTGTTGATTTGTTCTGTGTTATAATTTATGGAACTCACTGTTAGATATTCTTGACCATGGGATGTGGGTTGTAACAGTCATTAAAGAGGGATGAAAATAAATAGAATGAGAACAGCATCAGGGGAATGGGCTTCAATAAATTCAGAAAACAGATAGGAAATATCCTGTGAATATCTTAAGAAGAATAAGTACAAACTTATCTAGGACAACTCATAGATGTACCTTCTTCAGCTATTAAAGGAACAAGTACAAATTATCCTCATGTGGATGAAGACCAGGAAGTGTAGCAGTAAATTACCTGGGCTAAATAATGAGTTTTTAATGATGACAGAACAACACAAAACAAAAAGCTCCATGAATCAGGTTAACTGGTATGGCTGCTGGAAAAATAGAGAAACAACTAATAATTTGTAAGTATATTCATGAGGGAGTGAGTGAAAACTGAAGTGAAATTATTGGTTTGGGAAGATAGGTTCTTATAAAATTTTTTTTCTGAGTGGAGAACACTGCAATGTTTAGACCTTTTGGTGTGCAAAATTTAAGAATATGGATTATGAATTTGCTATATGGGTGCATAGCAAGGTTGGCAACTGTTCTTGGAATAGCCTGAAATTTTACCCTGCCAGATGCAGGGCATCCACCAGCTGTCTGTCAAAGTTCAGAATTACTCAAAGTCTTTATGAGGCATTTGGATGAAGAACAATAAAGTATTTTTGTTACATTTGCGGGTCAAACTGTGCAGGAGGAAACTGGGAGTAGCTGGAAGCATGTCATGGCAGGTCACTGTCAAATTGTCATACAATTCAACAAGGGGAGCCATTGGAATCATATTTATACTGGTTGTGGAATTGAGACATACACAGAACATGGATCTACACAACTGACAGCATGTAGTACAGCATGTATTATATTAGTACTCTTATAAATTTCATTTCTGTGACCTTTTAATTTGGATACCCATTTTCTTCTTCCATTGCCAACTGACAAACCTTCATCTGCTTTCCTTACAAAATGGATTGTCTTGTGAATGCTTATTATTATTATTATTATTATTATTATTATTTTAAGATACAGTTTCCTCTGAACCTAGCCAGCCTCTTGCTGCAGTTCCTTGTTATGTGGTGTTACTTGGATGTAGGAGATTCTACATCCCCACCCACTGGAATCTCCACTGTAATTTATGCTTTTACTTTTGTGGATGGCAATCCCTGCAGTGTCAGTATAGAAAAGGTTCTAGGTATCACATATTCCAGAGCAGGGAAGTATGCCAGTCTTCCCTCAGATTTGTATGACCTTGTGGCTGAGGAGGAATCAGTTCATTCTGACACTAGGGAAGTGATTACAGATGGCAGCACCCACTGCCTTGGGTTTTGGTAGCTAACTGGCTCTCACGTTTTTGAACAGCATCCTGTGTTGGTCACAATTCCGTACAGGAGGGTTACACCAGCATTTATGGGCTTTTATAACTTGTGAAGAAGTTTAAGGGTATGGATGGGGGAAGGTAACAGAAATTGAGGAAGGTCTATAGAAAATAAAATGCAGAAAATTTATGAAGCTCAATTTTTAAAGAAACTAAGAATTTAAAAGTGTTGAGAGAGCAATGCTCTCTTTTTAAGTGTTGGAGACTTTTATTTGTTGTACGTTAGGAAAATCTGCTGCATATATCATTTGTATCTTACCCAGTGCCCTGATATATAGAGACCAGTTCAGGATGGGAACAGCACGGGAAAGAAAACTCACTTGGAAAGAAAATGAGATGTAGAGGAAGCCCTGTAGAGACAGTCAGCTGTTGTGTACAGGTTCCACTGCAAGGTCACTGCATTGTGTCTGCACCATGTTTGCTGTCTGTCCTGTGGGTTTGGGGAGGATTGAGTAGCTCTAGCATGGTGATGGGCCTAATGTGCTTGATCCCTTTGTACTGTACTTGATAAAATATTGCAGAAAGAGTGTGCAGAAGAGACAGGTCCTGCTTTCTGTCTCTTGACTTAGACGTGGTAGGTCTATCAGGGCAGGCTGGGCTTTGTTTCAGACCAGCAGGAAGATCCCACCTTCAGCAGGAGATGAGAGTGGATGGTTTAGGTAGTGCCTACACTGCCTTTTCCTTCAAGCAAAAGCTGTCTCACACCTTTCTTTTGACCTGCCCTAGTCTTCAGCAGGGGTTTGGAATAGAAAAATGTTAAGTGTGTGATGCAAAGAATGTTTCTTTTCTGTCCGTTGTGAATTGTGCTCTTCTACACTCAGTCCAGGGTACAGGGCATTCTTGGAACCTGAGGCCTTTTCTGCATTAGTAGGGAGTAGTAGATACAAGTGGTTGATGTTGAGTTTCCTTCATACCTCCATCACTTGTGATTCAGAGAGTTTTCTTCAGGTTAAATTTAGCATGTTTTGCAGGGCTAAGTGTCTGCAATACTGAGTTTGGAGATCTCAAAAAAAGTAATAAGTGTTAGGTATGCGCTTCAGGTGTGGCTTTCACATTGCCTTGGCACCTAATATCCTGTTACTTTTTGAAATGTTTTATAAATGAGGATTTTTTTCTTTAAAAAGGGAAGTTGTGCAAATAGAAAATGTTTTGAGATCTAAGTGATCCTGTGGTAAATAGAGGCATCACAGGATTCACTACAAAACCTCACCTGCTTTGATAAAAGTCACTACAGCAGATGTAGTCTCACCAATATCCTTGTTAGGGTTAACAGCAGGTCTGTAAACTCTTTGGAGGAGGAGGTTGACTTGGCGGGTTTTCATGTGTATCCCTGAAGATAGTGAATTCTAGATACAGCCTAATTAAAATACAAAGGTAGGCTGTGGGTCCGTAAGTTTGTTGTGTGGGAATTATAGCTTCAACCTTGGATGTCTGCAGGTGTCCCACGACTGGTGCCAAGAGTAGCAATAATAATGGCTAGCCAATTAAAATGCTGTTTTTTGAATGCTGTTTTCTACTTTCCTTAAAAATTTGTTATAAAGTGTAGTTTTGCATTGAAGACTAGACTGAAACATTCCTGTAATGTGATGATGCAATTTGTCCTTGTAATCTATGATGATTAAGAGAGTGGAAGGAATGACATCTCTCCAAAGCATATCTTCTGAGGTTAAAGCTATGGTTTTCTTTTGACTCTGAATGATAGCTCTCTGGATAACAGGAGTAACATCTGAGGAAGAGGCAGAAATTTATTATGATTGTATTAAGCATTTGCAAGCTGATTATTGGGTGTTGCAGGTAATTGTACAGAATATTACGGAACATAAAGAGTAGTTTTGCAAGCTAGTTTTTCACATATTGCTGGAGAGCTGATACATTTGTTTTAGTTTTACAAGCCTAACGTTAAGATACTAATGAAACATAGAATTTGAATTTTGATCAACAAATAGAAAACGAAATTTCAGGAGACTTAATTATCTTGGATATGAAAATAAGCCTATGGAGAAAGTGTTTGGTGGTTTGTTTTTTTTCACATAGGAAGGTTTTTTCCAGATACGCACGCACACTCACAGTCCAGCAATACCTGGCAGTTAGAGGCTTGTCCATGTGGTGGCAGTGTTGTTTCAGGAACAAGTATTGACAGCTGAGTCGATTTCTGGAGCGATTATGGAATAAAGAAACCTAGCTCTAAAATAATTGTGTGTATGTGTGTTTGTACAGAAATAAAACTTGCACTGCAGACTGCCGGCTTCTAGGACAGTAATTGTGGAATGACAAAATAGCTTTTCGATCTGGGTGACGCATTATGCAGCAGAAGCAATTGCACTTTGAAGAGCTGACTGCAGATTACAAAAGCATTAACATATGAAGAATCAGTGTTTGGTTGCAGTGATACAGAATCATGGAATCCCTGAGGTTGAAAAACACCTCAGAGTTCCTCGCGTCCAACCGTTCATCAACTAAATTTGACTGTGTCAGCTAAACCATAGCACTAAGTGCTGTGTCCAGTTGTTTCTTGAACACTTCCAGGGATGGTGACTCCACCACCTCCCTGGACAGCCCATTCCCATGCTTAACAACTCCTTCTGTGAAGAAACTCTTCTTGATGTCCAACCCAAATGTCCTCTGGCGCAGCTTAAGACTGTGTCCTCTCATCCTGTCTCTAGCTGCCTGGGAAAAGAGACTGACCCCCACCTGGACACAACCTCCCTTCACATAGCTGTGGAGAGTGATAAGGTCACTCCTGAGCCTCCTTTTCTCCAGGCTGAACAACCCCAGCTCACTAAGCTCTTCTTCATAAGACTATGATTTTTACCCGGCTTCTTGCCGTTCTCTGGACATACTTGAGCACCTCATTGTCTTTCTTGTAGTGAGAGGCCCAGAGATGAACACGGGACTCGAGGTGCAACCTCACCAGTGCCCAGTACAGGGGCACAATGACTTCCCTGGTCCTGCTGGCCACACTATTGCTGATACAGGCCAGGATGGCATTGGCCTTCTTGGCCTCCTGGGCACATGCTGATTTATGTTCAGCTGTTGTCAACCACTACCCCCAGGTCCTTTTCCACCAGGCAGCTTTCCAGCCACTCTGCCCCAGCCTGTGGCAGGTTGTTGTGGCCCAAGGGCAGAACCTGGCACTTGGCTTTGTTAAACCTCATACCACTGGATTCAGCCCATACATCCAGCCTGTCCAGATCCCTCTGCAGAGCCCTTCTATCCTCCAGCAGATCAACACTCTCACCCAACTTAGTGTCATCTGTGAACTCACCGAGGGTCCCCTCATCCAGATCATCAGTAACAATATTGAACAGAACTGGGCCCAGTACTGAGCCCTGGGGACCAGCACTTGTGACTGGCTGCCGACTGGGTGTTATTCCATTCACCACCACTCTCTGGGCCTGGCCATCATGATAATTTTTAACCCAGTGAAGGATGCATCTGATCAAGCCATGGGCTAATAGTTTTTCCAGTAGAATGCCATGGGAGACAGTATCAAAGGCTTTGCTGAAGTCTGGGTAGATAACATCCACTGAATAGGTCACCTGGTCATAGAAGGAAATCAGGTTGATCAAGCAGACCTGCCTTTCCTAAACCCTGCTGGCTGGGCCTGATCCCCTGGTTGTCCTGTACATGCCATGTGATGGCACCCATGATAATCTCTCCCATGTGTTTTTCCTTTAGCTGCCAGAAGTGAACTGACAAGAGGCATGGTGTGTTAATCTCTCTGACTTGCAAAACTAGGAACAGCAATAAGTAGTCAAACGGACAGGCAGTAACTTGCATATAACCTGTTGCTACAGCCAGGTTTGCTCTTCAGTGTGTATATTGGTATTAAACTGAGACACTGACCTTGTTGAATTCTGCCTGCTGGTATTAATAGTTTTTAATAATTAATATTAATACAGTTTATATGCTGTACATTTGTAACTTTTAATTATTATGGTTTTGGCTTGAAAACCTGTTTTGATTCTTTCAGCAGAGGCATGTAGAGACAGGATGGTTTGGTGTGGTTTTCTTTTTTTGTAGGTCTCCGATGGCCAGAAAATCAGATAAAAATTTCCTCATGTTAATAACTTCTTTCTGTATAGAGAAAGAAGCAGTGCAGTACTAGAAAGAGAGGTGTTTTTAATAGGTGGAATAATCTTAGCAGATTTTGTTAATCATGCTCATTTGAACAGCTGCCACCTGTAGAGCTGAGAGTAACAGAACTGAGTGTGTTGCAAACACAGTCATTAAATCTATCAGGATTGTTGGCATTATGCCTGCTTTATGACTAAATTCTGTGCCTTGTAGTGTCATTATTTTGAAATACAAGGAGAATTCAACTTGCTTTCTTGGTTCCAAAGGAGGAGAAAAATCTATCATTAGTATGCATAGGAAGAACAAATCACCCACTCTGTGTAAAGTTTTAGGGTTTGAAATTGTATTGAGAAACTAAAGAACAGATTTAACCTGGAAGAGAGTGCAAGTGTGTCAGTAGCTGGTACAGGAAACATTTTTTCCTAATATGTCTGTATAATTAATTTCAGTGCCTTACTTACATGAATTTGGGTTAACAAGATTATAAATACTGTCTACATACTTTGTGAATTGTGATCCTCATGTAAAAAATTTATGTGTCCACTTTTGCTTGTATATAATTTAGTATATCTTTTTTTAAAAACTGTTATTGTAAAATAAGACTACAAAGAAAATTAAAACATTCAAATAAAAGTAGTGGGGCTACACTCTCATTTTAAAAGGGAAGATAGAATAGAATAACAAAGAGCTGAACAAAAGAATGCAGTTGAGAAACCATAGTAAAAGAAATTTAAACAGAGGAAGGTTGGCATGCTACCCTGTGGGCCACTGTAACCTTTACAGTTTCTCCTAAAGAATAGAGAAGGTGGTAAAGAATTAGGTCTGACTTCTGCTTTGTACCATAACTTTCTTGTGTTCTTTATAGATCTTTAGAATACCAAATAAAGTTTCTGTCGTCAGAGGCTTTATAGTTTTAAGGTCAGATTTGCAAAGATAAGAACTGCTTTGCTTGGAGGAGAGGGAAGAATCAGTTTCATGCTCAGCCTCTGGGTACTGGGGTAGGATAGAAAAGAAGAACACCAAGAAATGAGTGTGACAGGTTGACGGAAAGGAAATTGTGAAATAGGGAGATAAGTGAGATATTAATTGTAAATGTCCCTTCTTTATGGCCATGTGCATATGAAATGCAACATGTTATCATTTCTTCCTCCTTAAATGAAGGACTGATTTGACTATCCTTGTTCATCTGGATGATCTGGAAGCACCATCAAGGGGAACTACAGTCAGTATGAAATTTGCTTCTGATGAGAAGAGGTCAAAGAAAGGGTGGATTCTGGCAGACTTGTGCAGGCAGTGGTCAGTGCTGTAGAAACTGAAAATGTCAAGCTTTGGAAGTTACTAAGCTCAGGTAGTGATTGACATTTTGTGTCTGTAAGAGAAATATCAAACTCAGGGATGAAGAAAAGTTGGTCCAGAGAACTACAACCAGAAGGATGGATTGAAAAGATATATATAGCACTATGCAATGGGATGTCCACTGCAAAGCCTGAGGAGCTGAACATACTAGCCACAACAGACTTTAAGAGAACTGAAGTCCTTGAAATAGGGTTACATCCAGTCACTGATATCCAGAGAGAAAGCACCATTGGCTGCAGAGGAATCTCCATTCTGGTACCTGGCATCTTCTCACCCTCCTTCTTCACTTGACCTTGGTGTTTGCTGAGTTGTTCCTCTCACATATTCTCAAATTGAAATGAGATGCCGTGTAAGCAGCTTCTGTGCCAGAGCTGGAAGATGGGCAGCTCCTGGATTTGGGTCTGACCCAGATATGTAATAGCATGGGATAATGTCCAAAAACCTGGAGCTAGAATCTCTTGTGAACTTCAAGGTGAAATGAGGTTGACTCTCTTGATTAACATAAGTTTGTCATTGATGAAAGGGAGAGATCTTGTTCTTCCTTTAGCTTCTGTCCTTCCAGCTGGTAGTAGCAGTTATAAGACCTGTTGCTGTGCCAGTTTAAGTCAGCTGGAAAAGTTGAGCATGTTGTCCCATGAGGTATGAAGTTGGGACAAAGGAAGAAGGTGGAACCTTTGAGCTAAAAGTGAGGTGGGAGATTACTGACTCTGGGTAGGGGAACCCAGGAGCACATCCCTCCTTGTGTAGCTTTATCTTTAGTGTTTCTGTAGGATTATGGATGAGATTCTCATTTTTGTTTCATGTTAGAACAAAACATGGATCTTTTATATGCTGAAATAATAAGTTTAGTGTGATTTGTTACTATGATCACAGTTTTTGGCAGGTATATTAAATACTTTTTTCAGTCCTGAAAGAAGCCATTTAACCCTGTCACCAAAAGAGATTATCAAATTTAGCATTTTAATAGATGTTATAGAAAGTTCTGCCAGTGGAATCTCTACTAATCAGTCTATGTGAACTGTGCAGATGCAGTATGATGGTAAGGTAATGCTTCTGAGGAGCTCTTTGTCCGTACCTGACCAAGACTTTCCTCTGAGAGCAGGAAGGAGTTAGGAAGCCGTGTCGTATTAATTTTTAGACTTTTGCAACAGCCACAGTATTCCCAAGGGTGATTAACTGTCCTCTGAAATAGGAATATAGATGGACTCTAAAAGAGGAGTAATTAATTGGTTTCTGGAGTAGTTAATTGGTTAACTGATTTCTGCTGTTCCAATGGGCAACAAGGCAGTTTCGTACAGTTTGTAACTCTGATCTAGTCTCTTCCATGTCCTCCGGTTGTTCACATCTTCCCCTCAGTAAAAGAAAGGTGGCTATCCAAATCAGAGAAGAGGCCTTGAAGGCCTAACCACACAGCCTACCAAAATAGTTTCAATGTACCAGGAAACTGGCAAGAAATGTGCTAGTTGTGTAAGTTGTGGTATATTAGATTTGCTTTAATTATATTGAGGCAGCTGGTGAGCAGACAACTGAAGTATATGTCAGTATATAGTGACAGTATATGACTGAAGTATATAAGCATATGTCACCCAAGCACCTTGCAGCCAGTTATATCTAAAAAAAAAGGAGGGATTCAAGCAGTAACACACCCTGACCTCCCTCCTGAGCGACAGCTTGGCACTCTCTGGCTGTCTGTTTTTAACAAATTGTGACTCTGTATCTTTGAGCTTCTATAGTAACTTTTTGCATGAAGAGTAGTCTTTAATGTATCTTGTAGTAATGGATTTGTTGTTGAAATCATAGAACTGTAGAATCAGATGGGTTGGAAAGGACCTCTGAGATCTTTAAGTCCAACCCTTGATCCACTACCATCACAGTTACTAGACTATGACACTAAGTGCCACATCCAGCCTCATCTTAAACACCTTCAGGGACGGAGAATCCACCACCTCCCTGGGCAGCCCATTCCAATGCCTGATTAATATATAAAGACATCAGGTCTTTTAATATTAATTGCTATCTCATGACCCGAAAAAAGACTGCGCTGAATTTTATCACATGGTTTAGTTTGCCATGGGAGGGAGTAATCACAACCAGTGACTCTGGGGCAGGGAGAGAGAAGAGGCAGATGCTCATGTTTTACTACCCAAGGAGATATGGAGATGTCTAAGATTCTGTGTGCTGGTTGTCCACATCTAAAGGATGATCTAAGTTTTTAGCCTGGAGGCCTACTGCTATCAAAATCTTTCATGGACTTTCAATGGACATGGACTTTACCATGAAGAACAGTAGGAAAACAGTGGTGCACTTTCCTGATTTTCCTACCTTGCCTCCCTCTAGAATAAGAATTATTTAGATGGTGGGTGAAGATGTAAACTGAGCATCAAGCCTTTGTATTAGTTATTCCTTGCTAACTGTTGTGCTGAATGGTTGGGGTTTTTTTGCCTCAAAATGTTTTGTGCAAAAGCCTTCTGCAGCTTGAAAGAGTTGATTTGAATTGTCCTCAAAGATTTGAAATAGCAAGAAGTTAATACATAAACTGATTGTTTCACACTGCTTACCAACATCCTCATGCTTAGTATGGAAGTTGAATGCATTCAGTAATCTGTCTTGTGGCAAATTTTTACAGCATGGTTGCTGCTCTTTAAAAGGGGTTGTAATGGAATTGCTGGTACAAAGCTACATTACCTCTGGTCATCAAGACAAAGGAACTGGTCGTTAAAATACATCAGCGTGCAGACTCTGGCCTCTTTTGAGTTGAAAATTGATTCTGTTATCTTCCTCAAGTATCTTTGGATCCCTGTGGATGTATTATCCTTCTGCAGAGCTCATGAAGGAAATCTTTCTATAGTAGGATGGTATGGCATAACATAAAGCAGGACTACAACTACCTAAATGTAAATGGGCAATTAAGTGGAAATAAATAGGAGAGATTATTAATCTGTGATAGTAGCACAGTGGAGACCAAAGACAGATTTGATGTGATACTGTGCCGTGTTCAGATGTGTGAAGTATAAATGCAAGCCTTCTTTATAGATGGGTGAGGGAAGGAAATTCATTTTACCTGCTATGGGAAAATGCTTTTGTTTGTTTTGCTTCTGTTGGAAACATGTCCCGAGACCAGAGTTGGCTTCAGTGTCTGGGTTCCTGGCTTGCTAGGTGGAATAGTTGTATTAAACAGTCTAGATAAAATATGATTAGGCATTACTTAATGCTAAAATTACAGTTCCTAAGTCATGTGTTCTGCATGTTGATCAAGTGTGAATTCATATAGGCTTGTTGTGGTTTAACCCCAGGCAGCAATCAAGCCCCACACAGCTGCTCACTCACTCCCCAACCAGTGGGATCAGTGAGACAATCAGAATGGTAAAAGCTGGAAAACTTGTGGGTTGAGATAAGGACATTTTAATACGGAAAGCAAAAGCATACAAGCAGATCAGCCATCTCAGGAGAGCAGCATCATGGTTATTTAGAAAAATAAACAAAATCACTCCAAATGTGCCCCTCTTCCTCCTTTGTGCCCCACCTTATATACTGAGCATGATGTCATATGGTGTGGAATATCCTTTTGGTCAGTTTGGGTCACCTCTCCCAGCTATATCACCCCTCAAACTTCCCATGCACTCCCAACTTCCTTGCCAGCGTGGCAGTATGAAAAGCAGAAAAGGCCTTGGCTTTGTGTAAGCACTGCTCAGCAATAGCAAAAACATGTCTATATTATCAACCCTGTTTTCAGCACAAATCTAAAACACATCCCCATACTAGCCACTGTGAAGCAAATTAACCCTACTCCAACCAAACCAGCACAAGGCTACTGAGTGGGTTTTTACAGATAGGCATCTTTACATTTATACTGACATTGCTGAGTGTAATGCAATAGAAATGATGATTCCAGGTCATTGTTTCTGGCAGCTCCCCTTACTGTATCCTTCTCCTTTCAGGTGTTAAATAAAAAAAAAAAAATAAAAAAAAAAAAAGGAAATCTCAAATATTTAATTTCCTCCTTACTGCAGTTTCATTATGTGTAGAGACCTGCAGGATGATTTCTCCCATCCATGTAGTTTGATTTTATTTTCAGGGTTTTATTATGATTATGAGCCACAGCAATGTCTTGCTGTACGTGCTTGGTCATTGAGGCGGGAAGGAAGGATAGCCTTAATCCAAGGTGTTTAAAGTTGATGCATAAGGAAAGGTACTGTAGATATATATGGATAGGAATGGCCGTCCTTATTAGCAAAAATGCAAACCGCCTGCAAGTAGAATTCTTATACTTCATGTCAAATAGAAGGTAAAGGAAAATTTTGAATATAGTATGTGGATATTTATGGAGTTCTCCCATTTAGCCAAGGGACAGAAAATAAATTTAGCTTGATTGATACAGACCCATATGTCATAGAAGTCTACCTGTCTCAGGCTATAATAAGAAGTTTGCAGAGAAGTTTGAAAACAAAGTAGCTTGTAGTTGAAGTGAAAAATAGAAAACCTGTAGAGCATCTAAAGACACAATTGAAGTACTCACAGTTCCTGGCTAGAAAAACAATCGTTGCAGCAGTGTTATAAGTTCACAAGTAGGGTAGGATGCAAATGCCAAGTCAGGAGAAAATTATATTGTTGTAGTTGTGCCTGCATGACAGATTTAGCAGTGTGGAAAAACAGGAAAATCGTATGGAAAAAATCTTATGCAAAGAGAACATATACACTGGAGAGAAATCCTGATTGTAGAGGCAAGAGAGCTTCAGTTCTTAATCAACACCAGAAACAAAGGAGAATATTGATGGCATTCTTCATCATGATTATGTGGAAAGGGAGAATAACAAGACCTAGTTTAGACATGCTGATTTTAATATCAAGATCATACATGTGTTTGGAGGTGTCAGAGAGAGACATCTTAAGACAGAAGGAGGCAAATCTTTAAATTCTTAGAAGAGAAGAATGTGGCTTTGTGTATGAAATGGGTAAACCCTGATACCACAGCTCAGAAGAACTGTGGACAGTGGTTAGTCGTAACTTGTATCAGAAAGAAATACTGAAAGTGATTGGCATTATGTTGTGGTATCTCTACAACAAATATTTGTCTGAAAGGTGTTAGTGTTGCAAAGATTGCAGTGTCTCCAGAGGTGAAACACAGAAAGACAATGGAGGATGAAGGACAGCCAGTGCCATGAGGCACTTGCCTTGTAAGTACTGCAAGATAATTATTAGTTACATACTTCTGACAGCAGCTGTTAGAACAATTGCTACAAATGCTGTAGTGCACTGGAGCTTTCTAGCTCATTTTGATTACGCAACAGAAAAAGGTGGAAGCCAATGAGGTAATGTAGAGCGGTAATTATAGAAAGAAATGGTATGATAGAGTTTTTTTGAAAGCAGTATTGTTGATGGACAGAGGAAATGTTATGAAAAGCCAAATAAGTATGCCTTGGCCATAAGGTGAGAGGGGCAAAGGCTTGGATCAAATCAGAGATTTTCCTCATAATGAATATAGTTAGAAAGAAATGGAATTAGAGGGACTGAAAAGTTTAGAGAAGTGCTTTTCAGTGGGAGTTTTAATGTTGAACGATGATAGGTATTTAGGATTCAGTCTCTTGGAATCAGCAAAGCAATTCAGAGAGGGGAGGAGAACAGAAATGCACAGGCATTTGAGATTTAGGAGAGTCTTATGCTGCAGTGGTTTTTATTTTTTTTTTCTCAACCAAATAGGGAATTTTTTGTCTCAAATTAACCCACTATTCATTAATGCCTATTTTTTATTTAACATTTAGTTTGAAGTATTGCATAAATGTATAATGTGATATAAAAATGTCAGCTTAATCTCTGCAGCACTCAATTAATTGGCTTTCGGATGGTGCACCTGCTTCTTACAAGGCAGTAGCTTTCAGTATAATATGAATTATATTTAAGTATTGGTCCAATTAACATACAATGAGAAATTCAATTGTTGTGTACAAGAATGTTTTATCTCTGAAGTATAATATCTAAAATTTACAACATAATCTATTTTATTTTATAAATAGGAAAATTCTACACTTTAATGTGTTTGATGGAAGTTTGATTGTCTCCATTTGGAAGTGCTTCAACATTCTGCACATTGTAAATAATCTACACATAAGAAAGTGTCATGGCCTAGAACTTGGAGGATATGGATAAAATAGAAGTAGTTGTTTTTGAGAAATAGAGGTGAGGTTTTGAAATAATGCAAAACAAAATTAAAGCCTAAAACTGATTAGGAACAAGAGGTCAATAAAAGTGAATTAATACAATTAGGATGGATTCTTAGTTCCTGCACTTTGCATATATTGCAGCAAGCTCTATCAGTAGTACTCTGGATATTTTGAGAAATAGAACCAGATTGTGTTGTTATGTCTACCTTCCTTTCTGGTAGGCTCCACAGATAAAAGAAACCAAAAAATATTCAAAAATCTGTTATAATGAAAGCTATTACAATACATTCAGTAATTACCATTGTTACATCTACCCTAGCAGAAGTTGTAGCTAAAACTTGCACGTAGAAACCATGTGTGTTACAGAACATCTGTCTCACATGACACAAAAGCAGAGTTATGTTGAAATAACATTTTCAGAAAAGTTGAGGGGCTTTTTTGTCATGATGAGCAGACAATATTCTAATAATAGCAAGTTTATAAGGGTCAGTTTAATAAGCACAGTTTAAAAGGGAGCCCAGTAATTTTTCTCTGAGTGACTTGACCTCCTTGTTTGCCAGAGCATAAGGCTTCACCTAAGTAGTGCAAGTCCCTCTGCAGCTGCATTCTTTCCATGGGCCTTTTTTTGAGAGTAACCTGATTTTTGATATTGACTGGTGCTCCCATATAGTTTCTGCCTTTTAATTCAGTAAGTTATGCTTAAGTTTAAGAAAGCGGTCAGGGAAGTTGTTTAGATCAGTTTTGAGGGTTTGGAATTATGATCAACTCTTAGGTCATTCCAGTTGCCGTAAAACAGAAGGCAGGGCAGGTAACTGAGGGAGGTGCAGGCAAACAAGGGGACAACTTGACCAAAGAAATAATATAGTGATATTAAGTGATAAAAGCTCAGCACATTGAAAGTCTTCTGCAAGGCAGTTCTTCTGTATCTCACTTTGAGGTTTCTTCCCTCTTTCTGACAATTAACTGAAAGATTGGTGTGTACGAAAATAAGATTCCCCTCTGAATTTTCTTTAAACTGAAAGACAGTCTTGTGTTTTGGAATGTGGTATTTGTACTGAAACATCCAAAAGAGTGTCATTCTTTTCAGGGATGATAAAGTGCAGGTCAGTAAGCTCCCCTTCCACCCCACTTACTGCTTTACTGTATTCAGAAAACACCAAACTGTTCAAAACTCTACTAAAGTTTTGATTTTGGTAATCTATGTATCTATTTTTTATTTCCATCAACATTTAATGTAAGTTGAAATTTAACCACATTTTTTATAGAAAAACTCGC
>JAWWLV010000100.1:52682352-52700037 GCA_035041135.1 Platyrinchus mystaceus | reverse complement strand
AATTTAGAAGGAACTGTCTCTGTGAACTGTTTTGACACTATAGAAAATTCTTTAAGTAGTATTGCAACTAATTTCTGGGGGTTTATCACTGCAAAATACTGCAAAACCAATAATGGGTTTAAATTACTGATTTGAGAGCATTTGGAATGTTTTAAAGGCCTTTCTATTACCTTCTAAAAAGAATAGAAAATGTCTAATTTCTTATGTAAAATAAAAAAGAAACAGGTAATTTTTCATGGATTATTTTTAACCCTTTCAATGGTAGAGTGAGATAATGAAGAGAAAAGTTACTTGTCTCAAGCTGACAAGCACTGTGTCTGGGCTGGCTCTATTTTAGTGCAGCTCAAATTCTAACATGAGAAAATTGCAGAAATTTACAGTTCAAAGTTGTTTCATCAGGAAGAAATCCACAGATTGTTTTGACACTCAGTTAGAAATTCAGTATGAAGATGGATGTCTCATGAAATTTGCAGCTGCTGATTGAATTTATATTTCCATAAAGGCCATCAACAGTAGCAGGGAAGTGGGGGGAAAAAAATGACAAAAATTGTGAGGCTAGCATTTTTTCCTCAGACTTATAGTAGCAAATTACATGTAGTAAGGTCTTATACTGACCAGGATTAAAGAGAAATATAGGGAGCCAGAAGGGAAAGATTTTTCAGTTTAACTGATTTGAACTAAAAATGTCTGAATTTTGATATTGAAATACACATTTAGTCATCTGTACGTATGTAAAATGCAACTGCAGATCAAAAGTGTCCTTAAACTGAAAAATAAGATTCTCACTGGTAATTATAGAATATTTATCATAGAGGTAATTTGATTTTATAATAAATTCCCAGGATAAAAAATGAATGGTGTTGAAATATGCTAAAGTAGGTTGTCTCCTAAGGGTGAAAATCGCCTCTCATCTTTGTCTTGTTCCGTCTCATTTATATGCACAGATAGATAGGAGGGGGTGTGTAAGATCTGAATTTATTTTTCTGAATAACAAGTCTCATTATATTGATCATTTAAAAACCAAACATGCATTCACAAAAATAAATCCACGTTGTCAAAACAATTCATAAGAAATGCTATTGAGACAAATGCTATAGCAGAATTGCACAAATTTGTCTTTTTTGTTTAGCAGGTTTCGCATATTCCTGTCTATTTCTGTTTTTATGAAAGGATCAGGGCAGGAGGGGGAAAAAGTTAAATACTTCTGGAGTATCTCCTTTTTTGATAGAAGCATTGTTATGAGCCTTGAGAGATTCTAAGTCCCTTGCCAACTTTGTTTCAAAATACCTGTGCATCTTAAGACTATGGAAAAGTTTGATGGTTAGGTGTTTTCATTCACCTTGGTGTTAGAGATCATACAACTCCCATGCACAGCAAGGCAAATGCACCCACCAAACTGTGCTCAGAAGCCTTTTCTCTATAGTCAGTGGTCTGCATTTGTGCCATCCTATGCTGCAGTTCTGTCATGTCTTGCAAGGTCAATAAAAGTAAGTTTTGAGGTCAGTAGACTCCTCAGTGTTGCAGAAACTGAAAAGGGAGTTCTCCATAGCTGGACAGTGCAGAGCTTTGCTTTTGTATAGCTAGACACAAGCTGGTAGTTTTCATGTCAGCGTGGTTTCTTACTGTATCACATATCTTAGCTGCTCACACCAGAAAGGAATGAGTTAGAATGCTAATGAGGGTAATTGAATAATTTTGCAATAATGAGAATCTCTATAAATGTCATTATTTCTGAGAACTTGCATTTTAAAGGTTGAATTGGTAAAGTGTAGTGTTTTTAATTTTAATTTTAAAAATTAAAATATAGTTTAGGATCCTGCTACTCTTTGATGTACAAGGAAATTAAATTATATGGTTATAGAGTTTGTAAGAATCACACCTTGTGTTTTTAGTGGTTGTAAATCTGTAAGCTGTTGAATGGTAAATGATTTCATGTTGCTGATACTAATCAACTAAATTCTTGTACTTACTAGTACATTTGGTTTAGTATTGTTTAAAAAACTATGAATTACCTTTGAAATACTTCTCTTAGACCTCTAAACTAAGAACTCTTAGAACCAACTAAACACTCATTTATTTTTATGTAATGAAGGATGCTGTCGTGTTTTTGACTCTGGCCAGATTGTAAACACTTACTGAAAACTGCTTTCCCCCCCTCCTCTCTACTTCTGTTCTCTGAGTTGAGGGAAAAAAAAACCAGAGAATTTCTGAGTAGAGATGAGAACTGGGAGATTCACTTACTAACTAATTCTCACAGGCAAACAGACTCAAAATAGATAGAATCTAAATTTATTGCTAACAAACTTAAACTAAAAACTAAAATATTGCTAACAGTATAAGAACTGAAGAGTAAAAGAATAAAGCAGTCTTAAAACACAACACTTTCTCTTCACTCCCCCCTTCCCTCCATGTTCTCCCTCCTTCCCTTAGCAGTGCGGGGAACAGGGAAGGCGGGGGGGTTGATCAGTTGTTGTTTGAGTCCATCCTTCAGCAGCAGTTCTTTAATCTGCCATCCTGTGGGTTGCTCCTCCATGGGCTGCAAGGGGACAACTTGCTTTACCATGTCATCACCACAATGACAGGGGGTAATGGCTTTGAGTCCTTCCCCTGTTTCCTGTGGGTCCCTTCCCGCGGGAGACAGTCCTCAATAGACCTCTCCGACGTGGGTCCATCCCTCGGGCCGTAGTTCTTCCATAATCTGCTGTCCCTTGGGTCACAAATGAGCTGCATCAGTGTGGATCCCCCACAGGCCCACAAGTCCTACCCAGGACAACTTGCTCCAGCGTAGGTTTCTCTCTCCATGGCCACAGGTTTCCAGCAAGACTCTGTTTCACCTTAGGCCTCCCACAGGGTCTCTTCCTCGTGCATCCACCTGCTGACATGGGCTCCTCGATGAGCTGCAGGGGGGTCTCCTCACCCCAATAATCTTCCACAGGCAGCAGGGGTCTCGGTTTTCAGTCTCTTTTCAGTCTCCCCCTGCTGGAGGGGGAGAGAGAGGCTTCTGGGCCTCTTCCTCCCCCTCCTGCTACACTGACCTTGGAGTCTACATTACTCTCTCATATTCTCCTCTGCTCTCCTCCAAGCTGGAATTTTTTCTGTGACACAGGCTTCTCTTCTTCTTAAATATGTTATCACAGAAGCACGTACCACTGGCTAGTAGTAGGAACTTCATTCTGGAACTAGTTATCACTGGCTTTTTCATAGAACAGTAAAAGCTTCTGGTAGCTTCTAATCGAAATTATCTTTATGGCACCCTATTACCCAAAATTCAGCCACTTGAACCCGTGACAGATACAATTTTGCAACTTCAGATGTTAAAAGCTTGCCCTTGTGCACACATCCTACTGCTGTGCAGTAGCATTATTTGTCGTGCTGGGGTCTGTGCTATCATGGCCCTTTAGGGTGCTTTTTTCTAAGATCTGAGGAAAAGGAGTCCCTGTTACACCTTCACATGGTTGTGTCACCCCTGACTGCCTCATCTCACAGGACTTAGCTTTGCCATGAGATTATTTATAAAATACGAAACTTCCTGCTTGACCCAGCTCCATGATGAAATGGAAAATACTCTCTCTTTTGGCAACCCTGGCAGACTCTACTGTTACTTATATCAATCTTTACTAGGTATTTTATTTCCTTGAGCTTTCAGTTTTTTTCTTTATTGTAGCAGGCTGCACTTCACAAACACGCCCACAAACTATTTGCCTGTTCAGGGTCATGCTGTAGTCACTTATCCTGTCTACTTGAAATTGCTTCCTCTTTTTTCAAGGAAGAGCTTCTGCTCTTTGCTTAGATCCCCCTGATCTTACGTAGCTGGCTGTCCCTCTGAATCTATGCTAACCTGTTCCCTTTTATCAGCCTTCTTTTAAAAATGGCGTTTGGGTGGTCATCAGCCCGGTTAAAAATCTCAGTGAAATGCCAGGTAGACTGCCAGGGTCCCACAGATGGTGTCCTGGGACGTCTGCATCAAGTTTTGGCTCAGTCCTTTGCACATGCACACCCCTGCCCCACCAGTACCTTTTCTTCTTGAGCTTTCACGACAGTGTTTCTTGTGTTCTTCCTAAAGCCGTATTTTAACCCATGAAGAGTAGCATTTCTCCTGCTGAATGACCCCAGAGGCTTCTTTAAACACAATACATGCATTCAGCTGTCTCCTGATTGACTGTGACATTTGCAGAGGGGTCAGGAGCTTAATCTTGTTCTACTCTGATTTTCAACACCATCAACTTCAGAGCCATGTGGGCATGTTTAGAGGTGGATCACCTCCACCTTTTTGCAGTGTCTGAAATATTAGGACCTCTGTTCATTCACATCTTGATCAGATGTGAACTTTACAAGAGTTTTTGTGTAATTACTTTATAGGTATGAACAAGTGACTTAACTACAGCAGGAGTTTTATTTGTTGTGTTCTGTTGATATATCCACATCCCAGTTTTTCGTCTGAGTCTGTGTTTGTAAGACTTCTGTTAGTGAAAGGATTAGGTGGGGTTTTATACATGCATACACACATACACCTTTTCTTATGTTCTTAAAATGTGCTGTCTTGTACTATAAGTGCAGCTTCAAAGTCTGATTTTGTAATTCGTATAATAAAATGAGTGGCATATAAATTTTAGGATAAAGAGTAATTTTTCAAGGATGTTTAAGTGTCCGTAGGATATGCGTATACATGAAATGGGTAATACATCTCATGGACTTTAGCTGACTTTTCTGCAGAAATTGCACTCTTGTGTTGACTGTGGCTGAAATACATGAGCATGCTTCCCTAACCTCTGCAAAGGAAAGGAAACACAGTAACATAGTAGTACCAGTATTCTTTAATCCTTCAATGCTATGCACAGTATTAGCTGTAATTATCTTCAGACCTTGTATAAGACTGAATTTCCTTTGCAAATCTCACACCTGAAGTCCTTTTGTAAAATTCATTAAAATGTACTAAAGAACAAAAATAGCATTAGTAGTTTGAGAATATACGTGCAGTTAGTTGTAATGATTCCTTTTATTCTGGAAAATGGAAATGGAAAATGGAAAAATGGTAAATGAGCATTTGCAAATGATTTATAATTGAAATGTAATTAATCATCCAGACCGGTCTGTAACACTGCTGTGTTGGGTCATATTGCTTAATGGATGTTCTCCACAGCCAGGACTTTCTTTTCATTTTATTTACCATTCATGCTGTTTCTGTCATTTGCTCATTTCTCTTCCCTGCCTTTTTGTTCATCTTCCTGCAGTATGTTTTTATTTGTAAGAGTACAAGTTATTGTGCACTTTCTATCTGCTTGCTAAATTCTCTTTATATGTGCTAAGTTCCCATTTTAAGCTGTTTTTCATACTTTTTAAAAAAATCTTCATTCTTGGATTTATTCACATTTTGACAGTAATTGGTAGAAAAACTGTGTCTTGAATCAGATAGACCAAAAGCAATCAAAAGAACAGTTGGGAGGAAGCTTCTGCATGCCAGAGCACTGGACATCCATCAGCACTCCAAGGAACTGTCATTTGTACTAGTATAATTTACTTTTCATTCTGAAAAAAATGTAATGTTGCATAATTCTAGTAAGCTTATTGTAGAATCATTTACCAGACAGTGGTTCTTTGTAAAGACGTGGTATCTGTTGGGCTTCATAGATGAGGTAGAAGGCATAAGGCTTTCCAGTGAGCAAGGACTGGGAACTGGTGATGGTACATCCTGCTGCCAGATTAAGAGAGTTTAGGGACTATAATCACAATGGACATTTAGTAGAGGGATTTTGTCTGTCCACTGAAGGAAATTGCTCCTCAGTAAAATGGTATTTAATGGAGTTCACCACCACAGCCTCAGATACAGCAGGTTTTCAAAACATAAGGTTTGTGTGAACATATATAAGCACTATGGGCACTGATCTCTGAGAATGTTACTGTCATTGTCAGCTGGCAATTCTTTTGGGAAGTGAAAAGGAACTGTGATGCTTGTATTGCATGTGAGTCTTTTTCTTTAATAGAGCATGTTCCCAAAAATGGAAGCAATCGCCCTGGCTTCGTTTCAACAGAAATCTGAAGAAGCATATCCTCCTTTGGAACGAAAATAATACTTGCAGACAAACTCTGTAAAGCCATATGTATTGCTGTTAGGATGTAAATATAAATAGCAAAATTGAAACATGATTTTTGACCCTGAGTGCCTGGTCCTTACAGATTTTTGGAACTTGCTGATTCAGCACATAACAAGTTTAATATTGCTCAATCCTACATCACTGTAAAAATGGAAATCACTGATCCTGATTATTTTGAGGTTAGTAGAAATCAGAACCATAGAATAAAGCAGTCTGTGGCCTTGCTTGATGGTCTTAAAAGTTGAAATGAGTTTTTGCTATGATTTTACAAAGCCTAAGGCATTTTAGATGACATCAAGTGTATGAATTATTGGAGAAAATATAACTATGTCTGTGAGTGATAGATGTTAGGTGCAAATATTTAGCTTTTTCTATTTTACAATACTGTATTGATTTATTGTATTGAATAAATATAATGAAGTAATGGAAGTTATTAATTTGTCACTCAGTAAAAGCTAACTAACCTCATAAAAATCTAACTTCGGACAAAAAACCCACATAATTTTGAGGGGAAAAGATAATATTTTAAAATATTTACATATTTTCTAAGGTGAAAATAGTTATTACAGAAACATTGGAATTCTGACCACAAGGTAACATGAAGACAGACTCCCTCAGCTAAAAGTCTATGCGAAGGAAGGGTACCAGCTTTCACAAATTAATGTTCACCTTTAAAAGGGTAGTCTTTTCAATTTCTTCACAGCTAACCTTTTTTCCTATTCCTCCAAGGGAGATGAGAAACTTGTATCTTGCTCTGAAGGTGAGGGCTTCTCCTGCAGCTTATAGAAAAATAATTTTGCGTTTGTTACCTCTAGAGAAGTAGCTCTTCTCTTCTTTGCATGAAAAACTGCTCATAGTGCAGTTGCTGTGTTGACTCAAGTACTGCTTCACATTTAGCAAAAACTAGTTTGTTTGGTGGTTACCAAACAGGAAAGAAATGGGGGATCTGTTCCATGAGTGTTGTAAGGTACAGCTGAAAAAAACTTTAGAAACCCTTGTTTTGAGTAGGTGATACTTATATTTTGTTGCTGACAATGAAATAACATGCTGTTAGTAAGTGAAGTACAATATAATTTCTTCAAAGTGTATACAGTTCACTAAATAGGTATGCTTTGAAAATGCTTATTTCATCTTGAAGTTTACAGCAGTGCTGTGCAACTGGAATTTAGGCCATTTGTCTTAAATTCACCGAGGCTACATATTCAGTCTGTGCATTTTTAAAAAAAATCTTTAATTAATAGAGTGTTTCTTCCATGGACTCTTACCATGCAGACATTGCGAATCAGCAAGCTGAAAGAGTTCTCGTGAACATCTGATATTCAGTTTGAGGTAGCTCCATGCACACATGTGTGAGAGGGGAATCCTGTTTCCATCTGCTGACTGCAAAACATGCTGATATTTTCTAGTCAGCATGGGCTCTTGCTCAGTTTAGGTACCAAAAATATCCCATTCCCTGTTGATGGTCCCATTTCCCCTTTCACTGGTCATGTGTGCCACAGTCTGTTCTAGCTGTACAGGTTATACAAACTCGTTTGAAGGTTAATGGGAAACCTTTTTCAAATAACAGTTTTGTAAGCAGTGAAAATCAATCTGGGGCTCCTGGAGATCTTCAAAATAGTATGTGTATATATTTTTTATTTTTTTAAGAAGTTGATATCAGAACAGTAATGATTTGGTTGTACAACAAAACAATTTTAGAACTCATTATTTATTTTCATCTGGAAGGTTCTTAAATGGGTTTTTCTAAATGTAAATATGTATATAAGATTTAGTGACTGAAATGGGAATACCCTGAATATTTTGTCTGTAGAAGAGAGGCCCTTCCTTGGAAGAGAGTGAAAAATAAAATACTAATTTTATAATACCTGTGCATATCTTCGATTAACCATGCTTTTTATTGCGAAAATATAACCTAGTTTCTAATCTTCTTAGGCTACAGATAAGGCCTTAGAAATTTAGAAACTAATTAATTAATTTATTTGCTACCCCTTCACATTTCAATTAGTATTTCCTGGCTGGCTTTGACTACCCCTTTGTCATGCCAGCGGGCTGTGTGACTTCTGCTAAATGCTTTTATTTCTGGGCTTTTATACAAATTCACTTCAGTCATGACACATTCATTTTCAGATAGATTGTGACAGAAAGGTTTAGAGAAAATATGTGCAGTAAGAAAGTATATAAATCTAACATATGTAAATACTGTCAATTACTTAAGGCTTCTTGGCCATTTTGCCTGCTTGTAGCTCCTGCAAAGGTACAATTGGCTAGTTTAGTGTTTTGTGTAAATGATTTTGTATCTGAGTATTCTATGTGAATATTCTGTACATCTGATAAATTATTTCTGAAGTAATCTGTTCATTTTAGGAGTTAATGGCTTTTAGTCTTTGAATATATTGTGTTATATATATAATCCCAACTTGAAGTATTAATGGTTCTTCAATGTTTCTAAGATCCAGTGATCACATGAAAATGAAGTTAAACTGTTCTTACTTGTAACTGCTTCATATGTATGCTCTTACAAGTGATGTTTCTTGTGTTGCTGTAGCAAAGATCTCAGCATTTATCTGAAAACATGGGAACAAATTAATATGAAGCAAACCAATCAATATAGTCAATCTTTAGTAGGAAGAAACACTTCCCTAAACAATAAAGGGTTTTAATTACATCTAAAGAGGCCTCAGTGTGATCTTCAGTAGAAAAGTCTATGTAAATTATTTGACATGGGTAGTCTGCCAGAAAAAACCTAGGGGACAAGGCAAATCAGACAGTTGAAGTTAATTAGTGTTGTGTGTGCATCACAAATGCAGGGGGGCTTAAAAGCCACCAGCACTATTCAAAATAACATTTTGGGAAATAATTTCTGAGTTTGTCTCTGCTGTGTGGTTTGACTGTTGGATATGGAGAATGAATTTTTACATGTTTTATGAAAGCTTGCAGCAGAATAAGAAGTGGAGTATTTTTGTTAAATAACACGAGTCATAAGTTGTGGTAGCAGTTAGAAAAATTAATTTTCCATATGTCAGTTTATTCAGACAGTGTAGTACTCAAGTTATAGACAGTTTTTTAAAAGGTGCTGTTCTAACAGTAAAATCTAGTAACTTTCCAACATGGAGAAGAATGGTAATTCTGAGTCTTGTATAGGATAAGACCTAATTAGATACTTCTTTAGCTTTTCTGGAGATCTTCTGTACGAGAAGAAAGTAATTTTGTAGTTTTGTTTTGCTTTGTAGATAAATAGTTTAGGAATGATAACATGATATTGTTGGAAAAATTATATTAAAGCATGTGTATGAAGTATAGTATCGTCAGCACTATATAGTATATATACTATATACTATATGCTATATATACTGTATACTTCTAAAACAAGTAAGTATCAATCATAAATCACTCAACACTGATTAAAAATATCTCATCTTGGGGATTGTAGATATGCTACACTATATTCTTTGCCTGATGGAATATCTTGAAAGAATAAAAATGTTGAATTGCTTAAAAATAAAATATAAAGCTGAAGAAGGTACTTAGAAAAGTATACAAGTTCTTATTTTACTGCATTAAATACTTAATAATGAACAATAGTGTGAAGTTTAGCCATTAACCAGAGATGAGTGAAATCTAAGTCCTGACTGGTATCAGTTTTAAAATAACTTCAGTTGAGGTACTTATTGAAAGCATACTGAAGGAATGAACTGCATTAATCACTTCATTATGAAATAAAATGTTTTATGCAGATATTACTTTGTGTTTCCTCAAAATGTCGAGTTTCTCCATATCAGCTTCCCAGGAAGGGAAAAAGCTGGTAGAAAAAGCCTGGGGAATGTTGTAAGGTTTTTTTTTCCCTATGAGGGATGGGAACCTTGCTAATTTAAAAAGCAAATTAAAATACTCTTCCTCTACACAGTAGCTTAATATCTGACAATCAGTCTGCTCTGTGCTGCCTTACAGTTTGAACTTTTTATTCTTTAACAGTAGTAGAACCAGAATGTGGGATGTAGATTCAGATTCCCCACAGTGGCTCCCCTTTCAATATACTGAGTATTCACTATCAGACTGCTACCTACTCGTTTTTGGTTTTTAGCAGAGAAAATATTTAGTTTGCAGGCATATGTGGAAAAGCTCACCTGCATGAGGCAGCTAGCGGTGATTGGAGACAATGTGGCCCGACTGCTTTGCAGAGCTAACCAGTGAACTTTCATTGCTGTTTTTTTCATTAATAATCCAAGTCAGCTGTAGAACATGGAAGCTTTTCTTAAAATTACTGAAATAAAACATTTCATATTGACATCTAAATGGGAATACTTTTCTCAGTGTTTTAATCTTTCATTTTTATCCTGTATATATCATTGCACTCATGTAAATAAATACAGGTTTTTTGAAACAGTAATATAATCAGCAATTATAAATTTATATGGAAATTTATGTGGAAATATGTAACTGACTTTTTCTTTCTTTTTTTCTGCTCTAGGGCGGATTATACCAGAAAGAAGATTTGTAGAAGCAGTAAATCGTGAAGCATATCAGTATCAAATGGGTGACTTTCCAACAGAATGGGAAGGTAAATCCTGAATATTTTGGGTTTATTTCAAGATAATTTTGCCATTGAATATAGACTATAATTTTAATGGAATACCGGACTATGTGAATAGGCTGGTTGTTATCTTTCATTTTAAGTAATGCAGGCTTTTATTTAACTGCATAAAATTATCAATTCTTAAAGTAACCTCTTTATAAGCAGGATAAAATTTGTTCAGGAAGTCAGTACTTAGTAAAAGTAAAGCCTGCATGGTCATGATTTACTCCTATTAAATGTGAAGATATTTGTGCCTGAGAGGGGTGTGATTGAATAATCATACGAAATGTGTTAAACCTCTGTATTATGCCTTCATTGCAGTGTTTATTTGTAGGACAGTTCAATTATTGGTGGCACAGTGATGAGGCTTGCTTTTTATATATGATATTTGGTTTCCTATAGTTTTCCTTGCACAATCTAGTAGGCACTTGTAGAACCTGTTAATAGTTAACCATTTTATTCCAGTGCTATTGATTAAAATATGGTCTGAAAATTTGGGACATAATAAAATCAGGGAAGTTAGAGGATTTCCTTAGGATTAGCTGATCAGTCTTACAAGAAATATGGAAAGGAAAGAGGGAGTATATGTTGGCCTTTGAGGTTGGTAGGAACTTGAGCAAAGTGTGAGGTTAAATGTGGCTTGAAATCCAGGACTCTGCAGCATAAGCAAGGAACCCCTGAAATAGTTCATAGAGGCTGCACATCACTAAACATGCTTTTCTGGGGAGAAAAAATGTCTAAGCATCCCCCAGAATTTGGTAGTTTTAAAGCAAACAAATTTTAAGCCGTATGTATTTAAAAACTGTTGAATTCTGCTTTCTGTAACTTTGCATGAATTCAAAAATTGATTAAAAGTATTTGTGGAAGAAAAAATTGTTCTGATACACAGATGTTACTGTGGTTTAATTTGTTGGTGAGCTGCAAACCAATGGAGTCTACAACTCATTTTGAGGAAATATATTGATATACTAATTACTTTACCTCTTGTTAAAAATTCTCTTTCCTTTATGTTCAATGTTTATCTCTGAGGAAGATGATTCTGAGCTTAGAGAACACTTAAGTCGTGTTATATCCCTTCATGGAGTCAGTAGAGAAACATAAAACATTCTCATCTTGAATTTTATCGTCATTACATTGTCAATTCCTAGCATTTTTGTTGTGATCAATTGTATGAACATCTTGTACAAACAGCTGAAAGTTTCTCAAATGTGTTGCAACCCTATTAGCAGCATTTGTCAGCTATGGTAAAACCACTGTATCAACAGTATCTGTCTTCTACTTCTGCAGTACCCACAGTTGGTTGGCAAGTCTTAGTCTGAATGCTCCTGGTTCTTTGTCAGTCCAAGATAGCCATCTTCTGAAGGAGAACAGCAACCTGGTAGGCTTGTCCTTATTAAATCATCTGATACTTGAATGAGTATCTACCTAATCCGACTTTCTGAAGGTTGTCTTCTTCCTCATCCAAAAGTTCTTCAACCACCACTGCTCATCTTAGTTCTGTGTCACTGTCATGCAAACACTCTGCACCACAGACACCAGGAAGCATATATAAAGCCTCAGGTAACTCTGCTCCACTGTGAATCAACTCTCACCCAAGACCTGCTGCTGCCTTTTAAAGTCAAAAAAAACATGGACAATCAGACTGTCTCGGATGGGTGTGTTCTAGACCTCCTTTCACAAAGGGTCTGAGACTGGTTCAACCAACTTGATATGAAAACCCATTGCTTAGGACTGCTGTGCTTTGTCTCTCTTCAGAAACTTAGCACAAATCCTTGTGATTTGACAGTGTGATGCCTGGGAGGGTACAGCTTTTTGGAAGGTTGTTTGTGACAGGACAGGGACCTTAGAGTCAAATGTCAGGTACCCTACATATAGACTTGCCTAAACAGCTGCAGCTGCCAGACCTGAAATGCACTTTTCAAATCAAGGCATCTTGTTCTGGTTTGCTTTAGAGAAGGGAAGATGAACTGGCCAGTCCCATTTTTATGAGCTACATTTACAGTTCTAATGCTAAAATTCCTCATCTTTGTACCTGTGGTTTTTTTTATTTGTGATTTTATCATCAAATAGAATTCACAGAGGAAAGGAAAATTTGCACTGCGCAGATTGGGTAATAGTCTTTTCCTCTTAAGTACTTGTCCTGGTTTCAGCCAAGGTTGGGGTTAATCTTTTACAATAGCCAGGAGGGGATGTGGCTGGGGGGACATGGACAGACCCTAATGTTATTCTGTACCACCTCACCTCATTGCTGGGGCAGGGGAGAAGTGACTCTGGCTTCTGAGAAGAAGGGTGTGGCTTCTGGTTGGGAAGAAACCTGGTCACATCTATTGAGTCATTGAGCATTTTGCACGTATATCGCCTCCTCTTTTGTTCACTTTTGTTATTGATATTGTTACTGTTCATTTTCTTGTCTCATTGCTGTTTCCAATAAATTGTTGTTATTTCAACCCATGATCTTTACTTTCTGGGCCTCCAGTTCCCCTCACCGGCCACCCAAGGGGCAAGGAGCAGGGCAGAGAGAGAGGGAGAGGGAGCGAGCAGCAATGTGATTTGGAGAGTCTCTTTGGGAGAACTAAATTGGAGAGTACCATTCCTAAACCACCACAGTACTGAATTTCTCTAGGAAGAAGAGATACATGCATGTTTTTTTCCTCTGTGCATTCATTAAGCAGAATGGGTGCGTAATGCACACTTCAGACAGATAGATAAAGTATGGGAATTCCAGAAAGATTAACCGATATTTTTTTGTCCAGTGTCAATTTAAACATCGGAAAGTTTTGTGGACATATAATTTTAAAAAGCCGAAATTGGTACTTCTGCTGTGGGTGTAGAGGCTGCTCAAAGAACCGTTATGCCTTTGCTACCTATTGGGGTGTGAGTTGGGGATGTAGGATGCTCTGAATTTCAGTTCATCACTACTTATTTTCTGCCTCCTATAAAAACAAAAATTCTCAATGAGTAGAAAATGAGAAAGAACAGAAAGTGTAAATAGTTCAAATAATACTATAGAGGCTACTTATCTGAGTGGGAACAATTTAATTCAAGATTTTTAGACATGCTTTCCTGGAAGGCTCATACATTTCTGTCCCTATTTTTCCCTTTTTAAGACTGGTCTAGGACTTTCCCAGGCCAATAGGACCTGTGCTGAACTTTCACTCTTTATCTTCTGTTGAGACTCTTGAAAATATCCCAGTGTATTCTTTCTGTGGGTGTTCACTTTAAATCCATGCTGTCGTGGATGCTGATCATTCCAGCAACTAGCCTGGAGACTTTGCAGAAGGAGTTCTAAAATGCTTCATGTTTCCTCTGAACAATAGAAGATTAATATAAGGTTAGAAGGTTGTATAATATTTCTTACTTTTTGTTTTCTGTTTACTCTTGGACTCTCTGCTGGGCATGTGCTTAGATCTCCAGGGGCCTCTTCTCCAAACCGTGTGTATGTACTTTGACATCGATGGCCTCTCCACCTCAGTTTTGGCTGGCTCTGCAATAGCAGTCTCCTTGTCTGTCCTTCTCAGGCTTTTCCTTTAAGGACTGTGCTGAAGTTTCTGTTGCTTTATTTTCTCTCCTTTTTCTTGAGATCTGTGGTCACTTGTGATAATTCTTAATGGCCACCTGATTTAAAAGCACCTCTTCCTTCTTCTTGTTACCCTACATGACATGGTATGACTAGAAAAAGAAACCTCTTATGACCAAAATTAATAGAATACCATCCCTGGAAATACTTAGGGGCATGAGTTGTCTGAGAACTTGCACAGAACCAGGGACAAGGGGTAGTGTAACGAGTGGGAACCAGCTGTAGTGAAATTTGAAGAAGGTCTTAGTTAAATCTCATTGTATACCTAAGACATTCAACTTGGACAGCTGGTGAGCTAAGGGACTGATTTTGGTGGTGTGTTTATAAAGTTATAGGCACATAATACAGTCAGAGAGATCAAGTAGAAAGCAATAAAACAAGTGGATAAACCAATCATCCAGATTACAGACTCTAGAGAGGATGTTTGTGTATTGTGTATTTCTTCAGGTTTACTCCTGAAGAACTTGTCTAAAATTTTTCTCCTAAAGCTGTTTTAAGTGCTGTAAAGTTTTAAGTGCTCTGCAGGATTAAATTTCCTACATTCTCACCTGTGAATTTTGTAGAAGTTTTTAAATGTCCATTAAGGCTTTCTTAAAACTGAAACACAATCCCTTGTGCCATCCTTAGTGTTAGCTCTTCATACACATAAACTTCAGATAATTTTAAAAATCTAGAAGTGTATTTCCTTTTGTACTATAGTTTTGAATTCAGAACACAATCCATATATATATAATACAAATATTGCCTTTTTCTGTTCATGTGTGAAAATTTTGTCCAAATAATACATAATAAAGCACCTACCTACTTTGTTTCCATCAACAAATATTTGACTGTGGTATAAATCTGTTCAGTAATTTAAACCTGCATGACCAAAAATGTAATGAAAGTTGTAAAAAAAAGATATGAGAGGACTACTTATATTTTTGTATACATTCATTCTTCCTTTGTTATGATGAATTTCTCTTATGGCTGAGCTGTGTGGTGTTGGTGAACCATATGTTGGGTGCTCAAAATTTTATTGATAACTTAAAAATTAAAAATTTGAATGGCTTTTTAATTTTTTTCTGTCTGAAAGAGAACCACCTGAAAACTGGTGGAAATTGAATATATTAAAGTCCTCCTATTCTGCTTCCCAAAGATCAAGGAATGGTCAGGTGAATTATTAGTAAAATATGTTGCTTCTGAAAGACTGATAAAACTGTTAGATGCTAAAGTTCAGTATACTAAAATGTACTGAATTCAGATGATGTTTTCTTTGCTTTTAATCTTGTATCTTGAGCTGTGCTTTATGTAGAATATTTGTGTGATGGATTTGCACAGAGGAATATAATATATTAAAGCTAACTAGCTTGATTTTATGGATATAAGAAGACTTTAATAAGTTTTCTTACTGTATTTCTCCCTCAGCTATGTCACAGTGAAGAAATCTTTCATTAAATAATGATTTTCTAATGCAGTTCATTAAAGATGTTAAAATAATTTACCTGTAGTAATTTGGGGAATGGCATCAATATTTGTGCCATCAAGTTTTATTTACAGCTAGATTAAAAAGATTGTACTCCTGACATTTATTAGAAAAAGGGAAGGTTGATAGCCTCTATAAAACTATGCATTCAAGTGTCTGTTATAACTGGAAAGAAAAAATAGCACAATGTTAAACTGTGTGCATTATTTATGTATTTAAATAGATATAGTCTGATTATGGAATGTTTGATACAAGAAATCTTCCTAAATTTAAGGTTTGTTTTGTTGATTTTGAGTGCTGGTACTAATTGAGAACTATTAATGAATTAAAATATGTTGTTTAATGCTCCTTGCTTTACAGGACATTTGTCATTGTGTTACCCTTCACTGTTCTGTTTGCGTCTTGTTGAACTGAGGTAGATAAGCAAATGATAAAATCTTTTGCTAGAAGTATTCCATTCATCTGAAAATCATTAATCAAATAACTACTGAAAGTCACAGCTTCTATTGAAAGAAAATCTGTTGTAATGGTTATATTTCAGCAGTAGTTTCTAACTGCAGCTTAATTTTTGTACGATTTTAAATTTTTTCTTTAATGATCAGTAATTGTAATCAGCTGAAGTTAAAATGCAGCTGGTGTTTTAAGAAAATACTGGCAGTTTAAAAGAAAAAATTTTATGTGCTGAGAGCTGTGGAACTGAAAACAGCGGTACTGTCCTTCCATAGCTCTTAGAAGCAAAGCATGTAAGGTAGAAGATGATACTTTGAAAGTAATCTGTTAAATTTTGATGGTTTAAAACTTAATTTTTTATGACACATTTTTAACTACAACTTTCCCTTTTTTTCCTCCAGTTTTATCTTTTATTAATTAGTGTATAGTATACATATTTCACTGTACTTGAAATCTCTACCACTTTCTTGCTTTTCTGGATGATATTGCAACTGTTGCTAAGTACTGACTAAGTGAAGTTCTGTCAGAAGGAAAGTCTTATGTGATAAGATTTTCTCCCATCACAGTACCTGCCCCTCTGTGCAGTGGGTAATCCCACACAGCCACAGGACGTACTGCAGTCCAGGCTCTGCAGCCCCTCAGTCGGGTTTGGGGCTGTGCCTTTCATGCCTGAAAAGGAATTATAGTTGGCACTAACATAAAAAGGTTTTTGGCTTTAAGAATGCCAGAAGCATATACAGGAGTCCTTTTTCTCCGGTGTGGTTTAAGGCTGTTCATACTTTTCAGCAGTCAGCTTGTCATTTTGTCAGGGTGAAGCTCAACTCTGTATAGCAAGCTCAACAGCAGGCCTGTGCCATGAGCCTTGCTTTTTAAGCCTTGTTTTGACAGCCAAGGTGGTATGTAAACAGTGTCAAAGCTCTCCACACAGAGGTGACACCATTCCCCACACCCTCTTCTCTGAATACTGAGAGTATTGATGCAGGAAATAACATCTTCTGTCTCCTTTTTGGGATATGACCTGGTTTGCCAGGTTGTGTCAAATTCTGTTGTAATTTTTTCATAAGTGTTTACTTTTTGCTACAAATTTGGCATAAGTTTGAGTTTTAATACTCTGTGTTCTCTGAAATAATCCATTTGATTTTTTTTTTTTCAGCATGGATAAGAAGAAAAAGAAAGGATCCACCCACCATTGAGGTGAGAAGAAATGTCTTTAAATTTTCAATTGTTGTAATGAAACTACAATAATTTATGGTGGACTCTTCTCTGCAGTAATTTGTCCCTTTTGGGGAAGAATTTAGTATGTTCCTTGCCTAATTGATGAAAGTATTGTTGCCTAAAAGGCTGTGGAGGAAAAAAAGACTCCAGGCCAAATTAGGTAGGAGGTAAGATAAGGATACACAAGCCTTTAATGAGTCCCCAGGCTTCCAGGAATACCATCCACTGCACCCCCAAACACAGGTGTTTACCATTTTTATAATGATTTTCACCCAATCCCCATCCGGCCACCACCCAGGTTCTGCCCCCGACA
>JAWWLV010000100.1:52662677-52681331 GCA_035041135.1 Platyrinchus mystaceus | reverse complement strand
GAATTGATATGGGAATGGGTAATAGGGTTTGCTATGTTAAAGGGTAAGGGATAATGTGCTGCTACTTTAAAATCTACGTTCACTATATAACTACTTCTAAAATCTACAGAATTAAAAAAGATTGAAACTCCAAGGCATCAGTATACACAGACTAGATATCTAACACTGAGTAAAAATTAAAACAAATGGAAATACAAACTCCACTGTTCTTTAGTCGTCATCTGTGTGAATTCTTTTATGATGGTCTGCATAGGTTCTTTTAAGATGATCATGGCGATTCAAGGGTCTCTTTAATTAAACAAATTCTGAAATTACTGCCATAAATCTTTAAATTCAGGTCCTCTGTGCATTAATGGAAGGGTTTTTTCATGGTATTTGAAAATTAAATATTTTAATATTTATTTAGTGACATTAAAATGTAGATTCCAAATCCAGTGGATTCATCAAAACAGGAAAACTAATTTTACAATGCTAATGAGATGGGGGAGTTGCAACTATGTCTTTTTCCATAAGAGGTATCAGGGAAATGTCTCACAGTCTTTCATGCTGGTAAGTTTGTTAAGGGAGGAACAAGTTTGACTGCTGATCTGTGTTATACAGATGCACACACACACACATACACAACTTGCAAGGATTTCTATTACAAGTTGCTAAGCACCAGCTAGCAGCTAGGAATGAGAAAGCAGATGAGGACATATTTTGCTATGGAAGGTTCAAACTGATACCCACTGAGGCAGATACTTGACTTGCATCAGGAATAACTGTATCAAGTTCAGTGAAGCTATGTTGGCATCTCTAGCCAAAGATTTGGCCACTGAAATCTGGAATATACTGGTTTGTGAAAAGTTGCCTGACTGCCTGTGTGTTAAGATAACCTGAGGAAGGTTGTCAGCTGATGTTTACAAGATGTACCTCATTGAAACAGGTTCCCACATAAGATACAACTTTTCAACTAAATTTTTCTTCCCCTGTTTCACACTTGCTACTGAGGCTGTAGAGACAAAAAGGGCTATGATACACCCATGAGTGAAAGAAGTTTAATTTATCCTTAAAGCTATTTGGGGAAGTATTAAGTGTGAGTTTGGGTTTTTTAAATTTTTTTCCTTTCCCTCCTCACTCTAGTTACTTGTGCAGAATCATAGAACTGATTCTACAACAGTTGTTCCATCTAAGTGTGGACTGAGCTCCCGAGCTTTGGCTCATACTAACTGCATGCATACAACTTTTATTGTTGAAATTACCACTTATTGTGATACTTGAAGATGAGAGGTGTTGTGAGTCTTTTGTTTTATCATTTCTGTGAGCCAGACTGTTGTGATAGTTGTGCTGAGATAAACCTCTTCCAGCCTTGTGTCTGGAATTGGTGCAATAAAGCTCCTCTTAGCACTAAAGATGTTGGTTCATTTTTGAAATAGGGAGCAAGGAGTCTCCACAGGTGAGAGAACTTTGGAACAACAGTGTTCGAAATATTTTACCTTCCAGAAAAAGCAATTTATGGAGAATGAAAGATTACTGGAACTAATGGTGGATTCAGAGTTACAGGACTGCTTATACTTTCAGTTTCATGAGGTAATAGATCTGAGAAATAATTTAGAAGCTAATTACTTCTCCTGCAGGGCTGTCCGTAACTGAGCAGAAGTGATAGACTAGGAATTTAAAAATAGTTATCTTTTCAAGTAATCTCTAAATTGTTTTTTTTCCTGTAGAAAAAAAAATAGTTCAAATATAGGTATGTTAAAAATTCTTGCTAATACTTTGAAAATAATTCTGCAGTCATATTTTAAATGCTAGTGCAGTCTAATTTTTTTTCTTTGTTTTAGTGTAGGGCAATATGTATGATCTACTTTTCTCCTAATTTGAAACTGCTATATTACAAACCTTTACCCCACAATATCATTATAAATATAATTATAGTAGTGAACTGCATTTGATCGCTATTTGTAGGACTGATTGGCTTTTGTGTTTTAGCCACACAAACTTTACTGGCTGCTATTCTGTATTATATACCCTTTTTGACTGTAAAGATGATACAGTAAGCAGCTGTTTGACAGCTATGGAACAAGGGAATATTTGTGATCATATTTCATGTTGAAACCCTATATAACAAATCCCCTTGCTTTTTCATGTATTTCTCATGAGACTAAATTATTTCTGAAAAAGGATGTAAAGCCCACAAATTTTGCATTGTTGCTTTAGTGACATTTTGCTGTCATATTCTAACATCACAAAACATCATTATAGTTCCTAAAGCATAAGTTCCTGGACCTGTGCCCATGTTCCTGCCTTTGCAGTCTATAATACCACTTTTTTGGATGGTTTTCCTTTTTTTTTCCTGTCCTCTGCCCCTCTTTATTAAAATTTCTGTTCCACTTCTGTTAGCCTACCATCCCCCTTTTATACTGTATGTTTGGGTTTTTTATATTTGTCAGATTTGTCTTTTATTCAACTCTTGCCAAACTTCTCAGGCTATCAGGTCTCATAATGAGCTCTGTGATCAACTTTTAATTGAAAATATTGCAGAGATACGGCTTCACAACTCAGATGGATCTTACTGATCACACTGATGACCATATTTGGGGAACTAATAATTTGGTAAATACTTTAGGCTAACAAAACATCTTTCATCAGGACATGTCAGTCATTTGAATGAGAATGAATGTGAGTTGTCCATCCTTACCAATGGTCAGGATATCCATCTCGATATAGAATTTTGGATCATGCCTGCACCCACTGTAAGCATGTGTGCATGTATACACATACACATACTGCGTCATAACAGGTGAGAATCTGAGCTTGAGTATGTATATTTTTGCATTACTCTAACATGTTGTCATCAGCTTTTTGGCAAATAGGAAGTGTAATATCTACTGGACCACTGTGGCTGTGCCTCACACTTAGCACTATTACAAATAGCATTATGTAAATATAATTAAAACAGTAATGAAAGAAATTCTTATTTTCTGTTCATAGTGGCTGGATGCATAGGATACTTGTAAGTTCTGCTTATGGTACCACCTTCAACAGTGTACTTACATCTCTGCCTGTCTCTCAACACACAACCAGGTTTTGGCCCACATAGATAGTAAGAGTCATGTTAAAATTGGTTTAGTTTAGGTATCTTGTGTGTAAGACTCTGAGTCTTCAGCTTCTAAACCTAGAAGGAACTAAGAGACATATTTTTAAGGAAGTAGCAAACATTAAAAATATTAGGCATATAATGATTTTAAGACTTTATGTGCCTAAATTCAATTTGATTTTTTTAGTATTTTCCTATTTCAGAGGGCATCAGATTTGTAACAGCTTTTAAAGAATCCTACTGTCTGTAACACTGGGTACCTGAATGTATTTAGAAATCTAACACTTATTTTTATCTCTAAGAGACCTTGTAGCTACACACTACTTCTGAAAATGTCCTGAGGTTCAAGGGTGTCTGAGTAACTTGGCACTGTTTAAGGCCTTGTCTGTAGAACGGAGATAGAGGTAAAATTATAGATTGTCTTGGGGTGCAAGAAAACTAATGAGGAGACTTGCAGTTATGACAGTGCCAAGAGAATCTGGTATGGAGAGAAATGTGGTTTATCTCTGTACCCAACAATGTGGTATCCTGCAAGTGGTATATGTGAGCATAGGGCTGCACAGCCATGAAGCTTCTCATTTTGAACTGAAACCTTTCTGTTGCTTTGTATGCATGTGTATGTTATGCTAATAGTTCGTGGGAAGTAGAATTGTATGTTCCTTTAATTAGTGTCAAGATCCTGAAAACAGTTTGAAATAGAAAACCACAGTAAATGACTGCTTTTCTCGTGCATTATGTACTTGTTACTCAGTTAATAAGTCCCAGTGGCTTCTGAATTGCACTGTTGGATAGAAGGTGAAATGTTAAAAAAAGAAACTTTTTGTGACAATGCCTGTCTTCTTTCAAACTGTTTCTAGCATTTCCATAATTATCTCTTTTGACAATCTCCTTATCAAGGGAGGAAAAAACATACTTCAGTGTGTTGTGATAAACCTAAAGTTTCAGTGATTGTTTCTTCTCTCATCCCTCTGAATAATTACAGTGAAATTGCATTCTGTTTGGTTCCCACAATGCTTATTTATCCCACTTATCCCATTTGTTTGATCTTAAGTATTATTTATTTGATAGGTGGTATGATCAAAACTAGCTTCAGTTATGGAGATCAGCTTACACAGAATTCACATTCCTTTAAGGAGAATGGAACGCAGTTTAGAAAAATGCTTTGTTTGGCATTGTTGGGATTGCATGTTATAGTTTTGCCTCTGTCTGCTTTCAGATGCTTCCGTTGAGAAGTTTTAAAATGAGAACTCTGACATGGAGATTGTACATTCTTACATAAAGAATAGGGCTTAGCAAAGGAGTATTTTACTCCTGAAGCCACCAAAAGCTGCACAATGTGATTTACAGTTCTGGATAATATTTTAAAAGCACAGAGATAAACATGTCTCTGAGCAAAATATTTCCCACCATTGTTGCTCGGGATCACAATCAGGATTTGGGCCTATTCAAATAACTTAGGTTGCACTAAATAGCATTTTGTGTAGTAAATTGGGCATGATTCCAGAGAGGATTATTACTCTGTGAAAAGACAGTAAAATTTGACAATATAAAGAGAGAGCTACTATATAAAGAGCTGAGCTAAGGTCTTAACTAGAAAGGAATGGTCAGAGAAGTCAATTAAAAAAAAATTGAGAGCTTGCAGAAGGCATCATCTTTTAAATTTGAGGGGTTTTCCCTTTTGTTTCTTTTCAGGTTTGAAACACAGGTGCTTGTCAACCTCCACAGAGCAGTATTGAGGCACCAGTTATTCTTGTTCCTTCCAATTTGCCTATGCTGCAGATGCCAAGGCTGCAGAGGAGAGAGCTGCTGCTGTTCTGCTGCTCCTATCCATGTGGGAGGGAGTGCATGGAGCATTGGCTCCATCTTCTAATTCACTGTCAGCATAACTGAATGGGGGTGGAGGGCAAAGTAAAGCATACCAGGAAAAGGGCTGGTACAGACAATATCCCATGTAGACTAAGGGGAATGCAAGGACCAAACTGCAACTGAGTCACAGCACCAGTTCCTTGTTTGCTTGTTAGCAAATCCAGATATGCCTTCCTAATCCAAACTGCTCCTCTGTTTTTGCCATGCCCTGACAGCCCTTCAATGTGGTCGTTGTTTCTCATTCCCAACCTGGTACTGCTGAGCTTGTGTTCAGTGGCTGAGTTATCAAGATCTGCCCTGGATCAGAACATTCAGTGCTTCCCAGAGATGAGGACCTCTCTCTGCCTCCTACTCTTGAAATATGATGTAATAGCCAGTTATTTCATATTGCCTATTTAACTTGTCAAACTGGAAAATGGCGTTTAGGTAACTAGTTTGGTGATACTGTAAAAAATGGTGATTCAGCTTATCTTTCAGCACTTTGCCATATTTTGTTAATTTGTTAATGAAGATAGTTAATTTGATAATGAAGAAAAATTCTAATGTGTTAAACTGTCTTATAACATTTCATTTTTTTAATACTGTGCCAAAGCAATTTTTCAATTCCATTTATTATTTTTTATATTTTTGCCAACTTGTATGTATGAATTTTAAACAGGCAGAGTTCAAAGTTCAAGTTTATTAATGATTAAACCCTCTTTTGTATTTGTGACATTTTCCTACTAGGAGGAACTAATTCTATTTATTCTGTAAAGCTCCTAGCTTATTCTGAAAAGTGGAAGAAGCAACAATATGAGATCCTTTAAGAGTGAAAGAACACTGCATTCCAAATGTTCACCCTACAAAGCAGGTCTTCCAGTACAGCCTGGTAGGCAGTGAAAATCCTTTTCACTAGAGACAAACTTCTAGATTTTTCTCTTTCTATGGAGTGGAGGTAAATACAGTTTGCAGGCAGCAGGGGATACATGGTGATACATCTCAGCTGCCATAATTAAACAAGAGTGCTAAACGAAAACCAAATTTTCAAGAAAAGTGGAAATTTCATTCCAGTGGCAGGAAATACAGCCTGATGCCTTTTTGCAGCAATGCATTTGGAAGACAGCAACACATCTTGGCCTGTGTTGCCCCTGTGAACAGACCATGCTTTATTATTTTTTCATACAGCTGTTGTCAATGCTAAAATGTCAGAATATGCAGAAGTCATCAGTTTCTGGATGAAAAGCAGCTGCTTCGAACTCCACATAGTGCCACTTTGATACCTCCTTAATAATAATGTTCTTCAAGAAAACCTTAGACATCACTTCCTTACACTCTGCCTTCCTAAGGAGAGAAGACATGCAGCTCCAAACATTAGAAAGATTAAAAACCTCATACATCTTACAATAATCACCAGGTTAGTTACCTGCAGTGAGTCTTCCTTTACTTTCCATCCAAAAGTAATCCTTAGAACATGTAGGTGGACCCAACTGCTGGCACATGATGGCTGGATGTCTTAAGGCATTTTTCATTTTTTAGTTTTGCAGCATACTCTCAGTCTTTAGTTTTTTCATAAAATGATGAAGGACATTTCTGATACTCTTTCTGATGCCGAGTGCTTCCTGATAACTACTGGTTCAAAGGGCTTACATCGTTTATTTGTACAAAAAGAGAGTGTCAGAAGAAGAAGATAATCCTTAGAAAATTGCAGCTATAGGGTAGATACTATGTTTTCTGGGGTGGATAGACTAATTCTGTATTTCCCTTGAAGGTCAGAGCACATTACATGTTCATGTGCTTACATTTCAGCAGAAAATAAATTGCTATGTTTTGGGGGGCAGTTTTTAGTGAAGCTAGCCATCTTATGAAATACTGTGATTCATCTTGGAGGAGAAGATAAATGTTCTGAACCTGACAGTATAACTTCAAAGAAAAAATTTTAAAAAACCCAACCAAACAGAAAACGCACAAACATTTAGCTGTTACTTTCCATAGTATATCAAACAGTAAAAGATTGAGTAGCAATGGAGCCTCGAAGTGAGTGTGTGGTGGTATGCAGGTGAGTTGGAGGAACCTGTGGTGCCCAACAGATCTCTAGACTGCTTGTCATGGGGAGAAGAGCGCCACAGATGTCAATTCCTCTTCCACTGTCCAGGTGATAGGAAGGTGTCTGGGGAGGAACCTTTCTACCTCTCACTGTATTTAATTGCCATGCAGATAAACTGAAGGCAAATCTGGAAGATTAGTTATAAAGATCCTGCACATTTCTAGTGTGTTTTAAGGATAATTCCTTCTACAAATACGCATGCAATAGTTTCATTAAAATTTGCATTTTGAACGAAGTTGATTATCCTATTCAGATTCAGAACTACTTGGATCTTTTATTTAAATACATGTGCTGGCAGGGAAATTTCAGTGTCATAACTGCTTCAGACTGCAGCAGCTATGGTAACTGAACCAACAGTACTTAGAAAAATAATCACAGTGTTTAAAAAAAAAGTGTATGTTCTAGTGCAAATTGAAAATTATGTATTTTCTGGTGATAATATTAGAAAAAGGAAGGACTCAGTGTCTGTGAGAGAAGTCCACAAAATGAATTTGCCAGCATCAAAGGACAGTGTGTTTATGATAAGAAAATTCATCTATTTGTCTTGATTTTTCTAACATGCCAAATGACTCGATTTCCAATTCGAATTTTCTTTACATTGAACCCCGGAACCCACTGAATTCAATGTACGTATTTAGTGGCATGAATTTAATGCCTAAAAAGGAGGTGTGCGGATACTTAACTTGAAAATTTTTTGTCCTGGTATGGATTGTATAGAAAATTCTGAACAAGTCACTTCAGGGATTTTTTTCCTATGTTTGCTAATAAGGATAATTTCTCATGATTTTTTCAAGATTCGCATGGTTATTTTACTAGACCACAACTACACTTTGTCCAGTGAAAGCTGATTAAAAGAGCCTTACTGAAGTTGGAAAACCAGAAGACAATTGTATATCAACATTTAAAATGGACTAGGAGCATTTGGAATTTAGTTACAACCACTCTTACCTGACTAAGATAACTTTATGTTAAAGTAATCAGTTGAAAAGATTTTAAACGAGAAAGTAGCTGTTCAAAGAAAAGAAATTACATTTGTATTTAAATAAATAATTTCATGTTGTTTTAGCAGAGACTGTGATGCAGTCTTCAGATATCACAAAGGTATTTGACCTTGTTTCTTGGTAGTGGGTTAATACAAGCACAACAGGAGTAAATCAGTAAAACTTGAAATCAGTCGGGGGAGGTAGATTTATATAGGCATGAGGTAAACAAGGATAGAACTGAGAGGCATTACAATGAGGTTTTGCCATACTGACTGTTGAAAATTTGATCTTCCTGTGCTTGGCGATATTTTTATTGGAGTATAGGAGAATTTTCTCCCCCCCTTCAGTTTGCAAAGTCGTTTCTGTGCTTGTGCATTTCCATGCAGTATAGGTACGTGAAGAATTCTGCATCTGCTCTGTGCATGTGTGAATTTACGTACAGAGGCAGTTAAGAACTAATAAAAAGGGATGCTTTCCATGATATCTCCAGGGTGTTTTTTAAATACTGCCTTTTAAAACATTCTTAGGTGTTCAAAGTTGCTATGTCGACTCTTGGCAATATCATATGTAATTTTTTAACACCATTCCTGAAATAATGTCATGGTCTTCTGCTCAGAGAGAAGTGTACTGCTCTATTTTATCCTTAACTCTTCCATATACTTGTAATCTGAAGAAAGCATTCAGCCTTTTTCTTCATTCTGGAGGTCATCTCTATCCACATGAATGACAAAAAGATGATCAGGAGTAGTCTGCATGGATTCATTAAAGATAAATTATGCTTGACCAACCTGATTGCCTTCTGTGATGAAACAACTACCTGGGTGGATGAGGAAGAACAGTAGGTATTGTCTGCTTCAGCAAGGCTTTTGAAACTGTCTCTCACAACATCCTCATAAGCAAACTCAGGAATGTGGACTGGATGAGTGGACAGTGAGGTGGATTGAGAACTGGCTGAATGGCAGATCCCAGAGGATTGTGATCAGTTGTACAGGATCTAGCTGGAGGCCTGTCAGTAGTGATGTCCCCCAAGGTTCAATACTGGGCCCAGTATTTTTTAATTTGTTCATCTATGACTTGGATGAAGGGGCAGATGCCTCCACAGCAAGTTCACTGATGACACAAAGGTGGGAGAAGTGGCCGATACGTCAGAGAGCTGTGCAGCCCTTCAGAAAAGACCTCGATAAGTTGGAGGGATGGGCAGAGAAGAAGTGTCTGAAATTCAACAAAGGCAAGTGCAGGGTCCTGCACATGGGGAAGAATAACCCCAGGCACCAGTACAGGCTGGGAGCTGTAAAATAGCTCTGCAGAGAAGGATTTGGGGGTCCTGGTGGACCACAAGCTGCCCATGAGCCAGCAGTGTGTCCTTGTGGCCAGGAAGGTCAGTGGTATCCTGGGGTACATTAAGAAGAGCATTGCCAGCAGGTTGAGGGAGGTGATCCTGCCTCTCTACTCAGCCCTGTTGAGGCCTCACCTGTAGTGCTGTATCCAGTTCTGGGCTTCTCAGTGCAAGACAGACATTAGGGCCACTGGAGTGGGTTCAGCAGAGAGTGACAAAGATGATAAAAGGACTGGAGCTTCTCACAAGGAGAGGCTGAGGGAGCTGGGCCTGTTCAGCCTGGAGTAGAGACAACTCAGAAAAGACCTCATCAATGTATACAAGTATCTGAAGGGAGGGTGCCAAGAGGATGGATCCAGGCTCTTCATGTTGCTGAGCTGTACAGTCAGAGGCAATGGGCAGAAACTGATGCACAGGAAGTTCTACCTGAATACAAGGAAGAAATTCTTTACTGTGCAAGTGACCATGCACAGGAACAGATTACCCAGAGTGAGGAGTCTCCCTCACTGGGGATATTAAAGAACTGTCTGGATGCAACGCTGTGCAATATGCTCTAGGATGACCCTGCATGGGCAGGGAGGTGGGACCAGATGATCCACTGTGGTCCCTTCCAACTTCAGCCATTGTGTGATTCTGCAATTTTAGGTATTTATTTATTAATCTTGCGTGTCTTCCAGCTTATGCACTAGCAGAGTCAAGGTTGCATATCTGTTTCTCCCAAAGCTATGCCCTGTGGCACAGATACCTAATACCACAGGCATAGTGAACTACAGGAAGAGATGCAACTGATAAATAGCTATACTATCAAGTCCTACATAGAAAACAATGCAAGAGGTAGCCTTATTTTTAATGTATTTTCACATTTGTTGATGACTGTAACTAATTTCTTAATTTCTTCTTTTTGTTCCAATAGAACAGTGAAATGGACACCACAATGCAGTTTTGCTTCAACTGTATGATCAAAACATTAAGAACATTCTAAAAAAGGGTTGAATTTGCAGTTGGGGAAAACCAATTAATTTTGCCACATTTTATCTAAATACCTGAAAATGTGAATTATAAAATTCAGAAAAGCAACGACTGTTTAAAATGTCTTATCACAACATTTAGTATTGGATTGGCTTCTGATTTATCCAATTATCTTTCTATTCTGTTCTTAGGAGATTCTTAGGAATGAAAATTATAGAGAAGAAATGAAACAGAAAATAAAAGATGTATCTGAAAAGGATAAGCTGCTTCAGGCCAAGGAGTACAAGGAGGGACTTGTTGCTGAACCGGGTCATACTCAGGTTAAAGGTCATGCATCTGCCCCTTACTATGGAAAGAAAGAGCCTTCGGAAGATCCCACGAGCACTGCAAATACCTTCCAGCCTGGTGCCTGGATGCCACCAGGCAGTGGTAGTACTCAAAATAAATGAACAATTGTATTGTACAGATATTGCTCATGGATAAATGCTTTAACAGACAATATAAAGAGCTTTACATACAAGTGTGCAATGAAGTGGTATTAAAGCCATTTCATTTACTTTTGCAGAACTATTCAAATGGGCCTAATCATGACAAACTGATGTAAAATGTTTGGGTTTAATGAAAAACAAGATGTGTCACTAAGTTAAGTTTGGTTTTGACAGTTGCTGTTCATCAGTTACTCTTGAATTCAGTTAGAATGTTGTCTATCTAACTTAGTTTTCCTAAGTCTAAATTGTTTTTTCCTTGAAGACTAATTTATTTTGAAAATTGTTTTTGATGTAATAGTTGGTACACTTACATTTTCCCAAACCGTGGCCAAGATATCTCTTTAAAATAACTCCCTTGTCGGTGCCAGTCTGCTTTCCACTGGCAAGCAGATGGAAAAGTTGATTTCACTGAGAGGAATCACTATGACACTACACTGATTACACGCTGTATTCATCATAGAGGCGTTCTTGTAACTTAAAGAAAACAGTCAACATATCTGAATGTTTGATTTGCAGCCAGCAATTTGCACAAGATAAAATCAGTTAAACTCCATATAACTGCTATAATAGAGGCTGGAAGTACTTGATAAAGCTGCTGCAAAATAATACGAGGTTTGGGACAAGGGACTGTCATGAATATTTAAAGCAAAAAATATAAAATTAGTTTTTATTTCTAGTGTATCCATGGACTTCCCTGAATGATTAGATCATTTTGGCCACAGTTTAGATACATAAAATGTATGGATTATGTGCTTAGAGAGGATGTTTGAGAACTTCAAATAAAGACCACATAATTTTTTTTCAAAAAGTATCAAATTTATTTATGGAGTTTATCCCTCATCAGTTCTCCTCCCTGTGTTTCAAGCCATGTAGGTATCAAAGGTGGCACACATACATATTTGACAACACTTCGTACAAAACTTGGAGACATAATCTCACATATTCATAAAATGCCCAGATGTCATATTCTAATAGTGCTTGCTTCCACCAACAAAATTGAAAGGGGATCAACTTCACATTTACTTTAAGTAATTTCAGTTAGACTCCCCACTTCTGATCCCCCTTGGTGTCAGCCAGCTCTATAGGTCTCTTCATTTGAACAATGGTACTATTTTAAGGTTTTATTTTTAAAAATAATCAAAGGCTATCTCCTAAAATGCGCAACTCTGTGCTGCTGTTTAGAAATACACAAAATAGAAAAACTTAATGACTGCCACAAGCTCTTTTGAACTAGATTGTGTAGAGGCCTTTGAAAATTTAATCTGTTTTGTTAAGAAACATAAATTGGAAATAAGGTTAAATAATTTTGGCGTATTTCCAACACAAACCTTTTTTTTATTTCCAGTATACCAGCAATTTGCAACCTGTAAGGGAGCAGAGTTTCAAGGGCCAATTCCACCTAAACTTAGAAGGTCCTAGATCAAAGGTAGCCAGGTTAGAAAGTAGGAAGAACTACTGTCACCAGCATGTGCACTGTCCTCCCACAGCCATCTGCTATAGGTCACTAAGACACAGAACACTAGGCCAGCTGGGTGTTTGGGCTCACCCCATTTATGGCTATTCTTTGAGGCATAAAGACTTTATGACGGCAGAAATAAATTAGTTACAGGTGGATAGCTCAGCTGATTGTTAGGAAAGACCACAAAACATAGTACTGTATTTTGTAGAACATGATGAGTGCCTTAAGACAAATGAAGCTAACAAGGACAAGCAATCAGTTTCCTAGAGTTTGGGCTGAATTTAAAGGCTGTTCATGGCTGGTAGTTCAGGAAACAGGAAGAGCTAAGGCAGGTTATTTCTGCAGGGAAGCCCCACCATCAAAGACACTGCATCAGACACTACGAGCACATGCAGCCATATGCAGTGTCCTTAAAGGAAATCAGTCATGTCTGCTACCTAATCAAGCTACAGTTAGCTTATATCTATGGCTCTGCTGAAGGTATGCCAAAACTTGCATTTCTGTAATCCAGTTTATTATTCACATTTTTCCCTAAATTTGACAACTTTAAGACACTTGTTAAGTCAGAGCTCAGCTAAGGGGAAAAACAAATTGCCTCCAGAGTCAAACAACAGGTTAATTTTTTAATATAACATGCAAATTTAGAAAAGCAACTTGCACTAGAAAACACAAGTAGTAGATTTAATTACTCTAATAAAGTGTCACTTGGGCAAATTTGAACACAAATCAGCAGGGAAAAAAATACACTCAAAGTATTAAATTTCATACTTCAAGAAATAACAGGATCAAGTATCAAAGGACAGTTACAACACAAAAAGTACAAGTGTTTCATTTAAAAAGTGGATTCTTTGCGCAAGGCGGGTCATTTTTTCCCATTTAATCCTTCTTTGTTCGTTTGGCTTTTGCGATGTTCTCTTGGCGTTTCTGTTTCTTCTTTTGCTCTCGCTCCCTGGCCTCAATCATTTTTGCAAGCTTCCATGAAAGTGCTGCACTGATCACGAACAACGGCGTAAGGGCCAAGATCACCGTGGTAAGAAAGCCATAGGGGTCCTTTGCAGCCCACTCCACGATGTACTCAGCCCAAGCCTTAATATCAAACATCTTTTCTGTTCTTCTATAGGGAAAACCCCGTGGAATAATAAAAAAAAAATAATTTCTGAGTACTCAGAAAAATAAAAGCACACATACACGAAAACAAAACACAAGTTCTACCTCTACATAAGGAAGAATTTTTCTGCATTGAGGGTGGCAGAGCACTGGAACAGGCTGCCCAGGGAGGTCGTGGGGTCTCCCTCTCTGAAGACATTCAAAACCCACCTGGACGTGTTCCAGGTGGCCCTGCCTTGACAGGGTCGTTAGACTGGATGATTCCAGAGGTCCCTTCCAACCCTAACGATTCTGTGATAGCAAATACCAGTTTAATATAAGTTGTCATACAGAGCAAGCGCATTTTTGCTACTAGTTAAAAGTAGTGCATGGTATGTGAAAGAGTAATACAAAGCACTAACCGCACCTTAAAGTTCAGGGTTTATAAAATAATTAGGCATTTCATCCAACAGAACTGCAGACAGTACCAAGAATAAATTGCTAAATGGAAAAAAAGAGTACGGTCTGTGGTTCTCTGGAACAGAAGGAAAGCCAGCCCGGTTGGTTTCTCTCTCTCCACAGGTTTCACTAGGGAGGGGAGGGAGCCCGGGCAGCGCTTCAGACACTGAGCTGGCGTAACCGGGAAAAGAAGAACCCGGCGGCGGTGCCGGGTCCGCCGCGCCTCCCCCGCGAACCACTCGACCGACCCCTCCGTTCCCCCCGCCGCTCCCCTCGCCCCGTCTCACCTGGGCCCCGGGGACGCTCCGGGCCTGCGGAGCGGCGCAAGGGCGGCGCCGAGGTCCCTGCGGGGAGAACACACGGGCCGTGAGGGGGAGGCGACGCCCCAGCAGCGGTGCCGCGGCCGCCCCGCCCGCCCGCCCTCCCTCCCGCGGCCCCGGCGATACCGCGGCCCTGAACGGCTCCGGGATCCCGAGCGGAAACAGGAAGAAAGCGGCCGAGCCGCCCCGCCCAGGCCGGGCGGGAATGGGGCGGCAGAGCCCGCCCGCCGAGGGGATGGGGCGGCCCCGCCGAGGGGATGGGGCGGCCCCGCCGAGGGGATGGGGCGGCCCCGCCGAGGGGATGGGGCGGCCCCGCCGCGCTCCGCCCTGCCGAGACCCGCAGCGCCCACGGGGAGCGACGGAGCGCGGCGTGGAGGGGCTCGTCGCTGCTTTGGAAAAAACGCTGTACGCTGGGAAAAAAGGCGTTCCCGAAGTACCCGGATGGGTAGTTCACGGTGTGGAATGGTCTGTAGAGGGTGGAATGCCGCCCGCCCCCAGGGCAGCTTGGCGGCGGCCGGTGGGGAACGGGTGCCCTCCGGGAACGGCGGTGTTCCTCCTCTCTCCCGGTGTGCTGCCGCTCGGGTGCGTGGCACGATCGGGATCAGACCGGAGGGACCTTGTGCCCGTACCTCGGCGGTATAGCGGTATAGCCCCTGTATGTCGTGCGTCTGTCGGGAGCCCTGACCCTCTCCGGCGGGCGCACCGCGCTGTCCCCGTGGGTACCAGCCGTGCAGGAGATGCTGTGGCTGTTGCGCTGCTCCCCACCCAGCTAACCTCAGCGAAAATAACTCGGATGATGTCCGAATATTCTGAGCCTCTGATATGCTCATACTGAAAATTCAGTCAAATTCAAAAATCTCATATTTGCCTTTGTGTGTTGCACCGAGTCTTCTCCCTTTCGCACGTACACTGATGTGAATAAAAACTCTATGTTTCCGAAGCAAGACAAAGGAGCTTATTAGCTTACTACGAGAGGATCTTGCAGTCACCCAAATTGTATTGATCAATTCTGAAGTTCCTTTCTCTGTAATGTACTAACAAATGCCACCGGGGCATTCTGGTCTTGTAAATATTTTCTTTACATGAATATTTATATTATTTAAAGGGCAGTTAAAATATATAAATATACAGTTAAATATAATATTATATATTAATTATATATAATATTAATAAACATAAAATATATAAAATATACAGTTAAATAAATATTTTGTCAATGAGTCATTGACAAAGGTCATGAAAGATGCACCACCACAAAAGACCCTAAAATTGCTTTAGTTTCAGTATGTTGAATGCAATTTTGTGATATATGCAAAATTACATTATTGCATTCTTGTTCAAGAGCTGTCTGTTGTGTTCTGGCTCAATATCTTGAGGGGAAGGGAGGGGAGGGGATAGGATCCTTCTGTTCGAAGGCACCTACAGGGATCATCTCATCCAACTGCCTAATTGCTTTAGGGCTAAACAAAAGCTACGGCATGTTGTTAAGAACTGCACCCTGAGGAACACTGCTGGTGGCTGGTCACCAGCCAGCTGTAATCCCGGTCACTACACCTCTCTGAGCTCTGCCCTTCAGCCAGTTCTTCACCCAGCTCACCATGAACCTGCTCATCTCACAGCTGGACGTTCATGTCCCGAAGGATGCTGTGAGGGGCAGTATCAGAAGCCTTAATCCAGGCTTAATCTGTTAAGAATCCTTAATCCTTTCTAAAATCCAGGAAAACAACATCCACCTCCTTCCCTTCACCCACTAGGCAAGTGACCTTGTCATAGAAGGCTGTCAATTCAGTTAAAAAGGACTTTCCCGTTGTGAACCCGTGTAGACTGTGCCTGATGATTACATTATTCCTTAAGCGCCTTTCAACAGCACCCGGTGTGATCTTCTCCATAATTTTTCCAGGTACTAAGTTTAGATTAACAGATCTTCTGGGGTCTTCCTTTATGCCCTTTTTGTAAATGGGAATAACACTGGCTAGCTTCCAGTCAGCAGGGACCTCCAAAGTCCCCAAGACCTTTGGTAGATATCTGTACATGTGTCTCTGTACCTGCATTACTCAGCCATTTAGGTGAGCATTAAAACCCTTAAAAGAAGTTATGGGTCCCTGTTTGGTCTGTAGTTTGTGAATCTTAACAAAACATAACAATCCCAATTTATTTGACTTAAGATATTATTTTGGAGATGTTGTATTTAATGATATATCACTGTAAGAATTTTGCATGCTGTGTAGCTAAGTTAAAAGTAGGTAGGCTATTACATCAGTATATCCTATTTCTGGTGAAATTATGAGTTGGGTTAGGGGGGACAGTTACACTTCTGATGCTTGTATGTCAAATTCAGACACACGTTCCAAAATAAACACGGACTTAGTCAACAACTGTATACAAACTGTTTAATATTACCACCTTTAGATCTATGGCAAAGTTAATTTCCAGTTCCAGTCTTTCACATAATAGTAATTGTCTCATCTGTCTGTCTTTCAATGTCCTCTCTGCCTTAGTGATTTAAAGACGAAGGTGCCTGATTCATTGTGGCAGGGAAGAAATAAAAGGTAGGGATTTTTAATTCACTTTTCCTAGAAAACAGGTCTTACATAATTACTTTTTCTGCTGTCCTTCTCCAGCTAATATCTTGTGAAGCTGTTGACTGGTTATATTGGCAAAGTAGTAGAAGTCTCATACGTAACAATTCTGCTCCTATAAGATCTGTGAAAACAGGCGGCTAGGTAGAGAAGACAGGCCCAGGCTGCCACCTTGACTGAAAGCTGCAGTGCATCTTTATTAGGAATTAAGAGATGTTATGGAAATACTACCTGATGGGGAGGATTCCTTTATGGCTTACCCTCTACCAAATTCAGAATAATTCAACCACAAGGCCATGGGAGATAAGGATATTTGTTTTGGTTTTCTGAGTTACTCATTAGTACTTTTAAGTAGTCAAAGAGAAAACAGAAATTCCAGAATTCCCTACAGCTTGCACAAAGCAGCACAACCCTTAGCATACCATCAGAGTACTTTAAAAGACCACATTAGGCATGTATTTGTGTTAACCATAATTTTATCACTGAACTGCTACTTTGCAAATCTGCACTTTCTTTTACATCTCATCTAGAATTCCTTTAAATGCCCCTGTTCTGCTATTTATAGCAATGTGTGTGCCTGTGTGTATTTTAAGAGTCATTAATTTTGTATATGTCAGGGAAGGATCTGTTGATGAAAGATCACAAAAAGGAAGATAAATGGAAACAACACTCCAAAAATCAAGCAATAATAAAGATATAATGCAGAGAAATCTGCTGAGAATGTAATACAGGCGTGGAAAATGGGAGAGTTACTTGCATGAAAACAAAGCCTTTCTCATGCCAACAGAGACTGAAGGGTCTGTAAGTGTCTGATTGTGTGTGGTGAAGAGAAGCTTTGAGGAAATGTATTCATTTCACTCAGATGTGTTGACAAGTATCAGTAGTCCAGAATAATTCTGTATAAGGAAGCCGCTAAATATTTCAGCCAGTGTAATCTCCAGCTACCCTTTTATCACTTGTAAATTCTGAAGATATACTAGTTCCTTGAAGCTCATTTTTTTTCTACATACAGCATGAATTCTCCAGTAATCTTTATGTATACTTATTGATGTCCTGGGCATGTTGTATTCCACTTGCTGAGTATCCCTGTTTCTTTAGGAGCTAGGTGGAATTCTTTGCCATTGCAAAATGGAGGGGTTTTTAAGAGTTTGAAAGGTAAAAGACTATTTCTTTTTTTTTTCTCCAGCCTGTGAAAGCTTTATTGGCCCTTTTTTTGACCATGTATGATATCTTCACATAACATGGGTTTTACAGCTGCACTTGAGCCAACAAAACTCCTTTGCAACACTAGGGATTAAGGATTCTTTTTCTGCTACAAATCTTAAGAACATTGGTGTTTCATGTTGAAGTGGATGTGCAGTACATCTTTATTCTGTAAATTGGAGGATCAACCCCAAATATTTGTAGTTGGGCTACCATTGACCACAGCTAGGTCTGAATATCCAAGGCAAAAGTAGTCAAAATCATGATTAATACTGCTGCTGTATTTAAATTCATTTCAAACCACCCTTATAAATTGTTCTTCTCCTGTATGTTTTCAAAGACAGAACACGTGTTGGGACAGTGCATGACCCATAGGTTGAGTAACATGTCCATATCTTGACAATGTGGTAGAACATAGAAGTACATTTGTCCAATATTTGATTAAAGAACGATCAAATACTTCTGTGCTCTAGATGGATTCATTTATGTAATAGCATTTTTTTACTACTTTTATAATTAATTATATAATTTAAGAAATTAAGTGTGTCAGGCCTTACTTTAGCCTTCATTTGTTCCTATTTTTGATCTTATTACAGTTTAAAATTGGCGTAAGATTGACAAAGAAATGGACAACAGGTTAGCAAAGGCATACAGAGCCTTTGGTAAACTTCATAAAAGAGTTTGGCAAAACAAACACCTGAAGAAAAGTACAAAGATCAGCGTTTACAGAGCCATTGTACTGTCTAC
>JAWWLV010000100.1:52642778-52653596 GCA_035041135.1 Platyrinchus mystaceus | reverse complement strand
ACTTTAAAATCTACATTCACTATATAACTACTTCTAAAATCTACAGAATTAAAAAAGATTGAAACTCCAAGGCATCAAAATCCTTAGTGCAAACTAAAAGATCCCCTTTCCTAGACCAGATTTTTACCAGCAAAACAGCTGGATACTTGGAAATCATCTGTTTGTGACTGTTAGTCTAAAAAAAAGTGGGATAAGCATTACAGAATAAGTCTGGAGACACTCATGTTGTGTAAATTCCTATTTACATTATCTGTTTCCAAAGTGAATTAAACTCAGCAAAGCTCAGCTTTGCCTTGAATTATTGAGGAAATTTGAAGCTGTCATGGCTTTTCAGTCCTTTGACAAGTGCTTGTCAAACAAACTGTTATCTTTTATGACAGGTTAGCTTTCTAACCCATTTTGTTGCTACATCAGCAAATGCCAGCCCAGGTGACAATGAGGGGCTATGTGCTGGCATTCCCCCATGCACACACCGCTGCATCTCCTTCCTTGAGTCAGAGAAGTTCCTCCAACACACACCTTTTCACCTGCCAGGGCCTGAAGAGCAAATAGCGTGGGGGAAGAACTGCCAGTGTTGGTCTCTTAGATAGCAAGATTAATACAGGGTAATTGTAGTGTAAAGCAAGATTTTCAAATTGTGGCCCCTGAGACATCTCTAGGGCACATCAACAAGATCTGATTCCAACAGCTGGATAGACCTAGGTTGGAGCATCACCCACCAAGTCTTCCATGCTCTGCTAGGCATCACAATATCTAACACCTGCATTTTCAGCTCTTCCAATCAGATCGGTAACACTGTCAACAATACGGCGGAGGTCAGAGAAGGCTACTTAAGTGGAAGTCCCCAACATCTCCTGTACAGCATTATAGGCTGAAGAAGAATCATTTGTACGTGGTATGCCAGAAAACAGCTGTCCTCTGAGAGGCTGAACCATTCACTACTTTACAATGTGCACAGTGTCTTTCATGCATTTTATCTGCATGGACTCCCCTCTCAAGCTGCTGTCACTGTATCCTTTCAGCTAAGGGTGGGCCTCCTCCTAGAAACAGAGAAAGGTTCTGTCCCTAATTCTATTCCATTCCATCTGCATCCTGAATCAGATCCCATTCATACAGATGCCCCTTTCCCTACTTCATGCACTGAATTTCTTCTTCTGTGCTTCTAATTCAGCTCTGTCTCTTAACAAGTACTGGTGTAAGGATTCATCTTGCCTACCTGCTACTGTTGAGCCCTTGACCACATTAGAACTGCTAGGAAGAAATTAAGGTTTCAGGGTGAATTTATCTGACTCAAACATTCAGTTCGGGAAAAGAGGAACTGTAACCCTGGAAATAGCTTCTTGTATCTGCAGGAGTGTTAAAGGAACATCATATGAGTAGATCATCCATAAACATCTTATTATGAACTTACAGTAAATCCCTAATGTATGAAGTGTTCCTCTTCTCCTTGTTTTCATGCTGTAACGTAACAGCCCTCCCACACAAAACTGCATGATTCCCCCTCATTACTTAAGGAGGACATGTGTGCGCTTCAGGTATGTGCTTCATACTCTTCAAACTGGACACCTTAAAAATCTAGTATTAGCACTACTCACAGCTGAAGAATGGCATTCAGATTATTTTTTTCCTCTAATGTAAAATGAATTTGCACTGCATAGTTTTCATTAATAGACTAGGCTTTCTTTTCACACTACATAAATGTTCAGTAAAAAAGATTCTCTCCCCTGGCCTTCAGAAATAAACAAAATTTTATGTTTCTAGGTTTTGTGCTTCAGTATAGATTGTTATATTTTCTTTGCCTGCCCCTTTGCAGAATGACACTGTGCTTGTTGGATTTTATCATGAACTACTTTATATTGCCAAGCAGCTTTGAAAGCAATTTATAAACCAGAAAGAAATATCCAGGAGAGCCTTTATGAATACACAGGAGGATCTTTTCATTACATCTGAAAATTAAAAGTGTTTGTATTGAGATCAAACTAGGGAACTGTGCATATGTGGTTAACATGTTTGTCCATAGGAAAAGTAAATACCAATTAGGAAAGAAAAATCTATGATATACATTAAAAATCCTACTTACCTTACAATAAACCCAGTTGTATTAATGGCAACATTGTGTGTATGAATGTCTATATGAATATAAGTTATTGCACATCACATAAAGGAGAATAGTCGGGTCTCTCAAGTCAGTGCTGTACCACATAACAATAAAGTTAGGTGAAAAATGCTGCAGCACCCTGGCAACAGAATCTCCTTGGAGTTCTGTGAATGAGGAGATGGGATTTGGTGCTCTCATGCAAACACATGGAAAAACCTTCAGCAGCTAAAGGAACATCAGGGTGCCTGTCAAATTGCTTTTCTTATTATTCTTTCTCTGTCACCTTCCTGAGTCCCACTCCATTACTTAGGCCTCTCACAGGCCTCCCTTGGCAGGGCAGGGCACGAGTGCTTTTGTGAGCAACAGAAGAGAATTGCAACAGTGCTGAATGACCCTTTACTGCAACCTGAGATGCACAGTGTCATCTCGCTGAGGCTTGCTCTCACTCTTCCTGTATTTATTTCACAGAAAGTGTGTGTGCATTGTTTGTGAAACATTTTGGGCTAGCTGTAAGCACTGTACAATTCAAAAGACAGTAATTTTTGTGTAAGCTGTCATTGTTTTTGAGAATCCCTCTGGTAGTCTCTGACCCTGTATCTTTTCACTCAACCATGGAAATCCATGGAAACACAGAGGTCTGAAACTGGTCCATAGGACCTGCTATGCCACATATGAAGAGAGTATTTCTGTACATAATGTAATAAATTTTAAGTATTTCTGCAGGTGCTTGAATTGTCTTCTTTTTGTTAGTCAGCAGCTTGCCTCAGAATATCCTTGAGGTAACCCAGGGAGATGTTGCTATAAGTAATTCTGGTTACCAGCATATATAATGCTTATATAACAAAAGCACATATTGTCTTTAGCTTTTAGAAATAATTGTTTTCTTTTTCACTTTGTTTAGTACTTGCGTGGATAAATATCTAAAATACTGTGAATATCCCCTGGAGATGGATACCCTTGGATTGCAAGGGATAGCTCTCACATTTGTTAGTAAACCATGATCACTTTCTGTTCTATTGTCCCATGTATTTGACTATTCTTGGGAAAACAAAAAAGAAAAACTGACTGTTTTCTGTTGTTCTATACCAGAGTGAAATTAACTTTTTGTTGCAGCCATTAAACTTGATTGCAGTCCTCTTTCCTAACAGGGAAGAAGAAAGTTAAGAAGTAGGTCAAAACTATTCTCTTTCTTTATGAATGCAGAAACTTTTCTAATTTAGCTAGTTTGGGACATGCAAAATGTTTACTTCTAAAAACTGAATCCCTATTTTCTGTTGAGCATGATTAAAGATTTGTAAAAGGACTCCAGTGAATAAAATATCAGCATATATATTTATGAGAAGAAACTACCCATCTATAGATAGTTTAAAACTCATGTGGTGGTGACTAACTGCATGATTCAGTGCTCTTAGAAGTCAGTGGAAGGACTTCTATTAATTTCTGTGGGTACTGGATGAATTGGCTCTATGAATGTCCATTTTAGGACCTAGTCTGGTTTAAGCTTGGGTATATTAATGGATATAGATTCTTCCTGTGTTCGCAAGTGTATTACTTCAGCATTTCAAAGAAAATAAAGCAATGCAAATAGACATCCACTCCTGCATTAAATGAGATTCTGTCAATATTTGCTTTGAATGGCTGTTTGCTTGGGGCAGCTAACATGGAGCACAGTCTACTTTTCCAAAGAATGTCATTTCCAAGTGTTGAGTAAATGGCTAACGAATTATAAAATTAGTTCTTCAAAACTTAGCCAAAGGGATGCCAGTTTTTGCAGCATGTGTGTGTTTTCCAGGTATTATTTCATTGCTGAAGTGTAACAAATGAGCTGCACACAGAAGTGTCACAAGACTTTGTTCCAATTTTTAAAAGAAGTATTGTATTATACCTTTTTTTTCTATAGCTTTTTTTTTAATTCATATTGAACAGGAAATCCTAAATAGATATCTTGCAGAAATTGTTTATACAGTATTTTCTATGCACAAAAATATAATTGTGAATCCAGCAGTAAGCACACAAAGGAAACAACCTGCTAGAGTTTTCTTCTTTTTTTTCTCCATGTTTATTTTATAACATACTGCACTTCTATTTACAGGATAATATTTCACAGCACAAGCTGTCCTGTTTCTGTGCAGGTTCCTCACCTATAGAAAACTAGTTCTTCTTCTTCTTCCCACAGTCCTACTACTTTATCAGTTTAATTTTTCAGCTTCTTTTTTTTGGATGAGGAATAATTCTATATGTCTGTGACTGATGCAGGCCACTTTCAAGTGATGAAGGTCATTCTTAGTGAATGCACTGTATTCAGTATACATAAATAATTTCTGTGATTTCAGCTAGATAATGAAGCCTTAATGCGGTTGTATATCACAATATCAAACTTCAGAATAATATTTAGATATTAATCTTTAATAATAGCCGTGTATCATCAGTTATAAGTAAAGCATAAATTTGTGGATAATGGTATATATTTTGGATTAGGGACTATTGGAGTAAGGGTCATATTTTGTCCACAGTATCAGGTTATAGGAAGGTTATGGGAGTATAACTATTGGTCATACTTTGTCTTTCAGTCCATAAATCAGGTTATAAAATAGTTGTATTTGGAAGAAAAATTAACATGACTGAATTGGTTGCTGTTATTGCTGTTATCACTGAACTGCGTAATTAGACTACCTGCTCATGTGAAAGATAAAAACTCAGCTCATGGACTTTTTAAGATTAGTTGCTGACAAATGTAACTTGGGGCTTCCTGTGCTCTTCTCCAGGTACACTTTCAGCCTGAAATTTTTAGGAAAAAAACCCCTCACCTTCCAGTACCTGTTAGCTCTAAGTATGATTTCATGTTCAACATCTACCCTCCTTTTCTCTTAGCCATGCTAACATAACTGTGAGGGCTGTAATGGTAAAATAATGGGTGGTCTATAACTGCAACAACTCCTGAGTTAATTCAGAACCAGGGAATAACATTTTATGGATGAGCTTGAAAATCCTGAGCCTCAGTGTACTGCAACTGCATATAGAGAGAGGATGAAATCTTGGCTTCACTACACATAAGAGGCAAAGATCCCACTGCCTTCTTCAGCAGAGCCAAGATTTCACTAATTATTTGAAGTAGTAATCCCTCTCAAAGGCTGACTTGTTCAGTGGCATTGGCAGACTAGCAGCTATCCTATTCCAAGCCTTTTCCTCCCCACTGATGAATTGGAAGTAGCACCTCCTGCCAGCCTCTGATAAGAGGCACTGATTGAGGAGTGTTGTTTCAGGGTACAAGAAACAACAGCACAGCTAAAGTGAAACTAAAAGCAGTAGGACCGCTTTCAACATACAGGCTGATTAAAAGTGCTATAGAGTGGGCATATTTCAATTAAATTTGATTTGAAACAAATATATGTTGTTCAACAGCATTAGTAAGGAGAGAGATGAGAGTGACGCAACAGTCTTAAAGGTCTTTTCCAACCTAAATGATTCTATGATGAGAAGGGAATGCAACAGATAAAGTTTGAAGAAACATGAGAATAAGAACATACTTGAGATTTATATTTACATGGAGTCACTCTTAGTCTTTGTACTTCCTCATTCTTATTCCCATTAGTGGTCTTAAAATAATCTGTATCCATCTCCATTTTACAAATAGAGAAATGAATGGTAAGGATAGGACATACAGGCTCAAATTAGCCTTGAAGTGTGACTGCCTCAGAGGGAATTTTTACTCCTCCTTACTGCCTCTATGCTTCTCTGCACCCCTGTGGTGCTTGTGAGGCCACAAAGGAGGATGCCTCAATGAGCTAATCCAGAAGGTATATAAACCTCCACAAATGAGTACTTCTGCCAGTTTAGTCCCCGTCTCTGTGAGGTCAGATCTATCCCAAGAAAAGCAAAAACAGCTCATGGGAGAATAATGTGGGAGCGGGGCAGCTTTTGTATCAGCAGTAAGTTGGCCAATCACTTTTGCCATAACAAGAAACCTCACTCTTATTTATTCAGAATTTGGCTTCAGATAGTCCTGGCTTTATCCAGAGAATATCCCATCTGATTGCAGAGAGAACTGCAGGTGTCCAGCTCTTTTGAAAAGAGACACAGTGTCTGGAGCAAAGCATCTGGAATTAGAAGCTGCTCTTGAATATTTGAATCTTTGTGACTCACTCAGAAACAAGCCAGTGGCACAGTCTGAAATAGATCTACTGCCTCCTGCCTCTCAGCCACATTCCCTGTGCAGTAATGCTCCTGCCAGACCCTGCCATCTTGCACGTACTTTGCACTCATTCTGGCCCTAAAATTATTTGCACCTGCTGTTTTATAGCAGTGTAATGGTTAAAATGGCCTTCAGAAGAAGTCTGTTTAAACCACAATAATATTCTTATTGTAAATCTCCAAGCTTTTATCCTCTGTATGTTCCCAAGTATCTGTAGTCTTCCACGACATTTTGCCCTTGACTCTGTTTAGCAGCAGTTGGGCTCAGATGCATACATATGGGGGGGGGATGTAACTTTCATCTTCCTTACCTCTGGTTCCTACTTGGTATTGCCCAATGTATTCTTCTTTATCACTATTAAATCCAATTTTAAAATTTCATCTTTCCACAAAGCTCTTCTCTTGTGCTCCTCAGGAAAGGTTCCTCACTGGTTTTTTTTTAGTTTCTTTTCTGTGTTGCTAAGTCAGAGCAAATATCTTTAGAGTTGGCACATTTTCTGTGTGCTTTCCCAGAAGAACAAAGGCACCAGCAGCCCTTATTAATATTATTAATATTACTACTGCCATGGTTTTAACTCGTACTCCCTTTTACAACATAGTCGATTCCTTGTCAATGGGTTTCATGTATCTCTTGGCATGAAATTAGGCAGAGCTGTGTTTGTGAATGTGACACAAATCCCAGAAACTGAATGACAGAAATAAGCTGATCAGCTAGCCAGCTAGAAATTTCTCTGATAGAGTAGCCATTTAGGATACTTTGGTGATAAAGGCATAATATTTACAAAGAAGCATGCCTGCACTGTGAAAATATTGTCAGTATTGTGGGCCTTAAAATGAACACAGCATGTATGCTTATTTCACTCCTTCCCCTCCAAATGTGTTTGGAGTTGGTAGTTGGAGGTCACAAGAACAATTCCAACTTTTTTTTCCAAGAGAAGGCCTGAGAGCCACCAAGCACTGCAGAATCATTCCCTTTGCCTGCTATTCTGCTGTCCAGTAAAACTTGCTTCTTTTCTTCATGGCCTCATCCTGGGCATTTGTAGTGTTTTCTGTGAAGGGAGATTTGTGGACTTGAACTCACTGTGGCTGAAGGATCTGAACTTTCTCGATTCATAAGTGCTCTAGGCCTAAGGCTGGATGCATAAGTTACCTGTGCCACTGGGAACAGGGTCTGAAAAGGATAAAAAATGCAAATGCGTTTTGTGAAGGATCTCATTCTGTCAATTTCAGTTTAGTGCTCTTGGAGAACATTTACTGAGCAGGGCTTACACGTCACTCTCCAAGTTTCTAGGTCTAGTGGTGACTGTGCAGTGCTTGCCTGATCTGATGGGAGCAGTCACAAATGAGGCAGTGTTTATGGGACTCCAGAGCCCCAAGACTACTTTTTAATACATGGACACCGCACGGATGAAGGGTGGAATCATAGATAGGGGCTTAAACCTCAAGCATTCCTAAATCTGATTCTAATTGCTCAGGTTTATCTAACTAAGGCTGCAAAAGATAGCAGGCAGAATAGAAAAGAGCAGAATCTCTGGACTAAACTCTTTTCCCCAAAACCCTGCTTCAGCAAATCTCGTGTATGTAGGTCTGAGTGCTTAAGTTCTCTCAGTTACTTCAAAAGGCTGTTTGGCAAACGTAGAGGTTTGCTGCTTTATATAAATATCAAATCAGATTCTTTCTTCTAAGACATTTACTGTTTCTGATTTTGCTTCCGAAGGACATTAAAGAAAGATAAAAACATCAGTAGGTCCAGGCTGTCCACTGAGCTGATCCAATGAGGGAAAACTCTTGAGTATCATCCAAATGGGACACAATTTATTCCTAGCATTTCAACCTTTAGCACTTCAAAGAGGAGATGAAAGAAATTTTTGGAAGGAAGTATTTGCCTTCCTTCTTTAGTTATGAAGTAGGACATTATATGATTTCATTGAAAATAACTGATTTATTTTCAACTGGAGTACCTGAACAACCAGCCTCAGGTGGAAAGTTTTTGGAGTGTTATTTCACGTACTGGAGTGCCATACTTTTATAATATGCTAAGAAGCCTTTGTTAGGTGATCTAAAAATAGCTTTGAGGATAAGGATTAGGTTTTAAATGAGGCTTCAGAGACAAAATATGTACATATTTGATTAAATTATACTTTATGGGACAACATTTTTTAAAGTGAAGTCAAATTTGATGCTCTTCTATCTTCTGTAGCTGAAGCCAGTGAAGTCAGATCCTTTCTGTCAATCATAAGTGATGGGGGGTTCATCCTTTTCACAGTTTTGTGGACCACAGCTAGTGTATCCACAGCTCTGGGGAGCCTTGACTCTTACCACCAAACAAATAGTTCCTTTCTATGAAAATGTCTGACCTAAACCTGCAGAAGTAGCTGGAAATGGAGATGAAATCAGCTTTGCTGATCATGGGTGAACAGAAAGCCCATCTTTATTCTAAGAGTTGTAATTCCCTCCTATTTTTCACTATGTTTTTGTGTTTTGTTTTATTTTTAATTTTGTGGAAAATACACAGTACACTGTAATGAAGAACAAGAAATGTTGTTCTGGATTCCTAAATAATTACACCAGTCCTGGTAATGGCAAACATCAAAACTATCAGGGAATGCTGAAAGAGGAGAGCCATCACATGTTCTTTTCCTTGCGTTTCTTGGGTTACTATCTGTGTGTCCATTTCACTAGGAAAAAGGCATTCTTTATTTTGTAAGTTCAAAATGAATTATTATGTGATTTTACTGGTCTGGGGACAATGATTAACATGTGATAAGCTCCTCTGAGAGCAAAAATATTGGGTTGTTAACAAGTTGCAAACTGTGTGCCTCTAGAGTTTACAGTAAGATATTGGATGTCTGCCATGAAGTGTTTAAGAGTGGCTGAGCAAAATCCTGCCAATTAAAGTCAATGTAACTTTGCCACATACTGCTGCAGGTTGGGTTTTTGTGCACTGGAGAGGTGCTACTGGGAAGAATTTTGAGCAAAATCAATTATTTTTAACAATGAAAGACCTAGTTTTCTCTCATTCAAGATCTTAACCTAAAAGTCATGTTGGTAGTGACCTCCTGATAAAATCTTGTTTACAAATCTTGTGAACACTGAAAAAGTGTAAAGACATTTAAACTTAATAAAAACTCTGCACTAAAAATGTAGGAAAATGAGAAAAGATTATCACTTATTATCTCCTCTCTGGGGGACAAGACTGGCCACCAGCCTACATTCCAGTGCAGTTACTTGATTTGGAGAATCTCACTCCCCTGACTTTCCCCCCTGCATGGAAAGTATCTAACAAAAAATCCAAACCAAACCAAAACAACCACACAAACAAATGAACAAAAAAAAACCCACCTTCAATAGAAAGTTTCTAAGATACTTCATGTTTTCAGTAGCCAATCAGATGTGTCCAACCAGTGTGCTACACAGTGCACGTGACACAGATGCCTATCTGCAGAACTCACTATTTGTCTTTGACTTCCTTAGTTTTTAGCTTTCACAGTTTTTCTCTGTTCTCATTTCAGTCTTAATTTTATATTTTTATATTTTAATTTTTTATATTTTTGTATATTTTAAATGCCTTTGGTGATTTAAATCCATTTCGGTCAGATTTTTCTCTTTAATACCAGTTTTCTCTATCATTAGAAAAAGAAATATCTGCATCAGGAGCTGACAAATTTTCTCCTTTACTTAGTTGCCATTGCCCTTGAAATGACAGAGTGCTTATCTACTCCAGTTCCTAACACACTTGTATTTCTGTATCAGAAGTCACTGCCACTTGTTGACCAGCTATACAGAATAGCTTCTGAGAATGAGAATGCTGCATTTGAGACAGGCCAATCTTCTCATCTTTACATACAGTTCGTGGTAGACCCTTGTGCTCTTAAAATGCTTTTAAAATTGAGGAAAAAGTGCATTCTGAAAGCTACAGACTCTAAATTGTCAAGTCTTTCCCCTCTAAATCAAAAAGTCTGGGAAAGTGCTGGTAGAACAGTGTGACTCTAAAGAAAGCAGTATTCCTTTAATTTAAGTGAATTACTGGAGAGAAATTCACTTTGCTGATCAAATAGTTTTGCAAGCAGCAGATAGAGATCATGCAGTACTTTTCTACAGGGGTGGATCCTTGATGTTTTTCATAGCTCTCTCTATCCTTGTGAGCAGACGGAATCAGGGGACATCTTCACAAGACCAGCTGCCCTCTGAGGCCTAATCAGCTGACCAGGGGGTCGAGCTGAGATCGTTGCTGAGAGATTTAAACTGCTCCAGGGAGTGCAAGCTCGCAGGAGTGGGCAAACAAGAATAGGCAAAACAGGGGCATGGCATGGCAGTGAGGTTGTGGCATGGCATTTTGTGCAGGCAGGGCGAGCAGGAAGGGCACAGCCACCCTCCCAGCTCTCTGTGATGGGTTGTGGCTTTTTGTTGTTTTGTTTGGGTGTTTTTTGTTTGTTTGTTTTGTTGTTTGATCTTTTTCTTGCAGCTCAACTCGACCCAGCAATGGTTTCCAAACGAGCAAAAGCCATTGCTGCTGCTCTCAGGGGGAG
>JAWWLV010000100.1:52567337-52642678 GCA_035041135.1 Platyrinchus mystaceus | reverse complement strand
CATGCTCTCTGTCATTTTAACCTAAATGCAGCATTCCTCAAAGTGGGATCTGTGAGCCTCTTCTCAGAGCAGGATTCTAGCATCTAAAAATCCGTGCTCTGTTTCAACTGTAGGCTGAGTCTTATACATTTTCTGCTTCAGGGAGTAGTAGAAGTTGGGAGAAGTTAAAGCAGACTCAGGAGCCTGGGCCATGACCAGTCTGTGGGCAGCTGTTCAGGGTGATCCCTGGTTGGTCCTCATGTAAGCTACAAAGCTATGGGAAGAATCCAAGCAGGGTTATCCATATGCCTGTCACAACTCACATGGTGTAATGATGTGCATATTGGCCTTTCTTCAGGATGAGATGAACTTCTGTTGCACCTCCTCAGGGTAATACCTAATTTATCAGCTATTGCAGCTCTCTCCTCAGAAGCAATGAAAAGATTGTCACTGACTTTGTTGGGCTTTGGGACAGTTTATGATTAATTGATGATCATCTTCAAAAGATGACCATGGACGTATGTATCCAATTTTTTATTTCAGAACTGTGTTCTTCCAGCTGTGCTTCAATTGCAAAGATTTATCAATTAAAAAAAAATAACCATTTCTTTATATAGTAATAGCAGTGGACACAAACTATCAAGTAGGATTTTTTTAATCACCATGTGAATAGAAGTTCTTGAAACGCTTAACACATATCAAACTTCATCAAAGTCATTGGGAGTTTGGAGCAGAAGAAATGCTGTCTTGTGACATGCTCTGTCTGATGTGCTTCAGATGGAAACCCCTGTACTGGATGCTGTTACAGTCCCATGCCTGTAAGGAAAAGCAAAAGGACACTCACCTTTTGGGATTACTTTTGTGAATTGGCCCTGAAAGATATTTCAGAAATTATAGATGGAAGACTCAGTTGCATGATTGATTCAGTCTTTAACTGCATAGTTTGGACCTTTAAGGGCACCATATAAAACTACACTCATTTACACTGTTAACACTTGCTCCAACCACATGCATATATTGCCTCATTGTTCAAATGTTAAGACCATAACAACTTTTGGTCTTTGTGGTACTTGTGAGTAGGTTCAAGGCAATGGAACAGAACAGTCTGAGCTAATAAAATTCTGCTGCACACTTCCTTTTACTGGTGTGATTGTGACTAACCATGAACTGGAACAGAAATTGCACACAGGCTCAAACCTGAGAACATGGTGGCAGTGGGAACACAAGCTGTGAAACAACTGTTGCTTTGACTCCCCTTCTGTTTGATTGAAGGCTTTTTATCAGCTGAATCTTCTTTGAAGGGTCACAGCCTCCTGCCTGGGCTATCTTCTTTCTGAACTAAGGCTCGTATTCAATGTTTCCCCACAAAGGCCATGTATGTATTCTCACCAGGGAAAGTTTTTCACCTAAGTAGACATTAACAACCCTGACACGGGCTCAGTTTAGTGACTGGGCCCTCTCAGGCACATAGCAACTCATAGTGTAAACTTTGCTCTGTATTTAGACTGTGATTCTGCTTTTGACTCTGTCATTGGGGTCTTGGATAAGCCAGGACTAAACATTTCGTCTCTTTATGCTTTCCTTTCCTACTCTGTTGGAGCAGGGTAGGGTGGAACACAGCCATGCTGGAGCTCTAATGTTGAAAAAATACTAGTTTAAGTCTGAAGCCCTGAAATTATTCTTATTTGAGGTTTTATTATTATTCATATTTTTGTTATTGTAATTAATGTAACTCTGATTCAGGAAAATCATTGAATTCTGTCACTACTGATGAATTGATTGTGTGCACAGACATTTCATACAGGTATGTGTTCATGAACATATAAAAATTGCACTTTGCAACTAGATTTAATGCAACTTTGACAGTTTTTTCATTAATATTTCTTACGAACACTCATAGAAAGTACTTCCAAAATATCTCAAAGTGTGTACAGTGAGTTTGTTTATAAAAACATATGAGTATATGAGTATATTTTAAATGTACACATCCTAGTGTAATTGTTACTTATAGTTGTATTTTTAAAAGCTTGTTTTCTCTTTCAGTGAAATGACCTCTTTTCTTTCCTCTAAATTGAACTTTTATCAACATTTTAATTTTCTATTAAATAGCAGAAAAAAATACCTGTAGATAGGCTTCTAATGTACATAAACTGCAATTGGATATGTAGCATCTATGACATCAAAATACCTAATTTTTGGTTGGTTGGTTGGTTGATTGGTGTTAAAGAAAACAAGGCAATGCCTTTCTTTGTTTTGTAGCTCTACAGCAAACTTATCACTGGATATTTTTTTCCTGTGTACTCCTTTGGTGTGTATATATATATATATATATATATATATATAAATATATGCACACACACACACAGACACACATACATACGCATATATATGCACACGTATATGGTAGATTAATGCTGACTCCCAAACAATGTCACCTATTTAAAAAATTATTTTTGCCTTGAAATAGCATGGATAATGAGGAATTCCCCTGGAACATTCCAATAAGAAATCTGATGGGGGTTTTTTTCTGCTTGGGAAAATGGCTGCTAATTCTAAACTACCATTTTCAGTCTTTTTACACCAAGGATGCACATTTTTCCCAACTATAAAATTTTCTCATTATAGAAATGAGCCAGTCCCCAAAGGTGTGGTTATCAAAAGATAATCTCACCCCAATCTGATTAGAGGCATGAGGCTCACGCCTCAAAATGTTCAAGGATATGATTATCTTATGATAAGCACACCTTGTATCATGTCTTATTGATTAACTAATAAAGCTTCAGCATTATTATTCAGTGGAGGACCTAAGATATCAGCAAGAGGTCTGAGTCTGGAATGGGAAAGATTTTTTGAAGCTCTTTGAAGCTCTCCAAATAGCCTCTCCTGTTCTGATTATAGCATCTCTGAAATTATGGGGTAACCAGATGCCAGTTTTTGTTTCCTATTGGTGATTATATCAATGGTATATTAAAGCTCAACCATAGCCAGATATATACTTATATAAAGACACGATTGCACTAAACTGCAACTTTGCATTTATATTGCAGGTTTAGGTTACAAAGCAGAACAGATTTACATTCTCTGGAGAGGATTTTGTAGCCCAGACACTAACTGTGCTCTTCATTCAGGGCAGCTCCAAATTTTGTGAACAGTTACATTGTGGAGGGATCTCTGCTCTGCCAGGGCATTGCTCCCTCCTTGCCCACACACTTTGTAAAAATAGGGACAATAAAGCCAACCCTTGGGCTCCTGAGCCTCCCAGTCCAAGTCATCTGGAGTTGCAGACTTAGTATACCTGTTTCAAACAAAGAGGCCCCAGATCAACACTGGGGCTTTAACTGCAAAGCCACCTACAGAGCCTCTCTGTAGTGTACTTTGTTCTGTATAAAAAAACCTGCTTAATGATGTGGGACTTGCTTGAACAGGCAATCTAAAGGCTAATGTCACAGCTAGCAGATACTGATCTTCTCTGCATCAGTGAAAAGCTGGAATTATTTCACTGACTTCAGTGGAGTAAAGCCAGGTTAGTAGACACATCTGAGAAGAAAATATGGCTGGTGTATGCAAAAAGAACTTCACTAGGAATTCCCTTGCAGTGCAACTTCTACATACTGTTATGAGAGAAGGCAAAATGACCTCTCTGTTAAGAGTTAGATGCTTTTTCAGAAACAGGAGGCAATATTTACATCTGTGTTGCAATCTCATTTTTAGATGAAAATTTAAAACAATGAAACATTTGATCAAAGCTCTCATGTAGGGGTGTGCAGCTTTCACCTAACAAAGGGATCACTATAGGGCAGTGCAATCTACACCACCGTAATCCACTACAATTTCTTCTTTGGCAAATTTGCTGTGTTGTATTGCCATCCACTCCACTAATGTAGAACTTTAATTTCTGGAACAAGCTGGAACGACCACGACTTGGAGAGGTGTCATCCCACCCTTTCATGTTGCATAGCAAAAATAACTTGCTGTTCCTACTGCCACCACCAATCCCTTTTGGCTAGTCACAGAGGCTCTGGAAAAATTTGGCATTTTCACTATCACAAGCCAGCAGCCAGGAGGGCCAACAGTGTCTTGAGGTTCATCAGGCACAGCATCACCACCTGTTCCAGGGAGGGGATTGTCTCGCTCTGCTCTGCACTGGGGCGGCCTCACATCATGTACCATGTGCAGTTTTGGTCACCACAGTATAACATATATATATTAGAAAGTGTCCAAAGGAGGGCCATGGAGATGATGAAGGGCCTAGAAGCCATATGCAGAGCAGCTGAGGTCACTTGGTTTGTTCAGTCTGGAGAAGAGGAGCCTCATTGTAGTCTACAACTTTCTCATGAGTGGAAGCAGAGGGGCAGGTGCTGAGCTCTTCTCTCTAGTGACCATTGAATAACATTAATTCCTTGTGGTTCTAGACCAGGAAAGAAAAGCAGTTCTTACTCTGTGTGTGCTTGCATCTGTTCAGGAAATAGATGCAGTGTCATCTGATGTGTAATCAAGAAAGCAGAAGTGAGCTTTTTAAAACAGTTTTTTGGTAAGGCACTACTTGGTGACTGCCATCACAGATAAGTAATTTGGAGATCTGGAGTGGTGCATAAGTTCAAAGGGTCTAAATACTTCTGTTTATACTACTATATACTGTATATTTATATGTGGCCAGCTACCTTTACGTTTGAGCAATTCTTTTTTGTCTGCTTAAAGAGCAGAGAGTGGAAGAGAGAAATCTGTGAGTGTCTTCCCCTGGGATGTCATGGGTATATGGCTGTATGATATCTGGAACAGGCCTTGATTAAGAAGCTACCTTGGCACATGATGGGAATGATACATTAGTTATCTTATGTGGTAATAAAAAGTGCTGCTAATCAAGAGGCAGATCTATAATAGCTGGTTTGACATGTTTCACTACTAAATAAATATTTGGCTTCAGATAACAGTTAACATTAAAAAAGAAAAAAATCAACAACACTAGAAGAACTCCTGGGGAATAGTATCAACATACATATTTTTATCTATATTGTATTGAGCTCATCTCACTTAATTTTTGCTACTTGAGGGTTAGACACCCAGTTGTCCAGACTCCCTCACTGGTCTGTGGAGAAAGTTCTAGATGGGATGAATCACCTGCTGGGGTGCTCTCTTTAGACATCTGTCTCAGATGGCATGAATATTTCTCTGGAATGCCTACTTCTCTCCTTTGTCTATAGGTGGAGGCTTGTTACTACCCCAGCTAAAAGCCTAACTTCTAAACACACACAGCTGAGCAACCCCACCCTTCCATGTGGGCACTCCTCATCTTTCCATCTTTTCTTTTTCACAGGAAGTGGAAAAGCTTATTAGACAAGGAATTGTCTTCTGTGCTAAAGTGATGGGGTAGCACTATATTATGCCTCACTTGCCAGCTCGGTGTAATAGTCAAGTCTGGCCAGGGAAGAGAAGTCCTGGGCTGATAAGACACCTCATCTCCCATGAGAATCAGTGGGATGTGCCAGGGCTCCCAGCTGTGCTGGGTGAACTAGCATTTACCTGTCTCCCAGGGCTCATGGTGGGATCACCAGGGGTTTCACAGGTTACTTGTGGCTATTGTGCCAAGTACGTATGCATGTACCACAAGAGCTGCATGAGCCAGAGGAACACGCGCCAGATTTGCCTAGTGAGTAGGAAATAGATTTTTGCATGTAAATAGTGACACAGCAATGGAAAAGACATGTTTTTTTCATGGGAAAGAAAGACTGACAGAACTGCATCTCCCTTGCCTCCTGGAGAGCTCCTTCTTTACACTGAGTAGTTCCATCTGCAGTGGACTCCTGACTTGGGTCCCTTTTAGGAGGTGTGGAAAGAAATCAGGCTGTGAGTCTCACTCTCTCACTGTCTCACTTCTGCCAATAAAGCAAGAGTCATTCAAATCCTTAATTCTTGTGCTCAATGAAGGAACAACCGGTTGTGGACAACAGAGATGATTGCCAAATTTTAATTTTCTTAGCAAATAACTGAAAAAACAGCATTGTGAAGCTAATATAGAGCTAGCCAGCTTAACCAGCTGCCAAACCTTGTTCAAGAAAGAAAGAGGATAAAATCCAAATATATTATCACTCCACCTTAGCTAATCCATACTACAAACTTCTTTGTCTCCACTTGTCTGCCACTCAGACATTTAGACAGGCTGTCATTATCAGCCATCCACTGCCCCAGCTTTGCCCCAATTTTTTTAAGCCCTACAGCACTGTCTTTTGATGTGTCTGGTGAGAAAATTAAAGTAGATGAAGACTGAGGATACCACTCCCTTAGGTAATGATATATTCTTATTCCCTCCAGCTATCTTCCTGACAACGCTGTCCTCCTCATCCTGGCCTTACTTCCTACTTCCACAGACTGAAGAATAATTAAAACTCCTCTACATAAGGCATGGCTTCATTCAACAGTCAGCTTAGACTCTGTTAAAAAATGCTTGTGACAGATGAGGTATATTCTGTGGCATAGCAATAGGTTAGTTGGCATGCAGTAGCCAGCAGGAAAAGAGGACAAAAATACCTGGCATGCAAAAGCCAGGACGGAAAGGAGACAAAACCACTGAAGTGTATTTGTGTTTGAAATAAGGCCTTATCAATTTAAACAAAAGTGCTAGACCTTGAGACTATTATGCAGGTACTATCCTGAATGCGTTTAGCAGAGATAAAGCCACTGAAATATATCTCTTCATCCATCAGAGACTTTAGGATGAGATGGGACCTACAGTTACTTTGGAAATTCATCAGTGCAGCAAGTCAGGAGAATTACACTTTGGGGGTCATCACAAGTGGGTCAAATTTCCTGGTTCCAAATTGTGCTGGAAAGCAAACAGGACATCTTTGATCAAATGAAACACAGTCACATCAAGTCATCTAATGAGGAACTTTGGGAAGAAAGTTTCTAGAATAAGCAGTTTAAACACCATCAGACTGTCACAATGTGAATGCCAGGTTGATCCTGGAAATGATTGTTCTCATAACTTGTTCTTGTCAGAGACATGCTTGTCTCTGGTGTTATTAGTCACATATTTAGATGCAGTATTTGCTTCTAGGAAACTTCCTTTCTATCTTAAAAATGCAGACAAGGGAGTGAAAAGCTGTGCCCAAAACCCCTACAAAACTAATTGTTAACCCAAAGGCACCCACACCCAGTCATTCTGGCAAAATCATACTCTCTCAAAAAAGCAAAGCTCTCATGACTTGTGATATTATCACAGCCTTGAAATGTGTGCAGTCTTGCTTACTTGCAGTGTTCTTCTTTTTCTTAATTGTTTGAAATAGTTGAGGTATCACATGCTATTGTAACAAGAAAAAACAGGTTTAGTAAAACAAATAAACAAAAGTGCCAGTGAATAGAAAGTGCAGCCATATTTTTAAGAGATAAAATAGGCAAACATGAGATATAGGGGCAGAACAAGACTGAATATGCCGTGGTTTCCTTAATTATGTAGACACAGCTTCATGTTTCTTAAAGGTGATACAAAGAATGGCCACCAGGAGATTGTTCTCCAAGAAGTTTTTCTTTGTTGCATATTTGGCAAGACAACACACGTGGCTCTAACCCAGGCTGCAAAGGAAGCCAGGGTTGTGGTGACCCAGGGAAGCCTGCAGTGTGCATTTATGCCACTCTACAAACTCCCCATCACTTTCAGCACAACCTGAATTGTCTACTTTATGTCAGCAAAGGGAGACTGAAAAACTGAGATATTCCCTTGAGAGTAACTAAAGCTACTAACAAGTATTGGTGAGCAAGTTTAAAAGGGGAAAGAGAATGTCAACACCCGGTAAAGCGGGAGAAGTTCTCCACTGCATCCAGACTGGAGTGAGCACAGATATTGGGGAGGCAGAAAGAGTTGTACTGCCCAGAGGTATTGAGAATTCCCCAAAAACCCCACTCACAATTTTTTGGTCTTAGCTCTCTTGTTGTTGTTTTTGTTTTTTCTTTTGTTGTCGTTGTTGTTTGTTTGTTTCATGCTGACTGGAAAGTAAGAAGTTTGTTTGTGAATGCCATAAGTGCTCTACCCATCATGTAGTTCCCAGACAGTTAAACTGAGAACTGGAGCTATGTTATTGACTGCATAATCCCCAGAGAAAGCACCTGTGCCTGAGTAAGGCCCATGAGGCAATGAAGGCTTAGACACTCTGTTGGTACAACTCCAGCTGAGCTGGCTTGAAAGATGATAAGATCCAAAAGGCAGATCCTATACATAAGTTCTGTGACTACTCACAAAGAGGAACTCAGCCAGGACTATAACAAGAGTTCTTGTGGGTAAGAGACTGTAGCTGAAGGTGTCAGATGCTTCCAAAGGTAAGCCAGTAGAAGTTTCATGAGTTTTCTTTCTAGTTTCATAACCTTCATAGATTAAGTTTTTAGGATGTGTAGTTTAGGTGTCAGAGGCAATTATACACTTGATTAAAGTTTATTTGCATATAAAATCCCATTGCTTTCTCACCACCTATTTTAATGAACTACCAGGTACTGTTTTTAACCTGTTGGATTGTTGCTGGTAACTGTAACTTTGGGCTTTGCATGGTGAAGGGACTGGAGGGCTCCAACAGATTGGTGGCTGGGTAGAAGTCTTGTTATCACCATGTGTGAGGTATTCACTCCCAACACAGAGTTATATCTGTACCTAGGCAGCAAAAGGACACTCACCTTTTGGGATTACTTTTGTGAATTGGCCCTGAAAGATATTTCAGAAATTATAGATGGAAGACTCAGTTGCATGATTGATTCAGTCTTTAACTGCATAGTTTGGACCTTTAAGGGCACCATATAAAACTACACTCATTTACACTGTTAACACTTGCTCCAACCACGTGCATATATTGCCTCATTGTTCAAATGTTAAGACCATAACAACAGAAGAAAACAGACTGTTCCTGGCCTTGCTCTAGTGGCTAATCAGAGAGCTTTGCTACCAAATTCAAGAGGAGAACATACTTAACTTCTTACCTGGGGAAGAAGATGAATTCCAAGAATGAGATCTGCTTAGGATTTGTAAGGAAGGTGGTCTGAGCTTGTAGATATGCCTCCTAAAGATAGCTGTGCTGAGCTGGCTGGATTGGGAAATTGAATTTCTTTCATGTGGGGATTTTGCTTTGATATTTTCTGATCCATAATTGACCGTCTTGTCTGAGGCTCAGAGGAGGTTTTATGGAAACAACTCTGCTGAAGGTATGGGCTTTACTATAGAAGATTTTGTGTTTCCTTGCTTGCATCGGTAACTAATAAAGGAAGAGGAGTCACTTTGCAAGCTATGCACTTTACACTTTGTTGCCTATTATTCACAGAGAGATGTGGGGTAACAAATGACACACTGAGCAGAGCGAGACTAACTGTTTTGAAGAACATTCCCAGCAGGAAAATCACGAAAATAAGCTACAGTACAGCACATTGCCTATCAATGAATGCTAACTATGCCAACTGAAAGGAAAAAAGAAACAAATTTAACATCAATCTGAGCTTTGTCCTTTATGAAAGGAATACCATATCTAATTGTCTGAATGCATTTTTTTCACATTTCTAGTTTTCTTGGCACTGATGACAACTTGAGAGTATAACTTCTCAGTAAGTTGTAGTGGTTTTGCTTAACTTCATTTATACATATTTGAACATATAGTGCATGAAGTAAAAGTAATGCTGGGATTGACAGACCAAATAAGACAAGTCAGAAAATTCAAAAAAACTCAGGGTGCAATTAATTTGTTGGTGTGCATCTTGTATATTTTGCGTGAGCAGGCTAATAACAAACTGCACTAGGCTTTCATTAGGACTCATATACCATATGGTGAGAATACCTTGAGTGTTTTAAGTGTATCATCAGCCACCTGAACCATTCTGCTTATCTTAGCGAGGGTGTCAGAGCACATTTGAGATCAAATGGTTTCTAGCTCTGCCTTCTTTATGTTACCTCTCTTCTTCCACTTCATTGCTCCCCACCCATCACCCTGGCTGGCCATGGCTTCCCTGCTGGAGTTTTTCTCATTGCTTCTTCCCCAGATGCTCCACTGGCTCCCACATCTCTTCAGCGTAGGGATGATTATCTTTAACCAGTTTGCAGATGTTTTGAAATCTAGAGACCATAGCAAAGGTAAGAAGGCCAGGTTTGAACACTGGCTGCATCCTGCAGGCCATAGTCAAACCAGACTCCAATCCACCACGCCACTATAGTGTTTTGTACTATAACAGTACCTGTGTGTCAAAATCAAATTTCCATGTCACACACTGCACAAATCAAAAATAAAATGCCAGCTCCTATCCTATCCTATAGATTTCTACCTTTATGACATGATCTAACATGGTTCCATCTCAGTGAACTGGGGTGTAGCATCCAGGCTGTCCTTGCCTTCAGTGGATGGCTTGGTCACACTACCCTGGGTATAGCTGTTCTCTCCCTGCATGCTTATTTCTCCTAAGTTCCATCCTACTGCACAAACATGTTGCAGATGACACTTTTCTCTCTAAACTAGTTTAACCTTTTCATACTTGTTGGGCCCTTAACTAATGCTGGGCCTTCACCACTTCCTTCAGCTAAACATGAACAGACTCTTTAAATACTAACATTGTGCTTTAGGTTTTCTGTGTTTTAAAAGGAATATTAAAATGTTGTTAAACTTGCCATGCTGCTGTTCCTAAATGCATGGCTCTGTCCCATCTCTGTCTGTCTGACTGGAATAGCAAGAGCAGACTGGTTTCACTTGGAGGTTCTCACTGATCATTATTCTTGCCTGAACAGCACATCATTATTATTCTTGCCAGAACAGCAGTATTTTTTTCACCATTACAATTGTTAGATTCACCTCATCATCCTTCTTTCACCCTTTCTACCATTATAAATAAAAATAAACATGAAATGTTTCAATCACGCATAGTCTGTTCCTCTATTGTATCACCAGAGAACTGGGATACTGTGTAGTCCATAATATCAAAAGTAAGAAAATAGAGTAAATGCTTTTAATGATCTCCTCCTGGATTTTTAAGTGTATTTCTCTGGTTTTCATGTGAAAGTCACAGATGTTTTAGCATCACTTCCCACACTTTTACATATTTCCTGGGTCTAAAGATTATTATTGTTTTATTAATATGGCAGACAACTGAAGAAACAGAAGTGTGGAACTTGCGTATGATGTAGAAGGAGAAGCAGGACACAAAACTGGCATAGAGATATTGTATATTTAATGATTTCTAGTTTTGATACTGATAATATCTTGTAAAAATCAAGGCTGATGCAGTTCTTATAAAATTTTCCACAAATTACCTTGTGTATGGAGTAGCAAGTATGAAGTTGAAAAAATGTTCAGTAGAAACAGCTCTAGACAAGTACAGTCTGTCTTTGAAATATAATGATACATCAAGTCCTAGTCCAAGCATCATCAGTACAAGGAGGTTTATTGGCCTGGGTGGAGACATTCTGGAGATAGAGAGCTTTTTTCTTTTCCTCTTTGTTTGCTTAAAGTGAAATATGGCACTAAAAATGCGATGTGGATCTGATCTCAAGATCAGATTCTTTGAGAATTCCAGGTTCAATTCTTTGAGAATTCCGGAAAGACCTCAGTCATGTCAACAGCCTGTCAATGTTTTAGCCTTGTTGGAGTCTGGCTAGAAAGCAGCAGCCTTGTCTATGAAAACATTTGCAAAGTCTTTTATTTCCATATTGAGACCAGATGATTAATTTCACATTTTTAAGTGTAAAATTGCACTTTACAAAAAAAGGATAAAAGAGTAGGGAGATGATCCCGCCATGATCCCTGCAGAGTCCTGAAGAAGCACTGGTATTTCCCGGCACGGGGGAGAAGGTGGATCGACTTCAGCCCCTGCACCTGCCTGCGAGCCCCCTGCAGTGCAGGCAGCTGCAACCTCCCTCCCGCAGCCCAGCCCAGACAACTTGTAATCATTTCTCTAATGTGGAGTATCTCCAGCAGGAAAGCAAGAAGGATAGAGCATGGTGCCACAGTCAGGACATTGGCCAGGGAAGTGGGAAAACCCTTTTTTTCCCCGATGCATCTGAGTAGTGCGAGGGTGCATGCCTTTCCTTCTCATCCCACAAAAAACCCTGGCCCAGGGACACTCTTCACATTTCTGTGCTCTTGTTGCTGTTGTCAAAGCTGTGCCATTTCTGGGAAAGATTCAGTTTAACCAACAGTTATTTTTAGATGGAAAAAAGCTTTCCTCAAAAATGCTTGTACCTGCTGTGCTGAACACATACTCACTCTTGCCCATAACCCCATTGCTTTGGAAGGATTGTTCATGGCAGTCTGTCTTTGTGAAACCCTCATTCTGGCCTGCTGCCCCATGATTTTAATTGGGGAAAATAGTAGCACAAAACTGAGGGGTACTGTTATGAATTCTTTGAGCCATTTAAGCTGCCATTCAGTTAAAAATCAGATCCTACAAACACAAAGCTGCAACAGACATTAAGGTGGCCAGCTAACGAGAGAAGCAGTTTTTAAAAAAAATTGGCATTTTTTCTTCAAACTGCTCAGAATTAGTCATGCTGATAACATGTCTGTCAGCTTTACAGAAACTTCCAACACCTGCCTATGGAATTTTTTATAGAAATTTTTTTTTCATTAAATAGAAGCGCACAACAAGTAGATATTATAATTTAAAATATCTGTCATTGTGCAAATGCAGAGCAAAGCCTGCTGATGCCTTGACTGATCTGACAGAAGCATATCCAGCTAGGAAAGGACTTCAAATAAATAGGAGAGGTATCCATTTATGTTAGACACTGGCTTGTCAGGAATCCTTTCTGCCAGTGGAGCAGTACTAGGGCTGAGTGGAGCACCACTTCCTCCAAGCCAACGCAAAGTTAGGACCTCTGCAAATACATGCTGCTCTCCCGCCCCCCTGCCAAGCACAGCACTGCTTCAGAAAGGTACTCCAGGGGGAGCAAGAAAGGCTGGTAGGGTAAGAGAGGCAATTTAACCTACTTTAATAGTCTTTTCACAGAATTGCTTGGTAATTACAGAAAATGTGTTCTGATTCAGTATTTATATTTTAATTGGATTTATCTGGGAAAATAATTTTGGATTTGGTATGACAAGGTTTGAATTGCGAAACAAGCTGTGCAACTATATTAATCAAGTCAGCCTCCTATGGGAATGACTGCCTATTTTGCCACAGTGGGACTTTTTTATTGGTAGACTCAAGTGCCAAAATAAGCAGACATTATGTATTTATTCTCTAGGGGAAAGTATAGGCCAGTGTTTTCAATTCACTCTTTGAAGACCTACCCACAAAATCATATAGGTGTAAGAGCCCTGTCAGAAGCTCCTCGCACCTGAAAGGACAGCATGGACACCTTCCATGTGTGGGAATGTGGAGCAGACAGTCTTTTTCTTCATTTGCAGCTCATCTGTTGGGAAAGCTCAGTTTAACGTACAGCATCTTGCTCCACTAGGTGCTTGGGAATTCACCCATCCATGCCCATGGTTGTCTATAGGGTCAGGAGGGTATGCAATGCTCTCTCTTCTGAATGTATTATGATGCTGGGAGAGGAATGGCTGGAAATCTGCCCAGCAGAAAAGGACCTGGGGGTGCTGGTTGACATCTGCCAAACATGAGCCAGCAGTGTGCCCAGGTGGCCAAGAAGGCCAATGCCATCCTGGCCTGGATCAGCAATAGTGTGGCCAGCAGGACCAGGGAAGTCGTTGTGCCCCTGTACTGGGCACTGATGAAGCTGCACCTCGAGTCCTGTGTACAATTCTGGGCCACTCACTACAAGAGGGACATTGAGGTGCTTGAGTATGTCCAGAGAAGGGCAACAGAGCTGGGGAAGGGTCATAATCTTAAGAGGAGCGGCTGAGGGAGATGAGGTTGTTCAGCCTGGAGAAAAGGAGGTTCAGGGGAGACCTCATCACTCTCTACAATTACCTGAAAGGAGGTTGTAGCCAGGTGGGGCTTTGCCTCTTCTTGCAGGCAACCAGTGACAGGATGAGAGGAAATGGCCTCAAGCTGTGCCAGGGGAGCTTCAGGTTGGATATCAGGAAGAATTTCTTCACTGAAAGGGTTGTTAAGCATTGGAACAAGCTTCCCAGGGAAGTAGTGGAGTCTTCTCACCCAGTACTGTTCAAGAAATAACTTGACATGCCACTTAGTGCTATGGTTTACTTGACAGGGTCATGTTTGGTCAAAGGTTGGACTCAATGATCTTGAAGTTCTCTTTCAACCTTGATGATTCTACGAAAGTTGAGGAACTGGAGTCTGTGAGTGCCCCAATAGGAGGTAATGCCATCCACCACCACTAAAATTCAGATAACATGATAACTGCTGCTCTACTATAATAATAAGCCCTTATGTAAACACTTTTGATGTGAATGTTCACAGATGAAAAAGGTCTTTGCCAAAGTCCTGACCTCAACCCCTCAATTGAAGAAGTAGTCTTGTTAATTTCATAAGATTGCTTCCCTAAATACATACCACTCATGTGGAAAAAGTGTTATATTATTTAGCCCTAAACAAATTACGTTATGCTAAGCAGATTGATAAGTGAGCACACCAAAGGGATAACAGAGTCATTTTTGTTTTGAAAGTTTATTTGATTATTCTTTACAAGGGTACAGAATGAAAGACATTTGCATTTTGTTTTTATCAAAAGTAATCCAACCCTCTCCGAACCTTCATTTTAGCAGGCTGAATAAGCCACTTTATGGAAACGTCTTTGATTTTCCACTTCCCTCCTGAAGACTTGTTGCTGTATATTCCTGGGACACTCTGCCTCTGGAAGCTTGTGTTCCCCAAGCACCCCAGCCTGCTCACTTTCTTGACATACTCCTGTGGTGCAGATACATCTGAGATCATCTGGAAAGATTCTCCTGCTGAACCTGATAGCCTTCTGGGAAACACCTGTGCTCCTTCAGGCTAAGCAGCAGCTAGAAAACAAAACCTCCTTCAGAAGGTTAGGTGCATTGGTAGTAATGCAAAACAAAAATAAGAGAGGGAGCATGATAATTTCTATTTAAATCATGGTTGCAGCTCCTCATGACTTTCTGCTTAAAGGCACATTCAAAAAAAGTAAGGGCAATCTTTTTAATGCAGAATAAGCTAAAGGGCCTCAACACTGGGATAGAAACAGAGAAGTTAGCACTCAGCCCAGTAGCAGAGTGCCTTCTGCATGTCCCTGTGAATGTTACAGTTACTTCAGCTGAATGCTAAGTCTTTGAAAACTGGATTTATGTATGTTCATTTACAATTGTTCATATAAGCATTTGCCAGTGACTGCTAAAAGCTCTGCACTTTGCTTTTTACCCTGTTTATCTGCAGTCAGGTGTTCAGAGCTCTCAAGCCAGAGAGGTCCTACATCCAGATACCATTGCCAAAAATCATGCCTTAGAGAAAAAAATATTGTGGTTTTTCTTTTGTTTTGTTTTGTTTTTCTGGGGTTTTTTTTGGGGGTGTTTGTTTTTGTTTTGTTTGGTTGGGGGTTTTTTTTTGGTTTGGTTTTGTTTTTCCTTTCTGAAATTGTGTCTTTCAGTTTAGTAAAAAGCAGGGATGTTACTTGCTGGTGTTAGTGCATTCCTTTTCTTTGCCATCACTGACTCTCACGGGCTGTCACCTTCTACCAGAGTCCCAGAGTATTATATGTTGAGAGTTGATGTGTTTTTTCATGAAAGGGGCTTTATAAATATATTTAACAGTTTATTTTAATTCAGTGAGAAACAGTATATCATGACTTGTTTCACTAAGGCGTGAGCCTCTGAACCAACTTAGTCCATGATAAGAATATATGGTTATTTTTCTAAAGAAGCTGACAAATCAAGTCAAAATTACCAGGAACAAAAGAGATATTTATCTAATTTTCTTTCTGCACAATTACTTTCCGTGATTGGTGGGGCTTTGTTTCAGGCAGTTTCTCTGGTAGTGAATACTGTCAAAGATGCAATGACAGTGAGAAACTCTTCCATAGTATATACAAGTGGTGCTTTTTTACATATACAAGGCATAGAATTTACTGAATCTACGTTTTTAAATTAAAATATAAATTTAGGCATTTAAGGTAATATAAGTAAAAAGGCCTTCAAGGTAACTAAGACTCCCTTTTAATTATAGCTTTATTATCACAGGCTTATTAAAATAATTCTCAGCAACATTCACTTCCTTCCAAGACACAGAACACTGAATTAATAGAAAAGTAATTCTGAATCATGTGCTAAGATACCCAGTAGTATTAAATTTAATCAGTAAGCATTGCACCTAATGAGTCCAGTTGTGGAGCTACCCAATTAATGTATCCTTCTTATGGTGGAGTTAGTCTGAATTAAATGCAAACTACCAAGAAGGAACGAGCTATTTAATTAGCTTTATTAAGACACTAGGTTTTTTAACCTATTACTACCTAAACTTGCTACATAATGATGAAAGTGTATCTGTCAGTAAAGACACAAATTTTATATCAAAGACTGAGAAACCTGTTTTACTACAAGTGTCCAAACAGCAGGTAAGTTTTCTTAAAGAGTTAGAAGGTAGATATGCTTTGGTATTGGCTTAACCTGATTGATTTTTATAAAAACAAACAAAAAGATGGAACTATCTCTTGAATGAGTGACTCTGACAAACTAACACTGAAGAAATCTTATTAATACAACATTGTTGACATGGTTAAGTGGCAAAGCAACTTGCAAAACAAAGTGAGAGAAGCAGAAAATTTAAAAATGCTATAAGCTTTAAATAAGACATAAAACTATTTTGTGAGTATGTGTGTGTGGAGGACCATTACATATACGTCATTGTTTGATATATGACATATAATTACAGAAAGTTTGTAGAAGGTTCCATGACACCTGTCAATTATCAGCAGGCAGATAATGAAGATAACATACATAATTCATCAACATACTGCCCTTTGTTGTTAAGCTGGCTGATTTAGCTCCATAATGTAACTGCTTATTTAAAACAATACATTTAAATGCAAATGAAATACTGTTAACCTTTTCAAAATGTGTTCCGTTGTTACACTGATTCAGATGCATATAAGTGCATTGCTAAATGTCAGCAAGGAAGACTACACTACAACTACACAAATTTATATGTGTACATAAATCTGTTGTATTATGAGGAAGAGGTGTTGTCAATATCAGTCAGCCCTTATTTTCTTTCATGAGAGAAATCTGTTAACCAATTCTGACCTTCAGTAGAAAACAATTACCATTTAAACTGATTGTAATGTTCTTAATATATTTGTTATTTATTCTGCAATTCTCACTGAAATTATTTTAAGATTTGCAAATATACTCTAAAATTGGTTTTAAAAAAGTGTAGAGGCCAATTCAGATTGATTTCTCCTGCTGTAGCATTTGATTCTGCCTGCTTGAAGTCAGATAAAAAAAAGCCATCTAGATAAGGGGTAGCAGAAAGCAGTGATTAGATCTTATGTTGAGGATTTTCATGCTTTTTGGGTCTGAGTAGGAGTGCCCTCATTTAAGAATAAAAAAAAGTAAAAATCTAACATCTGTCAAGATTAAAAAAAAGCCTAATAGGAATACGTAGGATCTGGAAATTATTAGTATCCATTGCCTGAGTATGAAGAGACAACAATTTGACATTTGGAGGGGGATAGACCTGAGACACGATATAAATTTGTGTACAGTACAGAAAATATAAAGGAGAGAGAAATTTACTGGTTTTATTTACTATTTCAGAATACGAGAAGGAGAAGGCACATTGTGAAATCAGGAGAATATTAACCAGAAAACTCATCAAGTGGCTTCTACATAAACGCAAGGTGTTTGCAGTTTGAGTTCCTTCCCACAAGGTGAGTGGGATCAAAAAGCTCTTTTGCAAAAGGAGGATTTCTACAAAGTTTGAATTTTTATAAGTGATGAATGCATTCACACACAGATATAAAGCAAGCTGTGGACATTCTCATTGTTTACAAGGTTCCATGCTATGGTACCACAGCTGCCACTATCTGATGGAGGCATTTGCCTTAGAGGAGGTTGTCAGTACTTGCCTGAGCTGGGTTTGATTGTAGATAGGTAGGTGTACTGTGCAGCTAGAATGCAGTACAGCTACTGTTATTGCTAAATAAGCATAAAAATCTTCCAAGAGACAAATCCTTTCTATTCAGAAAATTATTTTCCCAGGTAGAACAACAAAATCTAGTAAATCAGATGACATAGAGAAACACGACATGAAAGTGATCTGAAAAGAAAGGTAGAAAAATGGGCATCGGATCTGTCCTCTCCACCTGGGCTGCAGTTAACAAAAGACCTCACCAGCAGCCTAGCCTTGGCCTGTAACCCTTTTCAAGCTTCTGCATTTCCATTACTAGCCTGAATGAGGCCTTGAACAAGAATAATCTCTCTCACATCTGAAGGGCAAATCCTACCAGTTCAGCTTAGTAAAATGTTTTGTGTTAAGTTTTCAAAAGATTGTTGGTGGGAATAGCAAAAGAAGCAATTGATTACATACCAGCTTATATTAAAAAATGAGACAACAGTCTACAAAACTGGCTTTGTGGGAGAGGCTGAGGCTGACTCCCGTCCCCACCTCTGAAGATTCCCTTGAAGCCCAGGTACTTTCTCCTTAGCTACTAAGGTGTTTATCCTTGCTGTGTGGGTTCTGGAGCTAACTGATTATTCAGTGGTTGGGGCATCCTTCATCTAGACCCAAGGAGAAGTTTCAGTACTGCACCTCATTTTATATTTTATCATCCAAACTCATCTCTTACATAAGATGCTGCCTATTTGTTCTAGAAAATGCAAAATTGAATATCCATAATTAAAATAAGGTTTTGGATATTGTGCTTTGGTTAGCTGCAAATAAATTAAAATCAATTTGTCAGCATTTAAAATACAAGGTGTTGCCATATTTGTGTCCAACACACAATATACATTATTTATCCATAATAGCATTGAAAAAAGTAGAGCAGCATATTTTGAAGGACATGCATTTCTCATAAGTCATTTCTCATATGGAGGTAAAACTGTATTCAAATGTAGGTGCTGAATAAACAAAATATTTATTGTACTCACAAATTATCTGTATACTGAAAATGTAAAAAATTACTATACTGCTGATTATTTCTCCTGAGTGCACACAAAATAGTGCCAAAGGGCAGAACATTACCAGTCTAGTTCAACCACACCTCAGGCTTCCTGCAGGCACACTGGAACAAGGATCTCCATACTCTTTTTTGTCTTTGTTGCCCTTTCTCTGACCCTTGGTGATTACCTTACACACTTGGTCACTACGTGGGAACAAGATGGCAGGAAGATGCAGAATGTAAGAGCTGGAAAGCAGCTGTAGTTTGGGATGAGCAGAGGACGTTGTCCTTCTGTAGTAAGATGGAGTCACCCAAATATGTTGGACAGTGATCATACAGAAGTGAAGGTAAAAACAGATTAGGTTGCTCAAAGTACCATCCAACCCAAACTTGAACATTTCTAGGGTTAGGGCATCTACAGCTTCTCTGAGGAACCTGTTCCAGTGCCTCACCACCCTCACAGAAAAGAATTTCTAATATAAAGCCATGTAGTTTTGGCTGGAGTAGTTAATTTGGATTTGTGTAGAATTTGGAATTTGTGCTCAACACAGGGTTGATAATGGGGAGATGTTTTTGCTGTTGCTGAGCAGTGCTAACACAGGGCCAAGGCCTTTTCTGCTTTTGGCATTGCCACGGTCGCAAGGAAGTTGACAGTGCAAGGGAAGCTGGGAGGAGACACAGTCATGGCACGTGGCCCCAACTGATCAAAGGGATATTCCATACCTTATGACATAATGATCAGTACATAAAGGGAAGGGAAGAAGGAAGAAGAAGAGGGGAACATTTGGAGTGACAGTGTTTGTCTTTCCAAGCAACCATCACAAGGGATAGGGCCCTGCTCTCCTAGAGATGGCCGAACAGCTGCCCATGGGAAGCAGTGATTTAATGCCTTGTTTTGCTTTGCTTGTGTGTGTGTGGGTTTTGCTTTCCCTACTAAATTGTCTCTGTCTCAACCCAGGACTTTTGTAGCTTTTACCCTCATGATTCTCTCCCCACTGGTGGGGGAGCAAGCAGCTACACGGTGCTTGGTTGCTGGCTGGGGTTAAACCACGACCAAACCTTTCTACTTCTAACTTAAAATCATTACCCCTTGTCCTATCACTATCTACCAGTGTAAAAAAGTCTCTCTGGCTTTCTTGTGGGCTCCCTTTAGGTACTGGAAGATGCAATAAGGTCTCCCTGGAGCCTTCTCTTCTCTAGGCTGAACAACCGCAACTTTCTCAGCCTTTCCTCAAAGGAGAGGTGCTCCATCCCTCTGATCATATTTGTGTCCCTCTTCTCGACCATCTCCAACAGATCCATGTCTTTCCTGTGCTAGGGAACCCAGAGTCAGATGCAGTGTTCCACATGGCGTCTCACCAGAGCAGAGCAGGGGGCAGAATACCCTCTCTGGGGAACTAAGATAATTTACATCAGATGAAAATCTAAACTATCATTGGAGATACAGACTCACTACAGGAATCTTAAATGAGAAATGCTGCCAAGTAGATAGAGCAAAAAGTCTGGAAAATCATTTGATCTGATTGTGTCAGTCAGTCCATATGTTAAGGAAAGGTGTGATAGTCTGAGCAATGCCTGCCAATTTGTGGATATGATTTCACTGTAATTTAAAGTGCAGATTAGACATCTTGTAGTAGAAACAAGATTGTATCTATGGAGTTGAATCAGACTCCAAGAGTACCTCAGCCAGGAATACTTTCAGCCTGGAAGAGCAATTAGACTGCTGCTACCAACAACTGCTATCACAGCACTTTGACATAAGCCTGGTGTGTATATGAGGAAAATCTCATCAGAATTTAAAGAGACTTGGGCTCTTTCAGAAGAGAAACCATCTTCAATCCAAAGAAAAAAAATAAAACTGGGGAAAAGAGGCTGGAGAAGGTTTTGCCTCCTTTCCCCAAAACCACAGATCAATTTTTTTTTCTCCCAATGCCCATGAGAAAAGGGGATATGATGGTCAAGTGTAGTTGAGAGTAGACCAGCAAATGCTGTGCTGCTTTGCAAGGTTTCTCCTTGTGACCTTGTTGCAACACAAACAATAGCATGTGAGATGCAAGACTCTTAGCAGGAGAAGGCAAAAATCAACTGTGGAGGCATGAGGTCTAAACTATTGTCTCATAACAGGAGAATTGCCAGGCAGAGTCTTTGCCATGGAGGGGACACACAGAGATTGAAAGTTAAAGATGATTCTTAAAAGCACACAATACAAACATGGAGTTCCCAAGGCACAGAAACATAGGACCACCTACCTGAGAGGTTCAGATACATGACATACAGAATACTTTATCTGATGCTTTGCTTACTGTGCTGGTTTTGGCTGGAGTAGAGTTAACTTTCTTCACAGCGCCTAGCATGAGGTTATGTTTTGGATTTGTGCTCAACACAATGTTCATAATATAGAGATTTTTTTTGTAATTGCTGAACAATGCTTACACAGAGACAAGGCCTTTTCTGCTTTTTCGTACTACCATGTGCAAGGAAGTTATGAGCAGACACAGCTGGGTTAGGTGACCGAAACTGACCAAAGGAATATTCCATACCATATGTCATCCTGCTCAGTATACAAAGGGAGGGGAAGAAGGAAGGAGGGATTTTTTGGACTTGTGGCATTTGTCTTCCCAAGCAACTGTCTCAAATGAGGAGGCCCTGCTCTCCTGGAGATGGCTGAACACCTGCCTGCCCATGGAAAGCAGTGAATTAATGCCTTGTTTTGCTTTGCCTGTGTGCAGGGTTTTTGCTTTGCCTATTAAATTGTTTATTTCAGCCCAGGAGTTTTGTAGCTTTTACCCTCATGAACCTCTCCCTGATCCCAATGGTGCAGGAGTCAGAAGCTGCATGGTACTTGGTTGTTGGCTGGGATTAAACCACAACACATCCCTATAGATTTCCAGAGTAGTTTAAGTACAATACAACAGCCATCTGATGTGATAAGGAAGGAGTGAGACATCACATAGACACTTCAATGAATGGTGACCAATGAAACTACTAAGAATATGCAAGGCAGTCTGCGAAAAAACTACCCTTAAAAGAAAATAAAGAATCTCTTCAGAAGTAAAATACTGTTTGGGAGCCTAGTGAGAATCTGGCTTCATCTGAATAGAAGCTAAGCTCTGCAGCTTCTGATATGGCAGCAACTAGCCCAACTCCATCCCGGTCAGTGCTGCAGTGGGGAGGTGACCCATGTTACCTACTACTTCCATGACACTACTGCGGCTCTTCCTTCTCTTGACTTCTTAAGATCATGCAGTTTATTAGCTTCTTCAGTATGGGACAGGAAAACACAGGGTCCTTTGTGAAGCCTTTTTTTTTTTTTTAAAACACATACTTTCTTTACCAATATCAAAGTACTTAAAGAAGTTCGGAGACTTGTACAGGATACCAAGACCAACTTTGCACCAAAGGTCTGTTGAGAGGGATTGCCATCAGGTATAAGGTTTCAGCTTGGAGAAAGTTTAACACAAAAATTCAGATGACCAGTCATAAAGAAAAATGAGTGACAACAGAGATACAAATATCCAATTCTTGTTAGGGACTATATGGAATGCTGATCTCACTGAAACATGCTCCCCAACATGTTTTAAATTTCTTACATAATTATACTCTATTTTCAAGTTCTTGTCACTGCACAGAGCTCCTTTTTGTGTAACTTCATATTCTGGTCAAGTTCAGAGAGGCTTCATAGACATCAGAGAAAAGACATCGTCCTTTTGCCAATGTGGTTTTGCCCTAAGCTGCAAGCAGGCTGAAATGGCCATTGTAAGGGATATTTGCATCTTTAATTACTTGCAGAAAGGAAGTTTTCATCCAAGGAAGGATATACTTTTAGTTTCTGTGCACAAAGAGGGAACTAGTTTGCTGTAAATAATGATAAGCTAATTTGCTAAGTAGTTCTGCACTTTTTTTTTTGAAGGACTAAATACCACTTTACAAACAAGAGTCAAAACACAAGCTGGAAATTTTCAACAAGATAAAAAACCAAGAGTCAACAGAGACATACTCTTCTTTAAAATTTAAAATTATACAGGCATAAAAAAATCATACAAGAGCTGAAATACATACAATACATGAGCTGAAACTGTTAATCCAGAATGGTATTCCACCTTCTGTATATGACCACAAGTTTATATAGTGGCACAAAATCACCAGTTTAGAAGACTGGACTAAACAGGACAAAGGATTGTTAAAATTCCATATGTGGCTCGTTGTATTCCGTGTACATCTTTAGAACACATTTTTATGCAGTCTGGATCCCTTGCTACACTACACCATTTACAGATATATCCTTTCTTAAACAGCTGCATCAAGTTCCAGTACAAATGTTAGCCTCCACAGGCAAAAAAAATGGATCACGAAGTGAACCCATAGAAGATGTGAAGGAAGAACCAAAAGCACTTTGGAGCCCATCAAAGGTAAGGGTAGAACATCCACTTTGACAATCCACTGCGTTGATGCATTTTGTCACAGAAGTCTCTGAGGTGCACTGAACTACTGCTGAGTTGAGCTAGAACATATCTTTTAAGACAGACATCTCTTGAGGTTAAAACTATAGAGGAAAGCATGTTATAATTTACACTAAACTGTTTCAACGGTTAACTGATCTGTATTTAGGGAAAATCGTACCGCTCAGTTCTGGTGTGATTTTGTTCACCTTCCAACATTCAGCAATAGGATCCTGTTAAGTCTGTCAACTAGGTGGAGATGCCAGGCATCAAGTCTTTACTTCACTGCAGATACTTTTGGACTACAGTCAATACAGATTTTTGTTTGATAAACCAAAGAGAAAAACCTCCTTGTATAATGTCACATGAATCAATTACTTTTCTGACTCTTCTTTCAACCTTTTCTGTATAGAAAGTCTTCTTGAATCCTAAACTGCAAAGGGCAAATTAAAGAAAAATTGTTTCAGTGCAAAACATATAACCAGTATTGTCCATGCAGTCCCTAGAGTTTTCTTTTAGTATAGCCAAGAATTATACAAGGCATTTTGACTAAAGTACCATATTTAAGAGCTCATTCATTGTTACCTTCCTTGACAAATCTCTCTGCATGTCTTCATTCCTTCTCCAAATCCCCACATAAAACCTCATTAACAAAAAAAAATTCAAACCAGCATTTTCAGTTCTTCTTAGGTCCAGCAAAACACAAATTTCTGAAGATGGAAAAGGCAACAGCAGCATCAGCTTTACCATAACATGACTGATGATTAAACTATTGGAATTGTCTGCAGATCTGGTTTTATTCCCTTTTTTGTTACACCTGTACCAAAACACGTGAAAAGGTCATGCAAGGCAGAGAAAGGTTAACGGAAGTTGTGATGCATCTGGGGTATAAGACATATTTAAAAATACTGGCTCAGGGTTCAAAAGTAGAGCCAATTTATAGCATGGAGATATTTTAGCATTACTCTGAGATGTTAAAATAAAATTGTGTAACCCCATAACATAAGAGAAGACTTCAGAGATGATCAGAGCCAAAATATAGAAGGAAACACAGGACAACAAACTGGAGGTTTAGACTCCCCTAAAACAATAGGCTGTGTTTGCTAGAGAATTTTCCTTTCAGAACACCTTGCTCAGTCGGCCTTCAGTGGCTCCAAATTTGTGTGTCTTCTCCATTTTTCAGATCTGGTGTTTGGTAGGCAGACTAAATATACAGGTAAAAAGGACATGCTGCTTTTACTGTTTGCAAACATATTACTTTAATAATTATCCACAAATCACTTGTCTGTTTGCCCCCAACTTATTAGAGCCATCTGGACTGCATCAATGACTTATCTTTGTTGCTTATTACATCTTCAATCTTCTGTGTCATCCGTGAGTATCATTAATAATTTTGTACAATGTTTGATGTAATTTAAAACAAGCATTAAGAGGGCAGGTTTAGACCTCAGACATACAGAAGAAAGTCATTACTGTCAGGCACTGGCACAGGTTGCCTCATCACCTGTTGTGGATGCCCCATTCCTGGAAGTGCTCCAGCAACCTGGTCTAGTGGAAGGTGTCCCTGCCCATGGCAGGGGGTTGGAACTAGATGGATCTTTAACATCCCTTCCAACCTCAACCATTTCATGAGAGAAAAAAATACTTAATGTATTTTTGTGTTTTACTAGAAACATTTCCACCATTTCTATAGATCCATATGATTCTGAGAACTAACATAACCCTTCCTAAATGTACCACATTTACCCACGAGAGTAGCGAGGAACATTAATGATGCTGTGTTCTTTGCAGATGTAACTGCCATTTACAGCACTGACTTACAGGAAGTAGAAACCCTACATAAAATATTCCATCAGACTGGCTAATGTGTATCCCAAGATGGTGTGTTGTAATAATAAAGAGCAATCACTATTCTGAGTATCTGTTGAGGGCAGAGTCAGCTTAAAATCTAGCCAACTTTCACAAGTTAGTTAAAAGCAGTTCTACATTTTTCTACACATCTCCTAAATGACTTGTGAAACTTATTTACATAAACATTTCTTTCTTGCTACGTGACAGATGCACACAAAAGAGACTGACTTGAACAAAAACAGTGAAGTTAACCACAGACAGAAGTGTAGGCAGAGTAACCAGAAAATTTTTGTTCAGCAAAGTAGAAATATTAGAAGTATTTACTAGATTAAGATTATCAGGAGTTTATAACTGGGATAGCAGGGGACTTACTCAGATCTAGAATTTCCTTTTATATTCCTCTCCTTAGTCCCATTCACCCACACCTTTTTTCTTTATATGCAGACAGTAGAACATTCATCTTGTCTAAGAATTGTCATTCTTCTTTTTTTGTCCCTCAAGTAAACATGGAAAAAAGATTTTAACTATATTTGCACTATAGTTGATCATTAAAGGATAGTAGTATTTGTATTTTTTAGGTATACCTCAGACAAAATTATGGTTGTTATGTGTCTAGTCTGAATTACCACTGGCTATTAGTATTTATAACATTATGCTTTCACTCATCAAAGGAAGATCTACAAAAATGATACCACAAATGCTATTGCTGAGATCAGTATAAGCTAAAATTTTGCATAATTTTCACACTGGAGATGCTGAAGTGTATTCCCATATGGACTGTAGTCTAAAACGTTATTTTTCAGTTCTCAAGCTACTTTGAAACAGTTGCCTTCTGAATGCTGATTTCAGCATCATGTTGGCAGATCACACTAAGCATGTCCTGAATGTCGCCATAGCTACTCTCCATTTAGTAAACAGCATGAAATAAACCCACATTCAACGGCAATAATGCAATTTAAACTAATCCCCAGGTACTCTTCAAGTGTTTCCTCTTCATGTACACATCTTAAACTCTGAGGATTGCAATTTCTTTTCCAGGTTGTCACTGTGCGGGACATCATGCCTTTTAAGAAGTGCTCAAACTTAGCAGCAATTTTTCACTCCTAGGACCACCACTGCAGACAAGGAAAGAGATTCTGAGCAAAGTGAAAAAGTTGCCTTCTTTCCCTTAGCAGATGTGGTAGCTGCATCTCATGAGCACCAGGTGGAGGCTGCCACTACAACATCAATTATTGGGAGAGGAAACTACAACTTTTGCAAGGCACGGAGCTGTTTTAGGAGGATTTTCTGGATGCTAGAATCAGGCCAGGGTTGATCCAATTTCCCTGATGGTAAATGCCATTTAGAGGGTGGAGTTGGCAAGGGACTGGGTTTATACATTCATCCCTCAAATCTTATTCACATTTGTTCTGCCCTTCTCTTCCTCAGTTATTCCACTTCTCATATCCTAGTGATTTCTTATTTTCTTTTTAAAGAAAAGATCTCTAACAGCATGTACATTTTTTAAAAAAACAAAAATCAAAGACTTCATATTTGCAGAGATAAATTGAAAGTTCAGAGCAGGATGAAGACCCATCCCAGTGTGCACATGGTGAGTTTTGGGGCCTGTGCTGCTGCCCTGAGCAGCTGTGGGCTGTTGTTGCTCAGAACAACTGAAACCACAGAAGAATAAGGTGATTTTTGTGCTGTCTGTAACAAAGCCCTGAGAATCACATATTAAAGTTACTAACTGGGAAGCCCTTTTGAGTTAGAGTCCTGGAAACATTTTTCCATCTTCTCAAACTGGGGAACAGTAACTTAATATTGGACCTTTACTACAAATGGAGGGATTCAGAGGCTTCATGTACCTATCCCTGTCCAAAGGCTTCATTTTTGGAACCTCTAAAAATATACTTTACCTGAACACACCAGAAGAGATTTCTACACCTTCTGCTCATGGATCACATCTGCAGGTCAACTGATGGTGATGTCTGCGTAAGCTCACAGTCACAGCATGTGACACAGTAACTCCTGTAGTGTTTGAACCACACCACACACAGTACCTGCATCTATTCCCTCTGAAGGACCACAATACAGCCCAGCACAGGAGTGTCTAGCAATGGGACAGCTGTCCCAGGAGTCCTGCTTAATTTATTGATGAAAAGAAGCATGTGCACGTATTAAATATTGATGGGTCCTTTCCTTTTCAGGGGTAAACCTGCCAAATTCTTGCATCTCCTAATACCCATCCTGGAAGAGGCTCAAAGCACTAAGTTTCATGAAATATCAGAGTAGATTGTGCCATTATTATTTTAAGTGTCGAAGCGTAGCAGAGGCACGTCTCTCAGCTCATCTTAATCCCTGGTGCACAAAAGAGAAAAAAGAATGTTCTCCCTTTCTATTCAAAGCAACTTCAAGTGTTAGAAGTTGTTATTCAGAGCAACTTCAAAAGTCAGATGTTGCTTAGTCACAGACCAGTAGAAAAAAAATTAAATCCCTGCTCCAAGAACGGGATTCCAGTGAAGCCTTTAAAGCTAATGAAGTAGAAGGAAGTACCGGTTTCTCTAACAAAATTTTACTGCAGGCTCTAACCATAGCTTATCTCTACCTACTGAATTTGTTTACAAGGCTTAGCTTGACATATTAGCTCTGGTACAATTTCCAAGACTGCAGGACAGAAAGAACAGGAAGAGGGAAGATAAGTGGATGGAAAGTTTACCCATTTTGTCCCATTAGTTGAGACAGAGTGTACAATGTACTGGCAACAGTATAGTCAAAAGAAGATGGGAGAGGAAAAAAAGGGACAGAAACAGACAAATAGTAAATGAAAATACTTACAGTTGGGGTATAAAATAAAGGTTAAAGTATATAAACATCACCCAGAATACATGTTAGTAAACTGTGTTTAACCTTGAAAATTGACTGCTCTGAATGGATGCAGCATTCCACATTCCACGTTGCAGGGATAACTTGGTAAAACAACTACACACCACTCTAATTAGCACTTGGGCTACCAAATTTCAAATACTCTCTAAAGTTCTGGAACAAATCCCCAAGTTTACTCAGTTAAATCCAATCCAAAAAAGAACTTAAATGACACTTTGCTTAACAATTGCTGACACCAAATATTGCTATACAGATACTAAGATAAAATCTGGGGGGAAAAAAAAAGAAGTGAAAACAAATCTTCAAAATATTATAGCCTTGCATTTATTAACTATTCCTCACTGTACAGTTGTCTTTGACCACATGAGGCTTAATGAGATAGCACAGCATCATTTTTTCATCACACAGAAAATTTTTGGTCTCTAATTTCATAGGGTGTCTGAACTATACAGAAGCCCTTGTATTTAGAGCACTGCCTTGTAAATTTGTCCCTGATACAATCGAAGAAAAGAGTTGTCTATAAATCCTGAGTGTTTCAGTTTGAGCAAAACTAGATGCAGGTTTGCAGTATCGTTCAAGTATTTCTAAGCTAAGAATTTAAGTACCAGTAGGAATCAAATTTTACATTGCCCGTTAAGGAAAAAAAAATTAAAGTCCAGCTCATTTAGCTCCCAGGGTGCTAAATGAAATCACTGGGGACCAAGTCAGAGGAAGCAGATATTGAACACAAGCTTTTTAAAAGAATGACTGTTGTTTCAAGAGGAACCATTAAAGTGTTGCTTAGTTATCTCAGCCTTTTCTTTGCCTCCATACTTTCTGTGTGTCCATAAAGGCTGAGAAGTTCACAGAAGACTGGCAAACACATGAAGAAATTGCTGATGGTGGTGATTGTGCCACATCCAGCAGGTGCCTGGTCACTAGTGGGGTTACCCAAGGCTCAGCATTGGGGCCAGGTCCATTTAATATCTTTATTGATGAATTGGATGAGGAGATTGAGTGTACCCTTAGTAAATTTGTCGATAACAAGCTGTGTGGTAGTGTTGACATTTTAAGACCTGAGTTTTGCACCAAATTTGCTTTTATTTCAATACTAGAAAAATATAATCCTTTAAAAATAACATTTACAAAAGCCTGTGAGAGGAACACACAGTGGTTTTGAGTGTTGATGTATTTAGCAACTCAGATCTACACAAGGTCACAACAAAATCCCAGAGACATTAAATCTAGAGTCCTCTCAGAGACAAGATTTTCTCCTTTTGACTTCTTGCAAATGGTAAATTAAATCTCTAAAGAAAGATGAGACACTCTTATTCCTCTATTCCAAGAGTTTAAAACTTTGACCCTCTAAATCAGTGCAAACACATTTAATTTTAAGAAGTCATTTGCACATTATCATTTTTCTTGTAACAGTGATGCTTTTATCCCTAATAACTCAGTAGTGAGTTAAACTGTCCCAACAGACATCCCAACACAAGGCTCCTTATAAGGAAGAAGTAATTCATTCCCAGGGTCTATTCTCAATAAATGTAAACTGAATGTGCTCATTCCTTGAGAAAATACAGAGCAGCACTAATTAACACAGCTCTAGGACTGTGGCACACACAATGCCACAGAATGATTTCACACGTCAAGTATCAAGCCACAAAAAGGCAGAGGACACAGAAATGAATGTCAAGAGGATTTAGCTCAGTTTAAGATGTTTGCCTCCTCTTGTTATGCTAGAATACTGGTAAAGCATGCTTAGTATTTTAAGTAAATTCTCCTAAATGCTTTAGATTCTAGCCTCTGACTCCAGTTTTAGAACCATCTGGAATTCAATTAAAATAAAAAGCTGCACTGTGAAAGGGCTCACTCAGTGCTGCTGGTGTATTTTCACTTTACCAGAGAAAACCTAAAGAGCTAGTAATATTTATCCTAGAGTATTTTATTTTAAAGGCTAGTAAAATACAGAAGTTCTTTTTAAGATCTTAAATTAAGAATAGTTTCTGAACATAATGGAGGAATCTATTTTAAGAAAACATTGTAAAACCAAAGACATTGACCAGTTACACTGCACCAATCAATCTTAAGATGATAACTTCATCAACACTCATCTCTATCGTCTGCTTTTCCTACATTTTGAATTTCCACTGTCACTACACTGCAAAGTGCAGTCATATTCACTACCTTTATCTATAACAGTGTTTTTGAGTCTTTTGCATGATGCTATAATACATTTGGTATTTGTAAAACCTACAGATTTCTTATAAGAACTGAAGTGCCTAGCTCTCTAAAAAGGCACACAGAAACAGGATAAAAAAGACTTGGTTTAGTACTGTAAATGCTTTCAGTAGGCCAATCAGTCTTTCTTGTTTTGATTATTTTAGCGTGGTTTCCTCAAGTAATTTTTTATTTCTTTCTTAAAGCTTCAGCTCTAAGAACTCTCCAGCCTCCCTTCCCATGTCTCCTTCTCTATCTTTGACCCCTACCCTCTGAGAGTTTAAAAATATTTTATGCAGTGCAAGAACCCAGACTTTTGTTCAACTTCAGTGCAGGAAAGATAAGATTTAACCACTAGGGTAGCTTGTGCTGGCCACCATTATGTTGTCTGCTATAATTTTTCTACATTTAGACCACTGTGTGCTTCCTACAAGGACAACTGTACAGCTGTATGCAATCTTCCTTTTAAATCAGACTGGTAGAATGCTCAAGCCTTTGCTTTACTGGAATGACCAAAAACTGCCAAGTGGTCTAACACTTTAGATTATTAGGAAGGAATTTCACTGAGTCGTAACCAAGGGTGTTTTTCCATGCAGCTCTTGGAATAGCCTTTGATTTCATGCAGGAAGTTAACCAAGTTAAGGCAGTTTTGTAAGGCAGTTTTAAGGAAGTTAACCAAGTTTTGCAGCCATTCCTTCCCCTCTGGGTAGCTCTGGGAGACAAACTTCCCAAAAAAGTGAGGTATAAACAGAGGAAAAGAATGCTCAGCTTGGCAAAGTCTTTTTACAAAAACATCCACTGACAGAAAAACTAACTAGCAATTAAAATACAGTTTGGGTATGGCTTAAACACATTTTAATTTCTTCCCTGGAGTTAAAACATCTTCTCACTTGCTTTCAGGAAGCAGAGGGAACTCAAGGAGCAAAACTGGCTGGACAAAAGAACTTCAGCCTCAGACAAGAATTTGCAAGATGTTCAGGTGCCAGGCCCATGCAGCCAGAGCCCATGGTGAAGTGTACTTGGTGACTGTGGCGGAATGACAAGAGCAAAGATGCTATTACTTCTTGGTGTGCTCCTTAGCCCAGAAACAAAAAAGCTTCACCAGCATCCTGTATACCTATTAATATTTAAAGACTTAATGGGAAGTAGCTATTCCTGATGAGTGGTAGACAGATGAAAGAGGTGGATCTATGAGCTTTTCCACTTGTTTTTCTCTGGGATTTCTTTAGCGAATTTAAGATTTCTGCCCACATCTGAAAACAAAGAGGAAAGACTAAGTTGAGATAACTGACACAGGCTAATTCTGCTTATTATGGATGTTTTGTTGTTGTCATTCCTCTTACTCTGCTTATTTCTTGGTTTTTACTGTAAAGCTTCTTTACTATGACAAGAAGAATTCTTCCAGGGGCATTAGTGTTATTCTTATTGCAGTGGGTCTGGTAAAGAACTGCCACTGCCAAATTTAGCAAAGCATTTTACTGACTTCCTAGATGCTTGTTTAAAAAAGAAATAGTGGTAGAACAGAGAAGAAAAATTGCTTTGGGAGGTGAACAATCATTAATCAAGTATGGGGTGAAAACTAATATAACTTTCCTCTCCTCTCATACATATGCAATCATGAAGTTCTTTTTTTCTACCTCCTTTGTATTCCATTTCTCTGCTCTCAGAAATACTGAGTTCAATACTGTATTAATAGTAGAAGCATTACAACCTCATCTGTGGCCGGCAGCATACAGGCTCCCTAACATCTCAAAAATTTAATTGGAGTTAAGTTTATAAATCCAGTAGAACACTTGTAAAACACAGAAAGAAGACAGTTAATATTCCAGCAAGGCATCTATGAATTTATCAAATTGGCACTTTCAAAGTGTTTTGTTAAGTCTATAGCCAGAAGCACAAGCATCACTTTAAACTCATTCCTTATCCAGAAGGCAGCTTTCATGATCCAAAAGAAAAACGCAAACTTGTAGTATATATATAAAAAATAAACTATGCACAACATGGTTCTGGGCTGGTCTGCAGTTTAAACTCCTTGGTTAAAAAACATCAGTCATTTTCTTATTATGAGCAAGTAGCAACAGAAAATTAAAAAAAAAAAAAAAAGCTCTATACCTAGATGTAAAAAAATTCTCTACCAATGACATTTCAAATAATTGCTACTGTCTAGAAGCTTAAAAGCATAAAAAAAAGGCCAATACTTGCATATTCTAAACCATCTTCAGGTTTCTGCCGATCTTTCTTTTAAAATTTAAGTCAGCAAGTCCGATGTGGTTCATTCAATTTCTCATCCATTTTTAATGGAAGATGCAGTTACTGCAAAGCTCTTCAATCCCTGGATCAGAAAATAAGGTATTGTTCCAGTCTGGGGGGGTTGGTGGAAACAAAAAATAGTTGACAAGTCTGGAGCTAAGTCGATGTTGTTTGCACCTCTTAAATGTTATGCCTGGTACGCTCTACGTTCTTCCGCCGCATTCCCTGATGGAGCCTCCTCCCGCTGAGGGCGGCTTGCGCTGCATCACGGAAAATGTAGTCTGCGAAAACCAGCCTGCCGGAGGGCAGCCACTCCAATTACGGCTTCTGCAGGGCATGGCAGGCGAGCAAGTGCTGCTCGCCGGGAGAGTAAGTGTTGTTTTCAACCGCGAGTCGCCAGACAATGCCACTTACAAGCTAAAGTTCCAAAATATTTAATTAATAGAAAATATTTGAGTTTAATTTCGGTCAATAAAAATAAAAAAAAAACCCCTCGATTGCTCTACAGCGACGCATCAAAGCCTCTCTCGGTAAATCCCACTGCCGAGACAAAGCTTCAAAATATTAAAAATATTTATTTTTAAAATGTAATTAATTACTAAAACAAAAATGCTGGTTGCTCGGCAGTGACACGAACACCAAAGAGCCCCTCTGCGCAAGGAAAGGCGGTGCGGGCTGCTTGCCACTCCCGACCCTTGCCGCGAGGCACTTCCACGCGGAGTTCCAGGAGCGGCGGCGGCGGGAGTTGCGCTCCGTGTCGCGGAAAGCGGCGGCGCCAGCGGGATCCCGAGAGACCCTCAGCATATCTATTTATGCACAAATACATATCTTTTTCAGGCAGGACACTTAATTTGAGGCTCCGGCACAGGGCCTCGAATGGCTTTTTTAAGGATCTCCGAGAAATACTCCGGCCCTCCGGTCTGTTGCCACATCCTCAGGACCCCCCTGGGCAGACGCGGTGCCTTCATCGCAGCGGGCTCACAGCGGGTCCGCACAGCCCGGCCCTTCACCTCGGGGCTCCCGGGGCGCTCCCAAGCCGGGACATCCGCAGAGCCAACCGGGAGCTGGCACCTGGACGACGGCACTTACCGTAATACCTATAGTCGAGGGAAAATAAAAGAATCACCCCCTGACACAGGCTGGGGTTCGCCTCACCGAGGAACGCCGAGGGCTTGTTAAAGGCACGCGCCGGGACTCCTGCCACAGAAGGGATTTCGTCCGTCCCGTCCCGTCCCGCCCCTGAGAAAGGAATCCAGGTCTTTTCCGTCCCCGCTCCGCCCCAGCCGTTATCGTATTTCCCGTCCGCAAGTCGCGACTCCCCGCGCCCTTCCGGCTTCCCCGGCAGAGGTGACCCGGTTTGGGCTGCCGCTGCGGGCCCCGCCCCCGCATTCCATTCCCTATATGGCGGCGGAGAGGGGGCGCCGCCGGCCACGCCCCCCTTTTCCCACCATGCGCGCGAGGGCGCGCCCGGGCTTGAGCGCGTGACATCAGCGGGAGAACGGGCTGGGAATGAGGAGGGTGGGCGCACCGCCGCCTCCTCCCCCCCTCCCGCGCCGGGGCCGTTCTATTTACGTTTCCGAGCCGATTTGCATAAGGCCACGCCTGCATCGCCGCCCCCCGGGCCCCGAGGCCGCGCCGCCTTCACCATATTAGGGTAGAGCGGGGCGTGTCCCCGGCGGCTCGCGGGCCCTCGCCCCCTTCCTGGAGCCGTTTATAGGGTACAGCCACTTCCGCTGTCGGCTTAGAAGGGGTGCGATCATGGCGGAGCGCGGTCAGGTCCCCCACCCTGCCAAGCGCCTCTGCTGCAGACCCGGCTATGGCCCGGGATGCAGGCCGGGGCAGCGGGCGGGCGGCGCCGGGCCCGGCGGCGGCGCGCTCTGCGCCGGATCCTCTTCCGCAGCCGCCGCCGCCGCCGCTCTGGGGCTGCTGCCGCTCGGCAAGACCCAGAGCCCCGAGTCCCTGCTGGACATCGCGGCTCGCAAGGTGGCGGAGAAGTGGCCCTTCCAGCGGGTGGAGGAGCGGTTCGAACGTATCCCGGAGCCGGTGCAGCGCAGGATCGTGTACTGGTCCTTCCCCCGCAGCGAGAGGGAGATCTGCATGTACTCCTCCTTCAACACCGGCGCCGAAGATCCCGCCGCCGGCCCCGGGGGCGCCGCCGCGCCCGGCGGAGCCGCGGACGCCACCGCCGCTGCCGTCGACGAGAACCGGCTGCCCTTCCGCAGGGGCATCGCTCTGCTCGACGGCGGCTGCGTCGATAACGTCCTGCAAGTCGGTGAGTCACCGGCCGGCAGGGAGGGCACCGGCAGCCGGCCCCGGGGCCGCGGGTCTCCCTCTGCGCGTCACCCGCCCGCCGTCCCTCCCTCCCTCCCTCCCGCCCTCCCTCCCTGCGCCCGCAGCTCCGCGGCCCGACCCGTGCAGCCCTTCGCTCCCCGGCTGTGCCGCGGGCCCGGCAACTTCCTCCGCCGGTCTCCTCCCCCTCGCGCCCGAGACGCACAGTGACTCCCTGGCTCCGTGACACGGACTCGGTCTCTGCCTGCCCCTTTTAACTCGCAGTCCCGCACCTCGCCGTGCCCGCTCCCGGCCCATGTAATCCCGTTTGGCTCTGCCCCCCCTCCCGGCGCCCACCCCCGGTAATCCGGGTCACCGCCTTACCCCGAGCCACAATAGCGAGGAGATGCTGCTCCCCCGTCCCGGGGAGGGGACTCCGGTGGAAATGAATCAGCAGAAGGACGGCCGGCGGGGGAAGGAGGGGGGTGCGGGTTGCGTCGCCGTCCAAAATAAAGACATAAAAGCGTTGCGAGACCCCGGCAGCGGGAGTGCGGGGGGGATCCTGGAACAAAGGCATTTCTAGGGCATCGGCGGCGAGCCCGAGGGAGGGGGCGCGATCCACGCCGCCGGGGGTGGTGGGGCTGGGGTAGGAGCTTTGGGATGAGCCGCTTCGTGACAAAGCGGGGGGGAAGCGCAGCTCTTCCTCCTCCTGGAACAATGTCCCCTTCTTCTTCCTCCCCCCCAGCCCAGCCGCCTGCCGCTGCTCTTCACCCGCTGCGGGCGCCCCTGGTTAACTCCTCCCTGCCACTGTTTAAAGGGCTGCAGAGGTGGGTACTCCCCCCACTTTTGGGGATTGTCTGCCGGGGGCGGCTGACCTTCCATTCAGGAAATGGAAGGGGACCCGCCCCCGGCAGACAGCCCCGTCCGCCGATGGGTGATGCTCTTTGTGCGACCCGGCCACTTTGTTCTCATTTTGGTGTTGTTTATTTGCGTCTTTTTTTGTTTTCCTCCCAGTTTTCTGTCACTTCCCCTCCTCCTTCTCTGGAAAGGGAAAGACAGACAAAAGAGGTTGCTGCTCGCCTTTTGTTGACGGCGGCGGCTCGGTGTGTGTATGTGTAGGGCGCAGGGATCCCTCCCTTCATCCTCCCGCAGAACCTCAGCCCTGCCCGCTGCGGGCTTGGCGGGCACCTTGCAAACGTGCCGTCAGTTTTTTTGCCGAAGGGAAGACGTGTCCCTGCTCCTAGGTTCAGTGCCCCTCCCTTCTGCCTAGGGGGACTTTTTTTTTTTTTTTTTTTTAAATCTAATTAACTTTGTTGTAAGTTTCATCTTTTGGCCTTCTCTTTCCAAAGGTCTGAGGTGCGTCTGTGGTTCCTCAGGACTGGCAAAACCAGAAGTAGGGCTTTTTTGGTTTGGTTGGCAGTGCTGAGATTTTTTTTTAATCTTTTGCTTGCACTTGATTCTGTTTGCAAGCGATGAGGAGTGACAGGAGTGCACATAGGAAGAGTTTCTTGGTTGATTGCGTTTAAGCCAGGAATTCACTGTGAAAATAAAGCCAAGGGGCAATAAATAAAAGATGCAATCTTCACTAGGAGACAGACACCCAGCGTGGGCTTTGCTTTGCTTGCTTTCAGCAGTGGAATAGGCCTCAGCGAGTTGTGTGAAAGAAAAAAAAGTAACTTTTTGTATGTCTTCAACGGGGGGGGGGGCATTGAGTAATGCTGGCAAGGGTCAATGTGAAGAAAGAAAACATGCATAAATACAACTGAGGTGTTGACTGCTTCTTCTGGAGCCCTTATATGCATTCCAAACAAATGCTATACTTACTGCTGCAAATACACTTGCTTTGTTGTATCCCCTCCCACCCTTATGTGAGCCTCCTTTGAAAGTCTGCGCAAAAATAGTCGTGGAAACTGGTGATATGAAAGATGTCAGTTGTTATGACAGAGGCCTTTAGCAAGGGAGTTGTAGAGGAGTTGGGTAGGCTGGGTCTTGCTGTAGGAAAGTTCTTGTGTAATTTGGGTAGGTAGCTGTGTCATTAAGGCCAAGTCTTGCTGACAAGATATTCCTTGTGAAGCAGAAAGGTGCAACTGTTAAAGGCAATTCAAATAGAGTAAGTTATATTGGGCAGAGAATGGAATTGGTTCCGTATAATATGGCTGAATATGTAGCATTGATGACAACATTGAGTTTATATAAGTGCATGTTTAGTGACCATATAAATGTTAACTTACATTCTTTGCAATATGAGTAATGGAAACTCTGTAAATGTTTACTATTGTACTATAGAACAGTGCAGTTACTGGATAAAGTATGTTTTGTTACATAATTTTAAGAGCATTACTTGTAACCTGAAGTATTATTATAAACAGGGAATGCAAGATTTGATTTCTGAGAGACACATGAATTTCAGTTGAGTGATAGTTAAATGGAACACTTTGCTTCTGAATTTTACAATTTAAATTTTCCAAGGTAGCCCTGAATAAACATTCTGACAATTTTATCATGGTAACTCATTTCAAGCAGGAGGATTTCAAAAACCTTGTGTCCAAGCTTTGCTAAAAATCTTCATGTGATCCTTCATGCCCCCCAACTTAGTCTCATGTGTGTTGTAACAAAAATCCGAAGTAAAAAGAAGGTGGCATATTAGTGATGCACACAAACAATGTTCTTGGTAATCAGGCAATAAAGTTGTCTGCTAGCCTATTTTGAAGTTGAGTGGTATCGTCGTAGCGTAATAATTAGCCTCACTTCATTTTGAAAGATTTTTCTCCAAAGAAGTTGGCTTCAAAATTCCATTTGCATCTAATTTATAGCTTTTTTCCTTTTTTGCATCTATTTATAGCTTTTTGATATGCTTCAAGCAGACATGATTTTCTTTTTTAGTTTGTTTATTTAAAAAAATAGAGAATGCAGGATCCTAAAGCAAACCTTCCCAGCTGCATGAAACAGCTCTTCTACCGTGCATGTTTTAAATTTATTTCAAACCAAGTATTTTTAGTAAAAATTACCGTCTAAGCAAGGAAGCACTTTGTGAGTAAATACAACAATCTAGAAGGAAAATTAGAAATTGACTGGGTTTCATTTGGCCAAATTTGTGAATATTCCAGGAGCAAGCAGACAGTTTTAGGTGGTGTATATTTGGTTTCTGAGGTTAGTCCTGAATTAGTACACAGTACTGTATTGTCACAGCTGTGGCTGTCAAGGTTAGAAAGAGGTGTGATCCCTCAATAGCACAGCTGACCTGGCAAGAGCCCTTAATGCAGCTATTCTAGGAGAAGAAAAAAACCCTTGTGCCTCTGCTGGTATGACTCTTGCTTAGGGAAAGACAGACAGCCTTGGCTGTAGTGCTGTAGAGCTCAGCTCCACTGCTATAGCTGCATCTGCATTATAGGAGCACTTGAAGTGGGTTTTTTTGTTTTGTTTGTTTGGATATGTCATACAAGTACTCCTGCAGGATCCCTGCCTCTCTCTAATTTGAGGGTGGTTTGGTTTTTTTTGCATGGACCCTGCTTGTGCATACAGGCCTTCCTTAAAGGAGTTACAGCCTTTCCATGGTAACATGTGGCTTTGTAAACTCAGTAGTCATGCCTCTTAGGTATGAATGGCAAGGGAGTGAGTTGGAGGGAAGGGACTCCTAGGGAAGGAAAATAATATAAAGAATTCGTTGACTGGCACTTACAACAGCTCTAGAATATAATGTTAAGAGTATGAGCTAGAAAACTGCCTTGTCTGTGGAAGGGGGTTCAGCCGAAGAACATCATCATTGTGGAGCTGCAGGCTCATTTTTTTGAAACATCTTCAGTGATATGTGATTGAGTGATGTAACCAAAATACTCTTTAGAGAAAAGGAAAGTAAAATTTCTCTGTTGTAAACTACTGGTTAAAGGTCTATGAATCTTTCTTTTGTTGGTTCTTAAATGAAGTTAAAGACTTGAGATTTTTTTTTCCTGATTCTCTTTTAATGAGAAGTATTTATCTTCTGACTCAGAGGTGCTTTTATTATCTGTTATTACAGCTGATTATTTCTCTCCTTTTCCTTTTTTAAAAAATATTTTTAAATATGAGCTGAAAGTTGGTGATTACTTTCAAAATCAGGAGAAGTCATTTTTTCACCCTGAAGAAGAGAACGCTTTAGAAGATCTTGTTAATAGCTGCTGCATGTAATATTGATGGCATGTGTATTGTAGTCAGAAAATTTCAGATCCTTTCAATAGATGATGATTCAAGTTAAGTTTTGGTTCTTCCTAGCCATGTTTACTAAGAAACTCACAAAACCTTTGAAATTGTTGAGCAAGTAAAACAAAGGTGATTTCTCTTCTTTCGGTGCTCAGTTATGAGTGCCACTGGTATAATATGAAACACCTTTCTATTGATAAAACTTTAGCAAGTATTTCATTAGTAAAGCTAGCACAAATGTTATATTGTGCTGTGAGTTGAAATGTGCATTGTAGCAGACAAGATGATCTTCACTGATGCATGCAATATATATGTAATTGTTGATGAAACCTGTGGAACAGATGGCTTTATTAAAACCATGTATTTAATGAAAGTAATGCTGAGTTGTGTGACAAAACTAAGGCTGTCATTAGTGGGAATGCAAGCACCGTGTTTTGTGTTAACTTTTTATGACCTGTGATACCAGATTGTTCTGGTATGTGTAGTTACCCTTTTCCAAGGGGAAAACATTGTGTTAAACTCTGCCTGTTTGAAGAAGAGAATTTTATCTGCTGAAAGAACAATCTTGGTTTCTTTTGCCGTCAGCCTAAGATGGGGTTTGGTTAGGAATGTATGAGTAAAACAAGTAATCCAGAGTTTGTGAATACAGTATTGTGGTAGAGACATAAACAAATGTCTGACTTTTTGCTGGACTTTTTTTGACTTTTTAAAATATTTCTTCCTGAAAGGGAGACATCTAATGCATTCCAGTTTCCATATAAGATTTGGAATGTGATTGGGGAATGCTCAAGCTGTTTTCAATGTGTGTGCTCTGATGTACTATCCTTGACCTTGAATAATTTCTTTGGACACCCTAAAAAAAAAATAGGGAAAAAGAAGTGAAAAGGTTGTCTTTTAAGACCAGATCACTGAAGGTGGGAAAACTTTGTAAATCAACTCCTGCCTTTTATTCACTCGTTCTAAAAATATCTAATCTGGATTTGAAGAGAACATAAGCATTTTAGACTGATTTCAAGATCTGAAAATAAAACCTTATACTCATTGTGAATTATGGGATAAATATAATAGGACAGCTCAATACTGCTCTAGAATTCATTTAATTTAAAGAAAAAAATTAATTGCAAATCACTTCCCATCATAATTTTAAAAGCAAGGAATCTTCCTTTTTACAGAAATTTTGTATTGGTTGATGTAATAAAATTTTTCGTTGTTTTAGGTCCCCTTAATTTCAAGGCTTTCCTCACTTCCAAGAAAACAATTTTCATTTTCAAAGTTGGCATTCTGTTTTAGAAAGTAATTCCATCTTTGTATATGATTGGTGTGTAGCAATGCTTGAATTTGAGCCAGTTGTCATGCCAGCAAACTGATGCCTGCATGTGCTCTCTCACTCTCCCTGTACTCTAAGATTCAGAGATGAACAATTAATTAAAAGCAAAATCTGTGTGAGGGTAGGCTGGAGCTATTTAAAAGTTAGCTTATTTAAAAGTTAACTGTTTTCCTTAAAAATCAGTAGCTAGTTGTGCATTTTCCTGTATCACCGTTTTGGGTTTTTTTTTAAACCTTTTAAAGTTGAACCATTACTTAAGACTCTGGTAAAGTTCTAATTTAAAAAATACAACCTACTCCAAGCGAAACGAAGTATACTGTCACGTACAGCAGTTATTACTGGTGAAGGGTAAAGTATGTTAGATGGCACGCTCTAAGATATGTCTACATGGGTTCAACTTAAATGTCACCTGCTGTCTAGGTAATCTAGTTATGTCAAGGTAAAGCGTGACATTTCGTAGTAGTGTAACAGAATATGAGTGCAAAGCCACCATAGTACAGGAAAGCAACTGACATCCCTTAACTTACTTTTTCTTTAGCTTGGTTTCTTTGAGGCTTAGGTAAGAGAATTTACTGCATCTTTAAGAAAAAAAAAAAAGACAAGGAAAAAAGGACCACACTATTTTAACTGACAAAAGCTGTCCTAATTATGAATATGCTGTCTGTGACATGAACTAATTTGAAATCTTAAAAAGCTTTCATGTGCAGCAAGGGTACAGATTTAATGAGAATTCTGATTGCCTGGAATGCAGTCAGCCTGACAGCACGTGAGTACTTAGTACTCTCCAACAACTGCACTTGTTCTGGGAGATCTGTCTCCTCGAACTTCCAGTTTTTCCTCTCCGTTTACCATCTAAGACTACCTGTGTAAAAAGCTTCTTTCAGCTGGGTACATGTGCAGCCCTTGACATGGCATCATAACCTTCTGTGACCTGGATCACTAGAGATGTTGGCTGGTTCTGTAGGCTGGTTTGCATTCTCCGTACAGCTACATGACAGTTACCATGATTTATGTGATGCCCTTGTGGCGCATTACGCTGATGAAGTAGCAATATGCATCCAGTCTTTGTTGCCTTGGCCCTGCTGTGGAAGACCAGAAAGTCTGAAGAACTTGAGATGTAAGTCACAATCTTACAATAGTTTTTTCTAACTTAATTCTGCAATGTACAAACAGACTGGAGGCATGTAGCCTTCTAAATTGTAGAGAATTCCTTTGTGGTTGAGTCAGAAGTGATAAAAGGTCTGCTGTACAAGTTAGATGTGGATACAAAAGACTTTTTCTGATGTGACACCATTCAGTATAGACTGAAGAGTCTCCTAATGCAGAATTTTCACCAACACTTTATTAAACCTTTCTGAAAAATCAAAACAAATTGTCAAAAAGGGGAGACTTGAGTAATGTTTAAAGTGTATTTTAAAGTAATTGTTATGTGCACCATTTTTATAAAACATATTGCACCTGTTTCATAATGGAGCGTTCCCTTTCTTATTTGGGGGGGTGTTATTTTTTTTTTTTAATTATTATTATTGTTTTTTACTCTAACCCTCTATTCCTCTTTGCAAGTGAGTGCATTTGACAGTCTTGAAATACCTGGAAATTTTGCTGTGGAAAAGCATGGACAATGCTGAGAAGGTCTGATGTTAATTGGAAGGATGCAATAAAACCTGTCAGTAAGTTTAAATTTACACTAGTAGAGCTAGCTGAACAGATAAATGAGAAGCTCATTTACTTAATTATTGTGCTAACAATTCAGGTGATCTACCTTTATCCTGCTTTATTTAACAATCTACCTGTTTACATATGTCATCTTTCATTGTTCATTGGTGTCAGACCTTTAATATGTTATGGCATTGTTGGAAAAATAACTGGGGGAAAAAGGCAAAATAAGAAGAAATTTCACAGAAGTATGTGTTAATATTTATTGTAGTTTTTTAATTTTTTTTTATTTTATTTTACAAAAGTTATTGCATTCAAGTGATTGTTTTAAAGGCTGGAAAAATCAGCTGTTGCATAGCTGTATGACTTCTAAGAAATGAGACACTTTATTGAACATGTGCCAAATTTAACTGGTTACTGACAGCTGGTAGTAATGCAGTGACAGTGCAGGAACTATGCAGGAGTTGTGCAGCTGACTACAGTGTTTATTTTATATTCACTAATGAAATAAACATTTGACCATCGAGGCACTTAAAATTGGATACAAACATACAGTCTGTAAGAATAGATGATCAGATTCTCATGCATTTTAATTATATAAGTGTTTTTAAGCTTGTATTAAAAGGAAGGTGTTGGGTTAAAGGCTTTAGCACAGGCTCTCAGATTTGTTTCCTTATGCTTAAAGTTCAGTTCTTTCCTGTTCTAAACTAGTGACCTGTCCATATAGCAGTGTTCCATTATGTGTGCAAGGCATAGAGGCAGCTCAAACTCTGTTCCACAGTTCAGCTTCTAACTTACCCTTGTCATTTCCACTTATGTGCAGCTGTGGCTATGAAAGAATGGCAGATAAAATCTGTGTTAAGGATTCATTACCAAATGCACCTACATTCGGTAATCTTCTTGAGATCTTCTGGAAAATGTGAGCAAATCAGTGTAGTGAAGAACCATACAGTAAGCTATTGGTTGCTTCCGCAGCAGTTACATCAGACTTTGCTTTTACTCTCCTGTTTGTGGCATGCACTGCTTTGAGAGGGTGGAAAGTAGGCTTAGTAAAACAGTTGTTAGCATATTTATAAAGCTGACCTCAGTGACCACATTAAACATGGCTTGTGCTTCTTCAAGACAATTCTGCAGAGTCTGCTGATTTTAAAAGTTCAAGAATGGGGAAAAATCGATAGTCTAAATGAATTGTTTAATATGTTAGCTAAAGAAAAAGTCTGGAATGCTTTTATTCTGAAATACTGTGTTATGACTAATGACCGCTGGGACAATTGGCTGTGCTGCTGCTGTTGTACATGCAAAATGAGTCTCAGTTCTTCCATTGATTTAGATTGTAAACTGAAACCTTGTGAACTGACTACAGTTAGTGTCTTAGGGATAAAATATCCAGTCCATTATATTCTGTTTCTGGATTTACTTTAGCTATATTACACAGAAGCCTGAAACTTCAATTTCACTTCCTCTAGAGTAGGGTGATGAGGTGATGTAAAATGCACAGCTATTTTTTAACTTTCTGTTATTGCAAGCCATGATATGTGAGAGCACCATCATGCAGCTTTCCCAGTCAAACATGAATGCATGAATTAATAGAGGTGACTTCAGCTCAACATGCTAATACAAGAATGGTAGGCAGTGACTAGGAGTGAGTGGGTTGTGATGTAACAGATGCTGTGACAGTCTGATGGGATAAGGAAGCTGAGAATAACTTGATCAGTCCTACATACAAATTTTAGAGACAGCATGCCACTTAGCTTTACTGAGAGTTTTCAGCGATCAGTCTTTATATTGTCATGTATCCTGGCAGTACTTTAAAGACTTGATTTCTAGGTAATTATATAGATGATAAATGTAAGTGGCTGTTTGGTGGCAGGAGTAAAGAAGTGTTTAGGAGTAAACAAGAGTTTGTCTTACTGAATAATATGTGCTTAAAGAGAAGAAAGGTGGTGAAATGCTGAGTAAGATGCTTTGTAGATGAGAGGCTAGGAAGAGAAGTAGGGAAGTGGTGATACCTGAGATAAGGTAGAAGTCAGAGACACAATGTACTTAAGGAGGATATAGTTCCCTTGATAGGGTCAACTTTTAATGGGTATTAGCAAAGCCATATAAGCTGATAGATTCTTTCCTACAAAATGAAACACAGTTTTCAGAAGGAAAAACAGGTAAACAAACTATAACTTAGCTGTTCTGTAGCATTTGAAATAGTAAAATATGTTTTAAGTTTTGAAGTGGGTGTTCTCTCTCTTTTTAACTTTATGTTCCAATTTCAGTTTTATAAATAAGGTGTGTCTGATGTATAAAGGTAAGCTCTGGTTTTTCAGATAGCACTGACTTTCTGTGAATTTGAAGGGTGTTTGTCAGATTTTACTTTATTAGAAGCAGAAGCTGTCTCTGTTGAGTAATGGTGGAGGCTTGACGGTTACACTGGTATAATAAAACTGTTGACTTTATTTTGTGCAACTGTTTGAAAGAGATTTATTCATAGCATTAAATATACATTGATAAAATCATAGAGTATAACTGAATTTCATTTCCTGTAAGCCATAGTTATATTGTAATTTAAGTCTCCTAAACAGGCAATAAATGGCTTAGTTTTAAAGCATTGTATATTATTGCAAAAAGAGAAGACGTGTTTTCTTATTTCTCCCCCTCTCCTCTTCCTTCCCCCCCCCAGTAGTCAATATTTGTGGTACCCACATTTATGGACAACAGATTTTATTTTTTTTTCAGGGCTATATACTGTCCTGACCTGGGAATAAGGATGGGCAATGCAGTGAGGAAAGACAAGAATCTGATGAAGAGCGATGCACACCTTTATTAGCTCTTTTTCAGAACAAAAGTAGGAAGGGGCAAGAAGAAGAGAACTGTTAGAGTTGCTACAGTGGTGATCAGAAGGACTGGAGAAGTTTTTCCTGTGGATCAGAAGAGGCCATGTGGAGGACAAATCTGACATTAGTAGGGATATAAGATAAATAGTAATGTTTGGAAACATAGGACAGATGTGGGTGTTGTAATCGCAACAGCTAAGAGATCCAAAGTTTTATTGCATTTAAAAGGAAGGACTTGTATATGCTCAGTGGGACAAGGAAGGGTGCTGATGTGATCAGAAAAGTGAATACTCCCTGCATGTAGAGTAAGCTTAAAGGAGCAAGATGTCAGTAAGATCAAAGCTGCTATTTCCTGATACTCAAAGTATGAAATGGTAGCTAGTGAAACATTGGAGTGGGTGAATGGAAAGAGATGTGAATCATGGGCATGAGCTTCAGTGAATCCTGCCTGTTATGAGGTCTATCTTCCCCTACTGCCTTGAATAACAAAAAGAAGTTTAGAAGTAGAGATAAGAGTTGAGAAACTGCTACTGAAAGGAGGAAGCAGAGGAAGATGACTGAACAATGAGACACTAAGCTGTGATTTTTAGGAAGTAAAAGGAGAACCACAAAAAACTAGTAAAGGTTTAAAGTTCTGGGAGGGGAATCAACATTTTATAGAAGTGCTGAAAGGTACAGGAATCTGAATCCAGAAAATATCTCCACTGAGGACCATGGTGAAAACCATCCCACTGAGGTGCACTGCACTGGAAACAGCAAAGGCTCAATGGCAGAACCACATTCCAGGCAAAAGGGCCTCAGTGTATTCAGTGACTTTGCTGTGGGAGAGAGATGGTGATGTGGGACTAGGTGGTGGTGAGATATCACACAAGTACCTCAGTCAAAAGTTAATGAGTGAATGAGGTGGAAGAATCAGCAGCATAAGAGTGCAGGGAGTTTGTGTATTAGCCTGGCATGCATGTAGCTTGTTTGGTAGGAATGGGGTTGTCTGTAGTTGTGTTTTGGTCCAGGAACCCGGGAGGTACAGCATGTCATTCAGCCTTGGTGAGGAAATAAATGTCGTGAGCCTAGGAATGGGGGAGTGGGGTGTAAGTGAATATGCCAAAGTCAGAGCAGATCCGCTTGTATTGCAGCTGATGCTGGTTTGAAGTGCCAGAAGCAGAATGGGAAGGCTGTATTTGTAGGGTTGACTGGAGGTGGGACTGCTGCGGAGGTAGCCTGCAATTTAATCTGCATTCAGTAGCTAGGTACAAATGATGTACCCAGCATGTTCAGTGCAGGCTGGAGGGACCTTTGATGGCCTCATCTCCTGCAGAACTCACTGCCCTCTCACCCTGCTCTCTGCACTCAGCAGCTCCACTTCCACAGGCAAAAGCATTGCTGGACCTTTGGTCAGTTGTTTTTGGCAGAAATGGGTATATTTGCAAGTGGGGGGCTGTTGCAAGGTTTGTGGGCAATATGTGCTGTAGAGGTCTAACAGCAGTGCCCCAGTGTGGTGGTTGCAGCTTGCCGGCCCTGACATGGGCATGCTGGTGTGGCAGCACAGGGCCTCGCTACCTTGAGCAGTGTGTGTGAGCTGTTCAGAGGCTCTTGTACCAGTGTACAAAACCTAGATTGTGTCCTAAAGGGGGTATGCTGAACAAGGGTTGAAATCAGTAGTTTGTGGTCTTTGTAAATACTAGTTTAAAGCTCAAATACACGTGCGCTGTTTGTCTTCTTTCTAAGGCTGGCAACCTTAAGTTGCCAGACAAAGATCGTAAATGACATAGGACTTAAATTCTGAGAGCAGTTATAACTGTATTTCCAGCTGCAATTTAGCAAGAGTTATCATTCTTGCCCCTGCCTTATTCTGGGGAGTGGTCATATTCCTGGTTTGCCAGGCTTGCAGCCGTAAGGAAGCTGCTGATGTGGAAGCACAGTATGGCTGTAAGCACTAGAGTTCTTCTCCAAAAGCTCGTTCCAGCAGATTTTGCTACCTCTTGTCACTCAGTGAACTCCTCCAAGGATGGACTACAAAACAGGCCTATCAAAATTGTTTTACGTTGTGAAATACTCGTCATGAATATAGTAAATGAAAGAACCGACTTACTTGCTGTGCCTTGACTCATTTACTGCTCTGTTCCTCATTGTGTAACTTAGAACAGATAATGCACATTGCTGTGCTTACAAACTTGTATTTTGCAAAGGTTTTCTGTGATTGCCATTTGCACACTTCACCCACGGTGATGATCGCTGTGTGTTATCCACCCTGAAGTTACGTAATTGCTTTAGGCTGGCTTAAATTCAGGCTGCTGTCAAAGGAACTCTGCAGTTCTCCTCAAGCTTGCAGCTTGTGCCAGGGCTTGCGGAGCTGCGTCATGAGCCAGAGAACTGGCCTTATGAATTCAGATCTTGCTGGGTGAGTTACACCTGGTTTATTGGCCAAGAAAATGCTACTGTTGATGCAAGGGAGAGGAGATTGCAAGAGGGGGCACTGAGAAGGGCAGGACTCCTTTTTGTGTCAGTGACACTTGGACTGGCCTAAATTGACCTAACTGCTGCCAGGGGAAGGGAGATGGCTGCTGTGCTTGGGAATTCACCTGTGGCAAAAGGCAGCCTGTTTGTTTCAGAGACATCAGCACAGGCCATTCCCAAGCCCATTCCCAAGTTGTGTGTTGGCCCATGTGAGTGAGCTGTTTTCCACATTGCTTCATCAACAGTGGGGTTTTTTGTGTGTTAGAAAACCTTGGCCAAGTCATGAGTACCCCTCCCACACTCCACCAGTGGTTAAAAGAAAGAGGGACTAATGTTTGTTTTGAATACAAGAAAGAGGAAAGAAATACCTAACCATCTAGTCCACTTGTGCACATTCATGTCTGTCTATATTTGCACAGCTGTTGCAAAAGGTACTTTTTGCCTTCAAAGTTCATACATTTTCTCTTGAGGCAGTGCTGAACTTCAGCATACTTAAAACTTTCAAAGTAGTTTTTCTCCTTATTATGCAGTTGTTTGGTGACCTAATAGTGTGTTCAGTGTTTATTTTCATCATAGCTGTTGGCTTCAGTTGCTAAAGTAAGCATTCACAGCTTTTTGTGTGACTAGACCTGATGAGCCAACAGAGCTAAGAGTGAGGTGAAGTCTGTTCTTTCCTTCTTGAACTTTAATCTGTTGCCACTTGAGTCTCACTGGAGGCTGCAGGGTTGTGGTAGTGTAGCAGAGACTTTAGTTGTTTGGCATGGTCTTTTTTACTGGTAGCATTACTTGAAAAAGAAATGATGGAGCATGACTTTCAAGAAGATTTCGAGCTGAGTTTGTAGGATGGGCTTGTGGGGAGGAAAAAACCTTACTGCTTTTAAACTCAGTATTTTTATACGAACATCACTGAGAGTCTAAAGTAGTTTTATGGTGTTCCAATATCATTACTGCTTCCCCAGGCAGAACAGCAACTGAGCAGAATGTTGGTACTTTTGTATAACTTCTGTAGTGTGGAAGCTAAATGACAGCTACTTTGGTAAGTGAGGTGTATTTACTGAAGTGATCTGTTTTCAGGACTCAAAGCCAATGTGTGATGTATTGCAGATGGACCTAACTAATGCAGAACTTAGTTTGCACATAACTGGTGGAGTTATGAAAGCCCTGTTGCACACTGCACAGTGCAGATGAGGCCATTTTTAGAGCAGAAATGGCTTCCCTTTACCATAAAGAGAGATTTCATGGAACTTCATGTGCCTGTCTGGGAGAGGGTGTTTGGCTTTCTCAACTCCTTGTGCTGGGGGAGACCAAAGCTTATTACTTCTTGCTGTCAACAGTAGCCTGCTTCAGTGAGGAAGGATTCATCTGTGTTGCTCACATCCTGGAGCCCTTCTACACCTCTGCCTAGATAATTGTGGCTGTCAGAACTGTTAAAGCATTCATGAGCAAGACACCAGTTCCTTCAGTTGTACAAAGCTTTAGCAGGGTACTTTACCTCTCTGGGTCGTCTGGTGCTGGAAGGAGGAGACATGCTTGACCTGCATGACCTCCAGCTGCTAACAGTGTCTAGATCCTTCCAAACCTCTGCAGGTGGTGTTTATTGTACATGTTTATCCAGGATCCTAAATTAAATATTTTTTGTTTGAGGAAAGTGAAGTTTATGTAGTCTGGAATCTTTTCTGCTCTATAGCAACACTGCCAAGAGTCTTATAAAATTGATGTTTGCTTATTTTAGGCTGATCACAGGTGTTTAATGTGATACTTTGCAAGCTGACCATGACTTCTGCAAGCCAGGCTCGTTAAAGAAGTGCCAGCTTGAACTCTTGTCTACTTAGGAGAATGGAAAGCAGTCAGGTGTATCAGTCTTTCAGTTTTTATACGAATTAGTATGGTTTCATGGTTGTCTTGCTTTTGATCCCTCCACCTCTACTCCTGTTTTTGCCTTGCTCTTTTGGAGATAAATACAATCAGGAGAAACTGGCTTTTCAGTACAGGGTTTTGAACTATACACAGTGCTGTTGCTTATATGAACTTAAGGAATAGGAAAAAGAACAATCCCCATGGGTAATGCAAGAGATTCTTTAAACACACTCAAATAAAACAAAAGTGTTCAATTTTGAAGCTCGGGTAAGTTACATTCAGCATAAGAAGCACAATCCCAGCAAGGCTGGAGGCTTATGGGGCCTGGGTGAGGGAAGAGGAGAGGAGCAATGCTTGTAGACTTCCTTTATCTTCATTAAATTCTTAAGTTATTTCATCTACTATGGATGGATAGGTATGTTTCAGTTCTGTATTTGCACAAATCCAAGATTGTGATTCATGTCATTCTAGAAAAAGTATTTTATGTCAAATTTTTTTCATAACTAAGTTTTGTCTTTAATATGGGAAAAATTATTTTTGCCTTTATTTATTGGACAGTCAAAAGAGGGTTAAAACCCTGGGGTTTTTATGCAGTGCAGTTGAGTGAGCATCCACAAATCTGCCAAGTGTAAAACTTACTTGGATTAGTGTTTTTTAATGGAACAGACAGCTCAGACTGGATGTTTAATCACAACTCTGGGGATGAGTGAAAAACAGTCTACCACCAAAATCCAAAAGGATGCACCTAGTTCTTTGCATACACTTTTGCTCACAAGTTCAGAATTTTATGGAACTGGTTCAGGAATCCTGACTTGCACTTGCCATCCTTGCCAAAGCCCTCCAGAAGCATTAGGTAAATACCCTCACACCAGCTGGAGGTGAGAATGCTGCCTGTGGGTGCACAGCCAGAAGCTGCTGCGTGTCAGCTGCTCACTGTAATTTCCTCTCTTTGGACTTTTATCTTTTACATTCCTGAAAGACAGCTGACTACTTTCCACCAAGGGCTAAAGTCCTGTGGTTTACTTTCCAGTCACTTTCCGGACTGTCCACAGGACAATTTCCATGGAGCAGTGAATGTGCCACCAGCTGTGCCTCTGCATAGTTTTTTTTTGCTGCAGTAAGTGTGAAGTTATACAAGGTTGTTTGACCTAGCAGAGAAGTTTAAAACTACTCTTGGATTTTAAATTTGAAGATATGAGGAAAAACTCATACTGGGTTCAGATTACTACCACTTCTAAAATTGTTTGTATAGTTTTATCTGCCTAGGTACTATTTGAATTCAGGCTAGAGTTGCTGTTGGTTATGCTGTGCAGATGGTAGGTTTAGCTCATCTAGTATCCATCTTTACCCATAAAACTGTGCAAACTAGGATCTGGGACTCCAAAAATTATTTTTAGCACACAGTTTCTTCTTTCCAGAAGAACTTAGTGTACACAGTGATTTGATAAGCTTCCCTCAAGTTGAATGTGTCACAGTCAGAATGCAAGTCCTAGATCGGTTCTAGCGCTCAATACTTTGGCAGAAACAACAGGCACAAAATTAATTAGTCTGAGGCTCTAAGAGGTGTACATCAGTAGTATCTTCCCAAGAATAGTGCAGCACGAGATAATAAGGAAAATAGATGTTCTGTGCATAGTGATTGAAACCTTGGCTATTGAGAGGCCTCAGAACACTGGTCATTTGAATCACTTGTATGAAACTTGCTTTTAGATAGGAGTGGCTATTTTTGACTTAGACCATTGTGAACACTTAGTAAATTGAGATATTAAAAACAAAGTGTCAGTTTTGGAATCACTGGCATCCCTAAAAGAAGGAAAAATGTATCTTGAATGATGAATTACGGTGAATATACAGGCTCACACTGTGCTTCTCATTGAGCTTCATGATGGTTTAGTTCATTTCTGTCTCTTCCTCCCCGCTCCCATGTAATAGTGATGAGAAGGCAGTTTATTATAAAAAGACAGTTGAAATTTAAACCACCTATTTGTAAGCAGAATGTGACATTGGCCTCCATAGATGTAATGGTTGTGAACCTTTTGAAATCCTTCAATTCATAATTGCTTGAAATGTGTTCCTGATGACTGCAAGCTTTTTCAACTTTTTGCATTCTGGTTAGTCAGAACACAATTTGGTACATCTTTATAAACCTGCTTTAATTTGATACATACAGAGAACCCAAAGGAGAAACCTCTGCTGAAGACTGGAGTAGCTTCACTCAACCTGGTCAGTTAGCAAAAATGTATTTCCTCAGAAGAGCAGATATGTGTGCTGTGTCTCGGTCATCATTTGAAGTTAATACCTGAAATAATATATCAAACTGGGGACTGTGCCGTAATTGGCAAGTTATTTTAAGAGGGGGGAAAAAAACGCAGCAGGTGAAAGGAATCTGTGACTTTTAACAATTTCACTGAAAAAATTTATTAAGTTCTTGAGCATGCCTGAAAGGTGGAATAACTTTTTCTTCTGTTGACAGAGTTCAGAGTTAACATACAGATTTACATTGGCCCACCTAGTCCGCTTAAAGCAGGAACAAGAGATCTGAGAAAACCTTCATTAACCATGTGTTCTGATGATGACTCTGCTGTTCCTCTCATTTCACAAGTTGCAGTTAGCAGGGAGATCGCCTATTTTTGGCATTCTGTAGTTAATTACATTTATCATGCTCTTTACACAGGCTAATTTTGAAGGCTTATAAAAATAGGTGTGTGAAGGAGGGGGGATGGAAAAATTGTCTAGAATATATAGAAATGCTTATATGTTTTGGAGACTTTTGTCCATTGTAAACACAGAAACTACTTGCCAGCTTCTGTTTTCTACCAGTGATAATAGGTTTTCCGTACATCCACAACTGTTTATTGTATGAACAGCTGACAAAAGCTCACGTTTTCAGGGGTAAGGTGAGCTTGCATTAGGTCAAACAAAGACCTTTGGTAGGGTAGCAGAGACTTTTTTTTTTCCCCCTCCCATAACAGCAGTGTAAAGGCAGCTGGAAATATGAGTGGAAATTGGAAACATATCTGGAAACTTAATTCCCCCAATTGTGGTGTTACTGAAGTGCAAGGATTTATTTTTATCTTACTGTCTTTAAGGATGTTCATATTTAGCAAGTACAATTATGCTTTTTGGATTGTAAAAAAAAAAAAAGGAGAATAATTCTGTTAGAGGAACGGACATGCTTGCACAAGTGGTGTGATTTGTCTTGTGGTGAGGAATGAGGGAGTTGCTGGGGTTAAACTAGATTAAATAAATAAACAAACCCTCTAGGTCCTGGAGCTTTTGGGTTTTCCTGAATTCAGCATTATGTGGGAGTGTTATGGAAATAATAATTCAAAATAAGCAACCCCTGATGTTAGTAAACCAGTATATGATGTGTTTGCTTTTGTAATGCTTCTTCCATAGCCATGATACTGCTTTGCATATGTGTTATTACTTAGAGAATCTTAAAGGAATGCTACTCATCTCCTCCTTAATTTTTCTGTGTGCCTAAACCATTACCACAAAATCTTGATCTAGCTCTGAGAGTACTTTAGCTCAAGTGTTTTGTGTATTCTGCCAATTAATCCTCTAACTTGGCAGCAGTGCTTGGGGAGAATTTTCTTAAGGAGAAATGCACGTTCTGCTTTGAAGGGGCGCTACTACTAACGTTTGTGACTGGGTTGGAGAAGAGCTGTGGTGGCAGAGATCAAATCAGGTTCTCCAGGGACAAAGAAGAGGAACTTGAGTGCAACAGCATGATAACAAAAAAGCAGCCCAACTGCACTGTACGGGATAAATGACATACAGAAAATAATATCTGCCACAAATGGAGCAAGGCAGTGGTGCACAATTCAGCTGGTTGGTTTGCTGAGAGTAAATTGCTTAGCCTTGGAGAGCAAAACAAAAAAGTTTTTATTACCACCTTCAAAAATTCTTGAAGAGTAAAATACAAAAGTTTTTATCACAACCTTCATAATTGGCAACTAGATGTTTTTGTCCTTTGGTTTATAAACAGTTATGAATCTACCAGTCTAAAACAATAACAGAAACTACTTTCTTTTGTAATTTGAAGAACATTTCTAATACGACAAACTACTACTTTTAAAATATGTCCTATTGAATGCTCTGGGAGGCTTCATGGAGAAAACTTATTCTTATTAATGAAGTTATTACACTGTATTAGTTGAGGTACTTTTTTTCTTGTTCAGTTTTGTGCCAGTCATAAAGTCTTAAAACTGCTGAGGTTCTAAGTTCCATGTCTTGAATATAAAAGGCATTGAGCTTAATTACAGCAGACTTGAGTGTTTAGGCTGCTTTTACAGAGGACAGGATGCAGTGTGTTCACTGAACAATAGAAAGCAATTTAAAATTCATTACAGCCACCTTTGTTCTAAGCTTCTTATACTTGTTTTTAAATCACTCTGATTTGCAATTATGCAACTATAATGTCTGTAAAGAGCAAAAGATTGTCAGAATTTAGGGTCCTTTTCTTAAAGAGCATAATAATGTAATTTTGAAAGCTGCTTAGAGCAGTTGACTGACATGTGCAGGGTTATAAAAGCACAGCACGCTCAACAATAGATGATCCAGTGGTTTGCACTATTCAAAATGTTCTTCTGTATTAGTGAGAAAGTTGAACTGATTCTTGACATAGGAAGATAATAGATAGCCATCACTATTCATTCACCCCACCAATCCCAAATGACCTATCTCTTTTGTAGATTTAATATTCTTTTGTTTCCTTTTTTTTTTTCATCTTGCTTGTGGCAAGTTCTGTTAACTATTTAAGGCACCTTTTGCATTATGTGGAGCAGCATTCCTAGAACTCAATAAATCATTTTGGGTTCCATTTTGCTAGATATTGGTATCATTATGTTCCCTTTCCTGCTCTTCTGGCCCCCTTCCCAAATTTTTGGTTTGTACTCTGTTCTTCATCTGCTGCAAATGAACGGTGGAATGAAGTTTCTTGCCCATGACCCTCATTGCTATAGTTTTTCTTATCTCATGTAATTTGAGAGCTTCACTGGGTTTTTCTTTAGTTTGGTACTTGGATCAGTTCTTTTTCTTATTGTGTTTATTATGGGTTGTTTTTTAAATTCTGTGTAGAAGCTCTTAAACCTTTTTCAAGGGGGTGTCTGCTGTTCTTGAAATGTAGTTCTTCCTGTGAAGAGCTGTATACAATAAGGGTTCTTAAAAGTTTTAGTTTCCTTTGCAGTTTGGATGTCTCTGTAGAAATATGGGGTTTGGTTGAACTACACCGAGTCTGTACAGTTTGTCACTGGACATTCCTGCTGATAACATAACTTTGACTGCGTCTGCAGTTGAAGAACATGAAATCTTGCAGTGCTGATGAGCCTTAAATTGAGTTTGCAAGAATTATATGTACTGTAAGGCATATACTACTAATGTGGAACATACTGAAAGCTGATTAAGTGATTGCAGAGCTTAAATCTAATTTTCAGCAAAACCAGAAATGGCTGAAGTCAGATTTGTAGAGTATTTTATACCTACATCTGTGCCTAAGTGTATAGCACAGCAGCAGTTATACAGGTAGTAACTTAGTGTATGTTTGTATTTGTTGACACTAAAATGTCTTAAGATTAAACACAACAAAAACAGGTCCTCACTGGTTTCTTTCAAGAAATTACTGCTTCATGAAGAATGAGATTCTTAAACAAAATAACACTGCCCCTTTTGAGCTTTTCAGATCTTTTGGCAGGCATTAACCACTTTTGTGTTTGTTGGCAGTTGAAATTAAGCTTTAAAATTTTTGGACAGTTATCAATATAGCTTAACCCTATTGCCTTCTTGGGTTGTGTGGTGGTGGTAGTGTGGGTGTTTTTGTTTTGGTTTTTTTTTAAGTGATTGGCTGAGAATTAAAACTCTTTAGTTTTTAGGCAGAATTAATCCAGGGAGAAAACTAGTTCTGTTTCTGGCATTTTGACCTCTCAGTCAAGACTGAAGAATATTGACTGGCATGCTTATGAAACTGACAGGACAATAAATGCAAGCTCTTTAGGGACCACTTATTATATCTGACTCCTTCTCAAGATTTCTGTCTAGTTTAAAGCCATGGCCTGGCATACCAGTAAAGGAGTCACTATGATAGTAAAAACGTGCTTCCTTATGTTCAGGAGGAGCCTTCTGATTTTACTTTGGCTTGACACTGGGCATCACAGAGAAGAGTGTGGCTCAATCTTCATGCTCTCCCTTTAGATATCTGTACAAATTGAAGTCCCCCTGAGCCTTTTCTTCTCCAGGCTGAACAGTCTCAGCACTCTCAGCCTTTTTTCCTATGTGAGGTGTTCCAGTCCCCACATCACCTTCGTGGCCCTTTGCTGGACTCTCTTCAGTATGTCCATGTCTGTCTTGTAATGGGGAGCCCAGCTCTGGACACAGCACTTGAGGTGTGGCCTCAGCCATGCTGAGCAGAGAGGGAGGATTATATCCATTGACCGGCTGGCAACACACTTCCTCCTGCAGCCCAGGCTGCCACTAGCTGCCTTTGCTTCAACTAACAATTAAGAGAGCACTTCAACTTTTTCTGGTTTCAGACTACCCTTAAACCCAAACAGCAGTGAAATAAAAACACTTGAAAAGCAATCACAGCTCCTCATTTGTCCTGCCTGTGTGATTAGAACAGTTTCCTTCGTAACTTTAAGAAGGGTTAGTTTTCAGGCCTGCAGCTTTAACATCAATCTGTTAGTGGATGGGGATTGGAGTTGGTGCTGCTTTCATTTGTGAGGAGCTACAGCATTAATTCATGAATTGGATATTCTTTTCTATTAGCATAGTGCTTGCTAACCACTAGTTGTAGCTGTTTCTATGATTTGCTTGGATTTATGCTTAATAGAACTTGGTTGCTTTGGTTGTCACTGACAAGATTCTTGAGGAATGAGGGTATTCATGTAAAGTTTACCTGGAATGCCTCTTTTCCCCACTTTTCTGTTTCCCTGAGGTTCTTGAATAGAAGCATGGGTAAAGAGGAATTGAGGATATCTCGTGGAGAAATTTTGGTTATTATATCTTCTCTTCTGCATACAATAAGAATCCCCCAAACTGTTGCAGTATGGGGGGTTGTAATAAAAGTTGCACTTTTATTAGAAGAAGAAAGCTCTGTAGTGGATTAACCTTCTGTCTTCATTACTAGCCTCAGTTGAAATGGAAACAGTGGTGTGGGTGGAGAAAGCTAATCTCTTAGGATCTGTTCCTTCTCCTTTCTTTCCTCTCTTCTTCTGTCCACCAGCAAATGCCAAGATAGCTTGACTATTCCAGAACGTAAATATATGTTATGATGAATCTCCTACAACTAGATATTACTTAAAACCAAAAATTATAGCTGCCAAATACATATGAGTGGCTACTTTCTGGACAAATAGTGAAAAATGTTTTAACACAGAACAGAGAATGCTGTATAAGTGAAATAGTTTTCAAGCCAATGATTATTTGTCCTTAATAAGAATTGTATTTTTGCAGGTGCACTTTATCACAGCTAGAGAAAGTGAAAAGCAAGGAAAACAGCTGCAAAGTTACATTTGAGAAGTGAAATTATTTAATATTTCTTCTTTTTTAACAGCAAACCTTTTCTTGAAAGTGGTCTAAGAGTCTCTCAGTTTCCACAGTCTATGACTTTTCCATGTACAGTAAGACTTGCAGAATAAGCATTTTCATGCTGGTGACAGGTTAACTAAGTAGCAAGTGGGTACTGATGACTTCTTTTTCCTTTCCTAAAGAAAAGTTGGGTTTTCTGTTTGCAGTTCAAGCCAGAAGGTAGCTTTCAAGTGGAGTGGTAGACAATTGTTCTGTGCTTCCCTCTGTTCTTCATTCCATGCTGTTTGAAAAGTTGGTTGTGTTTGCAGAAGATAAGTACTGCAAGAAGCATTAAAAAAAAATTAAACCAGCTTTATTTCCTAAAGCTTAGGTATAGTGTCTGCTATTGTTTCTATTGTCATTACAATAAACAGCTTTTTTCTCTTCGTCTTTTGATTACACTTGAGAAATACAGGTAGGTTGTGTTTTAGAAGGCTGTTGTATGGTTGGAAGCCTGGAAAGAAGGTGATAAAATAGATGCAGATACAGATACCACCTTGCAGTCAAAGTCGTAGCCCTTACTCTCAGAAGTTATGCAGCAATGATAGAACATCATAGATGTTTGCAAGTAATTCCTCCTAAATAAAACAAAAAGAAAGAAATAAGAACGTGTTCTGGAAACAAGTAAGCAATTTGTGTTTGACTTTTAGTTTCAGTTTATGTGGTTGACCCTGTCTCAGAAATCTAATATATGCAAATTTTCACAGTCTAAAATGGTCTTTCTTTTGGGGAACTTAGGCCTAATTTCCTGCTTCCTTTCCCAACAATGAAGACCTACTTATGTCTTTGAACATTTGTTACAAAGCCTCAAGCATGTTACGCCTTTAACTCTGGATGTGTAAGGATAAAGTCACAGTCACAACCTAATTGTCAAATACTCACTATTTGTTGGGTGTATTCATTAGGTGGACCTGAACTGACTTGGAATCTGTAAAGCTGTAGCCTTTCTCTGTAGTCTTGAAGACCTCTTGGGTGGGTAGACATAAAGATGCAGGAAAAGGTCATGCTAGAGATTATATGGCTGAGTTGAAGTGTTTTGTTTAGAATACATTACAGAAGGTAAGGTGCTGTTGCTTTTAAGAGGATGTTGGAAAAATTCTAAGTTACAGAAATAGACCCTGTTGACCTTGAACATAATACAGAGAATTCATGGTATTTAAAGATAAGTTCATACACTGTGTTATGCATCACTGAAGATGTGTGACAAGGTAAAAATGTAAAAGGTTTAGTGTCATGCCAGACATAGGAAAGTATCTGAAATACAGCAGAGGATTCATAATTATTATGTTAGTGACAAGTGAACTTTGTTCATTCACGTTTCCTCCATGCCATGAACATGTTTAACAAAGTATTCGTTTCACCAGTCCCATCGATACTAAAGTTTTGGCTTGCATCTTGCTTAAAATTAGTTCAATTCAGTCATCAAAATTGTTAAGAAAATATCTGAGTACAAGACAGCTAGAGTAAATTTGATTCTTTCAAGATTTAATTTCAGGGAGTTCGGAGTTCTCTGCAAGTGCACAGAGAAGTGAAATAGTAATGGAATTTAGGGACTGAAGAGCATCTTAATGGGTTTGAATTTAAATACCTAACCAAATGAGGCAAATGGATATTTTCAATCCAAAAGGCAAAGTTGTTTGGTTCTAAGCAGCTTGGTATGGCAGGGCTGCTGGTGCAAGTATGTGGGTAGGGTTTTTGTTTTGGTTTATTTCCTTTTTTTTTTTTTTCCCTGACAGGGAAATTACCAAGTGATAAAATTCCTCTTTGCTCCTTCTGTTCCAGTCCTCTGCCTCTACAGGACACTACTGCTGGCACCAGAGAGCAGTATAATTGAGACTATATTGTAGTGTTTCAGACTTTCTTTAAAGTTCTGTACACTTCACACGGTTTTCTGATCTGTTTTGTCAAGATGACAGTGACAAAAGGGTTCTCATCAGAAGGTGTAAGTAGGCAAATCAGTCTGTTCACTCTGGCTGAATGTGCTTCAGATCATTTTCTCTGTAATTAGGAGTGGCAGGGTGGGCTGACCTCTTGTTTTTTCCCGAAATTTTTTGGAATACATTGGAGAGCTCTGTGAGGTTCAGGCTTTGGTGAGCAGATGTGCTTCCATTTGGCCAGAGCAGAAACCCTGTCTTTACTTGTGTCTTTAGGTTAAGAGGGCGTTATTTTGTGCACAGATTAGGCCATGTCTTGAGGCAACTAGAATGAAGCCATATTTCCTTCTCAGTTCTCTCATTTTGTGCAGGGCCAGTGAAGCAGCAGGAGAAACTTATTTGTGTACATCAGTACACAATTCTAGCTAACACATTTCATTTGACAAAGAAGTGACACTCTTGTTCTTGCCAGTGTCATCACGGAGGGAGAAGATAATGTAACTTAGAGAAGTGTTTTCCAACTTAGATGTTACTGCAACCAAATCTGTCACAGCGGTTAGTTAAATATTTCGGTCTCACCTGTAAACCATTCATGTCTTTGCCTTACACAGTAATTACTAAACTTGTCCCTTCAATCAAAAGCCTTGGAACATGAGACATGGAGTGGGTTCTCAGTAGGAGTTTTGGCATAGCTTTGGCTTAGATGTTATAATTTATGCCCTTGCATAGTGACTTTAGTATGATATCAGGTTTTCAGATAAAATCTGAGGTAACCACCACTGCCTAATTAAAGGATCTGAAAGGCTACTCTTATTAAAAATACTTTTAAGAAAAGTTGCATTCCCTGAAGTAACAGCAATGTGAGTTTGAAGCACAGAATTTTGATTAAGGATTTTGTTAAAGGTTTGCAAAACTGTTCTGAGAGTAACTAGCAGTATATACCCTGAACCATGTCCTAATGAACCGCAGAGGTTGGAACTTGATGTCTTGAAATTACAAGGGATAACATTCTGTGTATTCAGAATTCTTGTGTAAGTACTTCATGAGTGGTGTGCTGTGGTGTCTTGTTAGCTAAAGGTAGTGGTGATAATAAAAAGTGTTCAGGGCAGATGTTTTCTTATCAGGTGAGTAATTTACTGACATATAGGTTCTGGGCTTTTTACAATTTCAAAATGCAATAGGGAGAGAACAAATGTTACTGGGGTGTGTATGTTCACCTGTTGTCTTTGTATGGTAACTTGCATTATCGGTTTATCTAGTTTTACTTTGTAATTACTTTTTAAACTAGTAAAAACTTTTTTAAAAATAATTGCTAAGATGTGTTAAATGTTTGCAAGTACACTTTACCACGTGCTGTGGGAACTCTGTATATACTTCTAGTATGATTTAGGCTTATGATGGTTTCACATACGTTTCTTGCGTTGTCAGTATAAGCTGGAGTCACTTTCAGCTGCTTTCTTCTGTTTTCGTGCTACTTCTTTACTTGTGCCAGCAGAATTGTTTTGGCTTGGGTTGTTTTTTTGTTGGTGTTTGTTTGTTTTTTTTTTTTTTTTGGTGTGTGGCCTGGTGTGATGATATAGATCAGGGAACTTAACCAGTGAAAGATGGTGGGGTTTTTATCTTTTTATTTGGATGGGATTTTTTTTCCCCTGCTAGCTGGGTCCATTTCTTGATCAGTTGAGTATATAAGACCACAGAAGGGAGTTTTGGTAAAACTTGATAGGACAGAGTAGGGGGCAAAAATCAATGTCAGTGGCTGATGCCATCTTCTGCAACTTGTGCCACTTCCCTAATGTGGAAAGTAACTTAGATGAGGTCATGCCTGCAGGTATGTTAGGTTGAGGTACTATGTATTTCCTAATCCTTAACCATTAATGAAATACTTTATTACCTTAATTCTCCTAATCTGTGCTTATGCTAAATCTTTGTCCAAGGAAGAGCATGGAATCCCCTTTGTTTGTGGCTTATAGTTTCTCCTACCAAGCTCTTAAATTACGTTAAAGCTGGCTGATTAAGTTTTTCCAAAAATCAAGATGGAAGAAGGAAACAATAACCATCCCCTACCACCCAAAACTAAGAGAATGAATAAAAATACCTGACAAGCAAGTGTTCCTTTCCTTCAGGTGGCTCTTTCAAGGATGTGGTTTACCTGATGTAGTTCTGCATGTAAAAAGAGACCATTTAAAAGCTTAAGTCGGCAAGTGTCTTCCTATTCTTGTCTTTTGCTTGTTGGAAAAAAAAAAATGTATAGTGCTGAAATATATTCGAGTTGGCTAAGAAAAATGGAAGGAGAGTAGTTCCCTCTGCAGCATCAGTCACTCAAGTCCTTGCTGTAGAGTTCATGGTAACTGAAACTCTAAGCCTGATACACAAAGCTTTGTTGATACACCGTAGCAGGTGCTTGAAAATGCTCAATATCTTTGCACTTTACTAGCCATTGCAGTACAAACTGTAAAGGTGGGAAAAGGACAAACTATGGTTGTTTGAAACCCCCTATTTTAGGCCTCTTGTAAATGAAATTGGGTTTGTAGATAGGATCAAGAATGAGATCTTTTCAAACTGTAGAGCTCGCAGAAGAAAACTATGTCTTAGTCCACAGAAATGAAATGCAAGGCTTCAGTCTGTTCTTAAGTAGAACTTGTGAAGAGTTGCCAACTTTAAAAAGGTTGCAGCTTAGCACTGGAGTTTGTCTTAAAAATATTTGCAGGGCTAGTAATTTATATTTAACAGCAATAAAATAGAAGGTGTTTATTCATTATAAGAACTGCCTTGGCTTTTCTCATGAAATGGAGATTTTTAAGCTGAACTGTCCTTTGGCTTTCCTTTGCTTCCTTGTTCATGTGTTAGAAAAGGTTTTAGCCTCCCTGGATTTTCTCTTCACTGTTAGAGGCTTTTTATAATCGTTCTTATCTGCCTTACAAATAATAATTTATTTAGACTTTAAAAAACCATTATCTTTGGCTGAGGGTGGAGATGTCAGTAGATGACTGAAGGACCTTTTCAGAGCTTGTGTATGCTGCCACCCCAGTACTTCCCATTCATCTCTGCCCTTACCCACCTGTACTGTATTCTACAGTGTTTATTATTTTGTCCTCTTTGTGCAAGATCGTGTGTAAACTTATGTTACCAGACCTAGCTCTGTACAGTTTATTCTTAAATTATGATGCAAAAAGATGTAGGAAAAAGGATAAAAAAAAAAAACACAGGAAAGGGAAAGAGTGAATGAGAAAGATGTGAACACATGGTTTCTTTCAGAGGCTAAGTAGGTGTCATGTAATTGGCAACTAAAGTGTTCAAAAATCATTACTAACATCTTCTCAAATAAAAAGGCTTAAGAAATAATTATAAAAAACTTTAGAAGATAATTTTAAAATTCCATAGTTATTTGCTTCTTGTAATGCTTTAGGTGTTTGTAGTTTTCAAACTGTCCTTTGCATCTAAAAAGAGAAGCTTAAAAGCAATCCAATGGGTGAAAGGCAGACACAAATAAAACTTTACTGTTTTAAATAAAAGAAACTGGCAAGTTGAAAACCATGAGAAATTTAGGATTGTGATTATTCTAGGAAGATTTTTGAAGATAACAGCTGCTGCCCATGCTAATATCAAGATGTTCAGCTTTTTCAAATGGTGAGCTAGTAGTGAAACACAAACGTGGTGATAAATGTTGCTAGGATCAGTCATTATCCTGTTTTCAAATCCCAGAGAAGGATTTGAACACGATGTGGTTGGCTTCTCTGCTGATGACCTTTTTTGAGGAGTACTGAGATAACTGAAGTGATAATATGGTAAAAACTATCCAAAGGACATCATTCTCTGACAGCATTACATGGAATCACCATGAGAAAATGTTATAAACATGGTGGAAAATTTAAGCCTAAATTTAAAATGTCTGTCCGCTGCTACATCTGAAAGTAATTGTTATTTCAATTTTGTAACATATTGTAGTGTCTAAAAGGCAGATATACTATTTGTTTCTCAGCTTGTGTTTTATCAGCAAGATGGTTTAGAGGCATTGATGGAACAGAAAGAAACGGAGGAGGCTCAGGGGGAGGTATTTTTCAGAATTCACACAAGTAACACAGACAAAAACCTCACACTATGAAGGTGGAAGCTCAGTAACTGAAATCCCTTCAGTGCTGCTGTCAGTTACCCAGTGGAACACTTCTATCAGTTTTTGGAACTGGCATTGTTAGGAGGATTTCGGGAAGGTTACTACCTCAATAAATCCATGAATTTTATACTGCAGTGATAGAATAGATCAGATATAGCAGCAGATCCTTTCCAACTCAGTTATCTATTAAATATAAAAGAAGTACAGAGATCATATATTTAAAGCAGAGACCAAATTTGTAACTGTCAAGAAACCTAAAAGTTATGGCCTCCACAGAAAGTGTTGTCACCCCCTAGTGTGCTTGAGGTTTTTGTGTTGCTGTATGTGCTGATAAAATCTTGCCTTAAAATATGTATGTTGTGGCAGTTATAGTAGCTATGGGGAACTTTTTATTCAAATAAATGCCCTGGTGCTTTGAAGGCATTGATCTGATTTATTCCATGCATTTAGATACTGGTGTCAGTTATGCATTCAGAGAAAATACTTTTGCTTGTTGTAGTTAACTCCTCAATTTGTCCAGCTTGCCATATCATGCAATCTGGGCAAGAGTTATAAAATTTATCATGAAAGGAGTTGTAGAAGTGTTGGGTATTTGTTAATATTTAAAGTCCTTCATAGTATCCGTTAAAATTGTGCATGCCACATGTGTGGCAGTCTAATAACATTGTAAAGTTTATGCTCTATTTTGATGACTGGAGCTTCTACACTGCCTAAGAATGGTGATTACAGAAGGAAAGGGGCTCTCCTTGAAACCATGCTTTAGACTGAATGGAGAAAGTGTGAGGGAAGAGTCATGCTTTTCTTTCACTCATCCTACCTGCTCATTCAATTTAGGAACACAGGTTGATGCTATGATCTCTCTTTCAAATTAAAATGTAGCATGAAAATATTTCACTACAGAAGTCAAAACTTTTTTTTTTTGCTTTAAACTGTCCCTGAGCAATGTCCTGTTCTAAGGAATACCAGATAAGATGGTTATCCCCCTCTTCTGTTTTCTTTAAGTGGGAAACTTTAAAAATCAGAACCTTTTCCGACTCAGAAATTGAACATCCATTTTGGGAAATCTGGTTTGTCATTTTAAAAAAATGTAACTGTAAACTTAGGAGTCCTTGCCAGTGCTGTACTTCCCTTTCTTCAGGAAGTACATAGATTTTTTTTTTATATTTTCCCCTTCAAACTTGGGTTATCTGACATGGTTGCAGGAATATGATTACTTATGTTGTAAATGATAGTGGGGAGCTGAAAACAGCTGATTTAAACTATACATCTGTAAAAAGCTTTTCTGTTTTTTGTATACGATTTTCGGTGACAGTTGTACCTTGTCAGCAGTTTACTTGCTAGCTAGCTGAATTAAATATTCTCTCTAGTTTTACTAACTGATTATTTGCTTCAGGTTTGCAGTATATGTAATGCTGTGGTACTGAGATGATGCTGACACTCAAAGGGAGGAATTTCATATTTCTTAGGGTAACTGCTGTTTTAAGATGAGTGCCCCTTGCTGGTTCAGGCAGCGTGTACTGGATAGATATTCACCTAAAATGGCAAAACCTCTATATGTTCTAGAAAGTGTTTTTGCATGGCATGCACTCTGAAAACCAGAGCTCAACTTGATTCATAGGGATGTGTGATGACAGAACACAACATTATAGCAGATCTGTGAGTGCTTTATCTGGGAAATGCTTCATGCTGTTGGTGACACTTGTGCCTGTCGGTGTTAAACTAGTTTGAACCCTTGTGTTTAACTTCTTAAAAACCTCTTTTGAAAAAGAGGTTCAGGGATAGTGAGATTTACTGTGATTGTCATTATTCTTGGTCTTACTTTCAAAACAACTCGTACGTGTTTGGAGGGGGAGAGTTTGAGTAGCAACAGTTCCATGACTGTAATGGAGCTGCAGTCGGGGAGCAGAAGTCTAAAAATGGGTTGTCATGTTCAGAGAGTCACAAAACATCATGGGTGGAGTGGTGGGAAGAATTTTATATACTGCACTGTCTACACAGGTCTGGAATAGAAACCCTTTCAAAGGTAGCAAGGCTATGTGAATGCAATGTGGGAACTAAAGTGTTGTGACCTTCAGAAAGCTTCCTTCATTTTCCTCAGACTTGTAGAGGTTATTGGAAAACATTTGTATAGCAGATGTAGCAGGCTGGAACCACAGCTATTCTTAGCCTCTCCTCCACGTCTAGTTTTAGACGTGCTTGTTCTGAGCCCTCCCTGAGGGCACCTCGGCGTGACCAGTGCATCCTCTATGCTCGCCCAGTGCAGAGCCAGCGGTGCTCTGCCTGTTCTCTGCTCGTGTGCATCGACCTCTGCGAACGGTGGCATCTTCAGGCTCCATGTATAAGTATCATTTATGAAAATGTGATTAAAATCAGAGCTGCTGTCTCGTGCCTGGCTGTCAGCACGCGGACTTGGGCAGAGCTATGAAGGAAATCAGGGCTGTGTTCCTGCCAAGTTTGCATCTGCTGGGCCGTGCTGGGGCTGGCTCCTCACACTGCAACCCGCGGTCCTGGGCGAGCGGGACGGTGACTGCCCGGTCGGTGCAGCGTCCCGCTCGGTGTCCCGGCGGAGCGCGGTCGCGGTGCCGCAGGGGTTAAAGGCGGCGGGGCCGCGGCGCTGCGCAGGGAAAAGGAAGTGCATTGCGAAATGCTGAGCTCAGTACCCTGGCTCCCGGCCAGTCCCGCTCTTGCCTCGCCACAGCTGAGGGCTCTCCGTGAGTGAGCGAGTTCCCTCCCACCCGCGGCCCGTGGAGCTGTTCAGGAATGCCGCCGCCTGACGTCAGGGAGCCGAGCGGTTCAGCCCGGGGACAGGCGGGCGGGCCCGGCCGCGCCCGCTCCTCCCCGAAATCCCCGCCCGGCCTGCGGGAGGGAGGCGAAGCTGCGGTTTTACCTAGAAAAAGCAAGTGGTACCCGCACGCACCGCCGCCCCGGCGCTTTTGTATTTCGTGTTCGATGCTGCAGGTGAGCCCGTGGAGAGCTCTGAGCTCTCGAGGTCGCAGAGCTGCTGGGTTTTGGGGGGCGGGGTGTGCCCTCCGCCGCCAGAGCTGCTGCCCTGCCCTGCTGTCCGTCGGGTGACAGAAGTAAGGCACCATGGTGCCATCACAGCCCCGCGTTTCTTGAGTTAGGGGAGAGCTTACGTAGGAAGGTATTTGGAGGGTGGCAAAGTGTTAATAAAAATTAATAAAATTACGTTGGATTTGATTGCCTTCTGGGTGATGTTCTCTTCAGCTCTTTAATTGGGTTCAGGGCAGATCTATGCTTCTGGGTTATTATGAAACAAATGCAGAAAATTATTGGAAAGTATCCAGGCTGCTGAAGAGTGACAGAAAGCATGTTTCACTATCAGCTTTACTTGCAGTAGAGGTAAGTGTAACATTACTTAAATATTTCCCTTTTTAAATGGATTTTGGGAAACGTTTGATTGCAGAGACTTCTCGGCTGCCTTGATTCCTGCTAAGTAGGTCCAGGCAATTTCTTCGAAGCTGCTGGTCTTTTAATACAGAATTTTTGGGCCTACTTTTCCCCCTGTAACCAGTCATGTTGTTTGTAGTCTTCACTATTAAAATATGCAAAAGTTCTAGGGCAGTGTTTATTGTTACAGGATCACTGTAATTGATTATGTTTATTGTTACAGTCTCTGATCAGTGTGCACTTGTTGCAGCGATCTAATGCTGTTGTAAATTAGACATAAAGATTGCAGGACTCCATTCCAAATTTAAATATAAATACATGATGGACTTTTCTAACTAATAGTTCTGTGAAGGAGAGGTGAAGTGGAAAAAAAGAGAAGCCCATTTCTCTTTCCTCTCCTGCTTTTCCTCTCCTGTTAATGATATTGCAGGTATAGGTGGCATACCTGTTCCTAGTAGTGAGGAAGACAAATGAGAGGACAGTCAGCAGACTGGAGATAAAAATTTTTGAAACTGTTAAAAACTTGTTTGTGCAAGGCAGGTCTGGTTCATGAAATTCACTGTCAGATGGTGTTGTAGCCAAGTCTTAACCAGAGCCAAAAAAACCCCAGAAATACTAGTATGGAAAAGACCTTTTAAAATCTGTTTGAGTCATCATCTAGTCAGTGGTTCGGGCTTTAGGAGTCAGAAGTAGTAAATTTTTTCTCTACTACTGACCTGCTGCATGACTCTGGGTGAGTCACTCTGATGTATATTGCTTTCTCCACTGTCCTTTTCCTGTCTTGTTTGTTAGAGATTATTATTAAATTTCATGAGTGCTGCTGGACAGTGCATACCACAGTGGTGCCTCAAGTTCTGTCTGGGGCATCTAGACAGTAGTAATACAGTAGTGTGACTACGAGGAAGCCTCTGGGTTCCCTCTGTGAATCAGACCAGTTTACGCCTCTCATTCCAGCAAGCAAATCTGGGATTTCCTCTTGAGCTATAAAATGACTAAGTCTAGTTAAATGCAGCATAAACCATATAAAACAGAAGTCTGGAGCTTTCAAACTTTCTAAATATTGCAGGCTATATAACAGAAATTGCCTACACTGGGTTTGAGCCATATGAAACTCATTGTAGTTCTGCATTTCTGGAAAGAATAGGCACTACATAAAGTTTAACATTTACTTCTCAAATTCACTGTCAGAGGTTTAATTTGATGTGTGGAGATGGATTTTACTAGAATATCTACCTAAGCATGATTTTTAAAAAAATTAGATATGGGAATTAACACAACAGAAATAGTGTTGGTTGTATAGTCGGTTTGCACTGGTGTCATGGTATATATGTTTCTTATATTTCATGTTTCACTTCTCTAAAAGCCTGTTTTTAGGTTCAGTTATACTTCTTGCCCAAGTACTTCAAAGTCCCTTGTCATCCTGACTCATAGTGAAAGTAACTTAGAAGCAGTTGACAGAGAGAGAGAGAGAGAGAGGCCCTTCTCCTTTAAATAAGTGAACCCAGTAATGCATCCACTAAGAAATCCTGTGCAGCATAGCATTTACTGTAAGCCTGAAAAAAAAAAAAAAACAAACCCAACCAACCAAACACAAACAAACCAGTGAAACCAACCAAGCAAAAACCAGAAGTACAGAGCAGCACTGATACCGAGGTGGCACATGTTTTTCCGTTATTGCTCTACTGGCTGATGGTCCTGTCTTGTACAGGCTCTTGTCCATCTTGTCTTGTTCAGTATTAGAAATTCAGTACGATGTTAATGTAAGTGTGCTGGAAGAAAACTGCAAAAGGCTTCTAGAAAAGCTAAAACAATGTAGTAGCAACCCCTTTGCTAGTGTAGCTATTGTGTCCCTCTGATAATGGGCAGAGAGTAATAGTCAAGAGATCAGACTCCCACGTGTGTACTAGCTGCTTTCCCAGGATGATTCTCATTTCTGCGACAGTGTATTAAGTGCCATGTTGGGTTTTTTTCCTGTGTCAGTTATTTTGGCAAAGGAGTGCTTGGGCTAAATTTGTGTTCTTGTTGTAAGTTTTAATAACTGAAAAAAATTTGAAACACAACATGTTCTTGCCTCACTTCTTTTTCAGAGGCATACACATGCAACTTCTACAGAAACTACTTTAGCAAGGGCTCTGATGAAGACACCACTTCTTGTTCCCGTCCTTTCCCCCACTAGGTCTTTGGGGACATCCCATCTGGTGAACTCCTGCAGCCAGAGCAGCTGAGAGCAGAACATTCACAGCTCGTGGTTAAATTAGGAATACTAAATTAGGCACCTAATTGGTTAAGTAAGAAAATAACACCCAACAGAACCGGTTTCCTGAGTATTATGAGCAGCCAAAAGTCATGTGTTTTTAAGTGCAGCAAAGGCATTTCTAGTGATTCTGATGAGAATACTTTGCAGAAGATGACAGTGAAAGTTTTACAAGTGTCTCCTTCCTCTCCTCCCTCCACTTTTTTTCATGTTCCATATCACAAAAAAGGCTTCGTTTTGCTGCTGGTTTTAAATTTGCATGGGGTGGCGGTGGAAATGCCCCTCTTAAGCTTTAAAATATCAGAATGGGTTTATTAATTGTTCAGTGTTGGTTTGGGTTCGTTTGGGTTTTTTTGGCCTCTCCTCTCTGGTTTGGTGAATCAGGAGGATGAAAATCTTGATTCTTGCCTTGGTGGGATTTGGACATTCTACTGGTGGCAAATAAACAACTTTTCAGTCTCACCCCATTTGCTGTTTATCATTTCCTTTTCCATTTCTCCTTCCCCAGACATTTGGCAGCTTTTGCTTCAGGTCTGTCTGCCCAGCATCCCGTATTGTCCCTACACCAGGATGTGAGCCATTTTAACAATATAATTGGTGCCCTTTGCCAGGAGATCCTGGGGTGTTGCAGGAGTCTCAACTGAGCAGCAACAAGGAGGAACTGAATATTAATATGTCTGGGAACCCCATGCCAAATGGAATGTGTGGCTCTGAGAACTCTGTGGCACAGTGTAGACTTGATGAAGGTGGCTGGATTGACTGTCATATGCTATGTACATTTTTCTCTAATGATTCAAATAACAGCAAAATAACTGTCCCTGAGGGACTGTGGCTAAATGAGTAAATGGAGCATTTTCTTAAACTTTAGTTAAAATTTCCCTGTAGAAAGTTTGTTAACTTTGACCTCTTGTATCTTTTTTATTCAAACCCTGTTCTGAATTTTCAACCTTTTTAATTGGAATTTTTATTTGACCATGTTCCACTTTTTTACCTTCCTCTGTAAAATATAAGTGGCATTTTATTACCTTTAGTAATAAATGGCATAGCTTATTGTGCTGAGTGTATCTTTTGTGTGCGTACCAAAAGCAAGACAGCAGTTGGAGTGGTTTGGATGTGGCTGGCCTGTGGTAGCAGGAGGCCCAGAGGTAGAAAAATGTAGATCCTGTGCAGTTTAAAAAGAATTTATTTAAAGAGATTTTATGTCCTCTTTCTTGTTAATGGCTTCTGACGGCTCGAGTATTGATGATTATATACCATGAAACATAGTATAACCTTGTTCTAGTTTTGAAGTGTATTCGCAGAGGTGCTTGGTGCTAGCTGACAAATTCTAGCGTGGTACTCACGTCACAGAGATACTGTAATAGTACACTGAGATACAGTGTTATCTGCATTCCTCTACTGCTTTGATATTTGTTGTATCTCTAGGAGCAAACTGGAAGAGTAAGGTCTTGGTTTCAACTTTGTGACATTTTGGAAACTTCTTGAAGTTCAGTTATGCTGTTTGAAGTGACAGTTGCTGCACAGATCCTGATAATGGACATGTTGTAAAGCTAACTGGAATTAAAAATAATAAGGAAAAATATTCACAAGTTTTGATATAATTGCTTCTGCCTGTCTGGTATTAAACTACTGTAGTTTTAATAACAGTTTATTAAAAACCTATTAGCTGAAAATTGGGTAATGTAAAAGTATAGTATCTGGGGTTTTCTGCTGATAATGGTATAAAAAAATAATTCCTGTGTGTTCAGAAACAACTTCTGTGGGTAGCTCTGTAATAATACTCACTCTTCCATGCATTGATATTTCAACAAATAACACAAATAACAATCACAGGAAAATGACAAAGCAGCACTTTATGAGTGAATCTATGCAGGCTGAGTTGTTTCTTTGCTCAGTGCTATTTTTTTGCCCTGTTTTGGCAAAAAGCAATGAGATACTCTTTACGTTGACAGGTGGGAACATGAAGAAATTTTTGCCTTTGCTTGCCTGTGTAAGGATCTGTTGTATGAATTTTTTTTTGTTGTCTTCAAAACAATAGCTGTGTTTTGTATTACCAATTTACATTTCTTAAATGTGAACCAGTGCCTAGCAACATACAGGCAATGCTTTTGCTGCTACAAATTACTGTCCCAGAGTGTATACTATCTGGCTGTTAGGTGAACAGCATTGCGAAGCGTCTGTGTTTCTGTGAGTCTTGCCTTGACTGGAAGAGAATTGCTACATTTGGCAATGGCATATTTGAGCTGTGGGGCATCCTGAGTCTCAAAAAGTTCTGTGAAAGAACAGAGAGGATGTGGATATTTTTTGGTTTTTATGGTGAATTGTGACTTGTTTTTCTTAAATAGAAATGTCCCCTTGAATGGAGCATTAAAACCCAATTCCCAGTGAATTCTGGGTGATACTCTTTGGCAAGCAGGAAAGTTTCCCAGAGAGGTTGCCAATATAAACATCTTGCCTGCGAGCTACTTTGGGCTTCTCCTGCTATCCCACCTCTTTGATACAACTTAGTTGGCACTGGCTTTGCCAGCCGCTGTTGTGCAGGCTGCTGGAGTTGAGCTGGTGCTATTGCTTGGGAATTATGGCCTAAGATTACAGTCTCTACCCAGCAAGACCACCATGTAGCAGGGAACATTATCTGCAGTTTGTTGTCCTGCTTCTGTCTGCTGGGAGGGGGAAACGAATGCAATGTAGCCCAATAGATTTTGAAGAGGTGGAGGAAGCAAATGACCAGGTATGAGCTTTTACTCAAACTGTACCTGATTGGAATAATTTGAGTTCAGCATGATTTTTTGTGAAGAATATTTGCAGTTTTGTGAATGGCCTGTTAGCTTATAAGGTTTTCACAGAAATGCAATTCTTAGTTTAGCTGGTGGTGGTTATGAAGAGTTGATGAAAAACTGCAGGTGCTTTTAGAGGTGTAAGGCCTGGTATTAGAGATTCTGGTCCCAAACACTCATAGTTATCTAGTTTAAAAGCACATAGACTTTGTTTATTACTTTTAAAAAACCCAGCACTTATATATTATATGAACAATTGTATTTATGACTAATGATGTAGTTTATTAAGATCAGGACTAGCAAGATGAGCAGTATTGTGTTGATGGCAAGGCAGTGCAAAGCGTGCTTGGAAGTTGTTTCTGGTTCTGGGGATTTCACATTGTGAATATTGGAGCTTGTCTCTGCGGAGCGGATGGAGAAAGTTGTATATGATATGCCAAAAAATATTTCTTCAGTAATTAAAGACTATTTTTGTTTGACACCATTTGAATTACCTGCTTTATTTGTGAGGTTTAATTAAGATATAGTCTACTTGTGCTGACATGGACGTAAAATCAATGCCTAGTTTGCCTGAGGAAAAGGCTCTTTTTCCTTTTGGGGTCTGGCTATGTATTTTTTGTTAAAGAAAAAATCATTAGCAATTTAGAGAGCAGAAGCAAATAGCCATTTTTAAAATTCATGTCCTCAAATGTTAATTTCATGCTTTGAGGCATAAATGACCTTTCTAACCATCCCAAACTTGTCAATCAGAGAAATGATAGAAATAAGCTGCTTTGTTCTAATACAACAGGCTGCCTTTAAGGGAGAATTTCAAAACAGTTCTGCCTCCCTCTTTTGAACAGCATTAAATTTTGTCTTGTGCTAAATTTAAATTTAGATTTATGTGCATCGTTGCAGAGATGCTGAGGAAATCTAGGCACCCTGTGCAAATTCAGCTACAGACTTCAGCTCCTAGAATGCAGGGCAAGTGAATAATGCTTTCACCCATAGCTACCCCATCTGGTATTACTTAGCAATGGAAAAGCAGTTAGATGTGGGTCAGAAGCTGAGGGGAGAATTAAAAGGGGATTTCTTTCTTGCTACAGAACTGTGAAGTGAAAGAGAAAGAGGGGAGAAGTAAAACTAACACCACTTCTTGAAACCTTTCATATAAGCATTTAGATTGCTGTATACACCTCGGAGGTCAGATTTAAAAACTAAATATAAAGATTTCCTAACTACTAGGGATTTCATTGAGACTGGAATTTGATTAAGTCTATCCTGTACAAACAGGAAAAACACTGGTTGCATCAATGATAAGTCTGTAATTGTCAGATTTATTAGAGAAAAGAAATACAGAAAAGGTCAAGGTGGAACATACAAGGCAATATCAAAAATAAATGTCTTTATACAAGATAATGCATTCTTTTCTACCTCTATGCAAGAAGATAGACTAAATTTGGTACTCAAATAACATTCTTCTCTGTCAGATGTGCTTGTAACAACTGAAATTAATCTCTTGAAAGGGTGACCTTTCTGAAGCAAGCCCCACAGTATAAGCTCTTCCTTTAGGATATAAGTGAGTAGTATTCTGGTGTTGATGTTCTTATTTTATTGCTTGCCTGTTTTTACGTACCCATATTTTGTCTTTGCTAACACTGATTTGCGTTAAAAAAAAGGAGTGTCTAATTATTGAATTTCTTCCAACTTCAGAAATTGAAGTATGTCCTTTAATTATTTGCTGTTTTTTCCTATTACTTATCTGAACAGAGATTTACCTGTCATGTTCTGCTATATAACCTATGTTATCTGTCTATAGCACAATCCTGATGTTTCTCACATAAATGTGAAAAGGTAGCACTCATCATTTTCAAATACTCAGCAGCTGAGCAGTATCATAAAATCTCTGGATCATATTGCTAATGTTTGCATATTGCTAATTTGGTTGCTTGAATCTTTTATGTTAGGTTTTATTTTATCTTAGGGACGAAAAGCACAGCATGGTATGCAAATATTTGAGGAAAGTTAATGTGATTCCTTAACTTTTTTCATTGTGAGTTTTTTTTTTAAGATCTTCTGAAAGCTGTTTTGTATAAGATGGGAAGAAGAGAAGATACTTACCTGTTCACTTTCTCTCTTGACTTAGTAGATGGTTCATATATAATCCCTAATGATAACTTTTCTGACACTTCAGGATCCATTCATGAAGGTATTTTACTTTGATAGACTCATGATTTCCATGCATCTTGCATGATCTTCCCATAAAATTATGTTGTGTTAGATTTTTTGATTGCTTATGGTTCATGGTTCTTTTTGTTTTGATTCCTAAGAAGAAGCAGCTGTTCCTGTGGCCTGAAATTTTGTACAAAGCACTCAAGTCTGATCAGGCTAAAACTTGGCCAGATGCAATACTTGTGTGGTTTGAAACATGTCACTTCTTACTGAGACTGAGTCTATCAGACTCAAGAGAGAGGAGAAACAGAAGTAAAAGTCTAATTATTGCTTAAAAAAATACTGAATTCTTTTTAAAACATCAACCTGTGAATAAATTTTAGGTCACGAAAATTCTATTCGCTGGAAGAGACCACAGAGATCTTTCTTTTCTACTGTAGTGTCTGCAAGATCAGCCTGCAGAGCTGTTCTGGGCTGTAAAGTGCTTGATCAGTTTGCAGTGTTCATTCAGATGTAAGAATAAGCTGTGACTGCCACAAGGAATGCGTATGCATGTACCAAACTAGGCAGAGTTGCTGGTGGTAAACTTAGGCCAACATCACATAACTCAGCTTATTGAAACAAGTATGAACAACAGTTCTTAATTATCTCATAGCTTGCTAAATTTGCAGTTGAGTCTGGTAGTCGATCCAGATTGCTGTCAGACAATGTTTTCTTGCACACAGACACGTGCTTTTGCTTTAAATTTGTGCAACTATTTCAGGTCTAGTTGTGCATATCTTAAGCAACTGCTAGATTCTATTTTATTTGGTTATGTGATTACTGCCATGAATAAGTATCTGGATGGAACTTTAGGTGATGTTTTAAGCACAGCGGAACTTGAAAAAAACCCAAAAAGCTGCTGCAAGAATGCTGTCATTGGCTTTTTTGCAGCCAAAGCTTATCTGCTCTCTGAGGCCATAGCCTTTTTTTTTTTTAAGGAGACTGAATTCCTCTACATGCCATACACCTATAAGATATCTACACATTAATCTTGTGAAAATTCTTCTTCACCTGTTTGGCCTTAAGTGTGTTTTGTGCTGCCATGACAACTCAGTCACAAAGAGCCTTGAGTTTGTGGTTTCCAGGTCTGGTTAATACAATGTACTGCAATTAGGAATAGGAAAAAACCCCACAGGCTCTTTTCCAATTTAAATATTCCCACTGCTTCCAGGACTTCCCCAGCTTTCATTGTGCATTGTTTCAGGTTAGTCATAATTGAAATATTTATTTTGTTGAGTGTGGCTCAGACAATGGGAAGAGCCCCTGGAATTCATTGGAGCTTTTAGCCTCTGAACAGCATGGTTTTGGGGTCTCTTTGAGAGGGCTCTATGATTTGCTATGTACCCTAAGAACAACCAGAGGTACTAGTATAACAGCATTTCCTATGTTGTATGTACTAGCACCAGTGCTTATCCGGATGGGAATTAAAGGTAGTACAAGCAATACAACTTACTTTGCTCTTGACATAATCTTTAGTCACTGTTACTTCTTTCCTGTGATAGTGTCAGTGGGAAATGAGTTGGTGAAGAACATTAAAGCACTGAAATGGAAAAGACAGCAAAAACAAAGCTAGATATATTTAATTTTTCTGGTATAATGGTAACTGGTTTGTTAAAACAGTTTTAGAGTTTTCCATTGTTTAATGTGAGTTACTAAATTACATTACCTTATTTTTTTTTTTACTACAGCTGCTGTAGAAATGTGTACACAGCTAGTGTTTGGGTAAACAAAGCCTACTAGCCAGATGGCAGTAATACTTAAAAAGTTGAGTGATATGGTTTGGGAAGCATCCAACTGGAATATGCTGCATTTTGCTAGGTACCTTAGATTTAGTACACAGGGAAAGACTTTAAACATGTCAACACTGCACTGGCTTGAAAGAACAAATAGACTATTACATATGATGCCTTGGAGTTTCAATCTTTTTTTAATTTTGTAGATTTTAGAAGTAGTTATATAGTGCATGTAGATTTTAAAGTAGCAGTCTATTATCCCTTACCCTTTCACATAGCTCACCCTAT